>CAMXCT020002935.1:0-240000 GCA_947184155.2 Cladocopium goreaui
GTGAACAGTACTTTGTAAACAAATGTATGATTAAACTTGTTATTTTTCACTTTCCCATGCTGAAACTGCAAACCTATCCATCTAGCATCCATTTGAACAATCACTTTGAAAATTTGGACCATTTACTAGCATCAATGAACATGACAGGCTCAGGTCCAGGCTGCAGTAGCAGCAGCCACAGCTTTATCTCCTTCAGCCGGAGACATTGGATCACTGGCTATGTTTTCACATGTGCTAAAGAAGTACACCTGTTCTGGAAAATACAAACCCAGAGCTGTATTCCTAAGTTTGCATGTATTCATTCAGTCAGTAGTATGGGATGAACTTGCTTTGATACATTAAAAAATACATATATTTTAATCTTTATCCTGTCTGACAAAGATAGTTGAACAAGATAAAATCTTGTGAAATTTTCCCGTTGGCTGCTTCCAGCGCCGCAGTGCCATTTTTCACAGAGGGATGCATCATCTCGGAGGCCGCAGGAGTGAGCTGCACCTCATTGCACATTGACTCTAGCATCAACTTTCATCCAAGACATCCTGTGGTTCCAAAGTACTTCAAATCAAAGTGTTTTTATAGGCCTTGAGAGCATGATGTTACCTTGGTTGCAATGTTGCAAACATGGATCTCATGTCTTGAAGTCAGAATTGTTATTGACAACAAATACACATATGGACAATCACCTCAAAGCCATTGTTTGCTGGGAATGACAAAGATAGAGAAAAGCCATCCAACTACTCCCATGTCCGAGGCACATTGAGGCACCTCAGGAGGTCAGCGCTTCCCTGGATGGCGGGTGGGGGGCGTCATGTTCGGGTGGGCCCCCGTTCCGTGGCTTGTCTGGTTCCAGTGTCTTGACATGTATTATACCAGACTCAGACCCAACCCCATGCCCTGTCCTCAAGCTAAACCAATTCCTGTTGAGGAGGTCTTTGAGGTACCTGACAAGGTTGGGGGTATGAGGCATTTTATGGAAAAGTGCTACTAGTTGCCAAATGTGAATCCCAGCAGTGTAAAGACAAGTTACCAGAAGCTCCTGACATCAACCTGCTTCTCTTCACTGAGCATGGGATTGCGCATCGATCGGATCTTCTCCACCTCAAAGAATAGCAGCTCCAAGGTTTCAATGCAGTTTGGAACACATGAAGTCAAAAAAATGGGAACCTGACATCAGTGAAGAGAAATATGTGCAGACAAGTGACAGCCTGATCATAGGTCAACTGCTCCAGAAGACTGATGACCAAGACGGCCACGGCCGCACTCCGATTTTTGCCATGCCGGCAATGAATGAGGATCGGGTTGATGGAGCGCTGCTCTTTGACAAACTGCAGTGCTCGTCGCAGCCTTAGATTTAAAGAATTCTAGGTGGATACAAATGAACAATAAAGTATTATCTATACAGTTTTCCTGGTTGAGCAAAATTTCTATTAACTGTAAGGTGGTATGGTCGGTTGCCCAATGGAGAATAAATATGCCACCCTGCAATTAGTGCAGCTGAGCCACGCATTGACCAGATTGCCTCTGTTGTACTCGTGCGTCAGGTTCAGGCTGTGGAACTCCAGTGACTGCCTTCCGGCTAGACTCTCGCACTGAGCTGAAGTCCTTAGTACCAGCAGTAATCCCAGGTGATCTTCTATAAAAAAAACTTGCATGTGCATGAACATGTTTAACAACAACAACACCAAACCAATATATAAACTACAAAAAGGAGT
Source organism: Cladocopium goreaui (assembly GCA_947184155.2). Taxonomy (NCBI): domain Eukaryota; class Dinophyceae; order Suessiales; family Symbiodiniaceae; genus Cladocopium; species Cladocopium goreaui. The sequence goes on from CAMXCT020002935.1 coordinate 1,713, forward strand.
GAAACAACAGAAACTACTTTGACATCAACAACAAGAGCCAAAGCTGTCCTGGAAACCAGGACTGACAACAACAAGGATGTCTACAGTAAACCAAACCTTTACAGTAACTACAAGAATCACAACAACAAAAACAACCATGACACCAACAACATAAAGCTGTCCCGGAAACCAGGACAGACAACAACAAGAATAGCAACAACAAACAACATATGAAACCATCATAATGAGAACAACAGCAACAACAACAGGGACACAAAGCAGGCCTGGAAACCAGGACTGATGACAACAACAACAACAACCACAACAACAATGACAATGACAAGGACAATGAGGACAACAATGACAACAATCATAGCACCAACCATAACAACAACAGCAACACAAAGCAGTCCTGGAAACCAGGACTGACAACAACAACAACAACAATGACAACAACAACAACAGCAACAACAACAACAACAATGACGAGGACAACAAGGACAACAATGACAACAATCATAACACCAACCATAACAACAACAGCAACACAAAGCAGTCCTGGAAACCAGGACTGATGACAACAACAACAACAACAACAACAATATTAAGAAAAAAAACAGTGCAAACAAAAAGGTACGATTGTAGTCTAGGATTTTAGGATGATGGAAATGATTTTTTTTGAGTCATAATTCTGAATGCAGGACAAAATTCCACTCGCCTTTCGCTCCGAGACAGCAGAGGATTGAGCAGCCTTCCAGGTGATCGTAGGGCGGCACCCCTCCCAGAAAGATGCCACTGGAGATCTCGGTCCTTAGAAACAACCGGGGAGAGTTAGCTGAATGATAAATATGTCGGACAATCACCGATCAATAGTCATGTTTGTGATGACATAGCTGTGGCAACAATTCATACACACACACATGGGCACTTGGACTACATTATGGTGCCCAATGAATGTAACACTGATGGACAGGTTTTGATTTATAGTGATGCCAAAAATACATGGGGTTGAAACTCTCAGCCAAGGTTCATGTGCTGGCCATTGACATCCTGCAGATCTGCCAGTGAGGGTTCCCGACTCCTCTTCTTCACCTCAGGTTTTCACATGCCCCAAAGCAATACATTTCTAATAAATCGAAAACATTGAGTACTCTTGTGAACTGAGCATGTGCAAAGAAAGGCTGATGATGTTCCATATGTTTTTGACAAAGTTCCACATACATTTTTGTAAAGAAAGGATTCTCTGACAGGCATTTGTTTTGGTACAATGCTTCTTTCTGCAACCAATAATCTGGTTATGTGCATTACATAGTTTTGTACATCCTTGCATATCTTTGTACATCATTGGACTGGATCCTGATGATAAATCGTGAAAGCAATAGAGTGAAACTCCTCATGTCATTTGTGGATTACATACAAAAAACACATGCAGTGTTGTTTCCATGCAGTCTGAGATTTCCACATGCAGTCGTGGCATTGCTTTGGGACGAATTGGCATTGCCTTTGCCTGGGTGGTAAGAGAAGGTCAACTTTACAAACAATAACCTTCCTATATATTTGCATTGCATGCCTTTGTATGTACATGCCATGCAAGTTTGTACTTTTATAAACCAACATACCTACATACTTGTACTCAATGATGTTTTCAAATACATGGAAGACTTACATCAGTTAACAGACCCATGAACACCAAATAAGCATTGTCAAGGAACCCGGATCAGTGAATCTGAAGAAGATGCAGGCCTGCTAGCTTCAGCCATGTCCTGGGGGCCAGGACATGCATCTACAGGCACAGGGCAAAGTTGTTTTTGCAGATGCCATGTGTGTTTGATCTAATTCAAATCAGCGTTTGCAAATATACCTAAGGTCAAGGAACATCACTGACCAACTCAGGTTGAATGTACATGTGCAAACTGCAACCTTCCCAGGAATCATGCAAACCCATGTGGCAATATTTGAAATATTCATACACACATGCATACTTGTACACTAAATAATTTTTACTTTATTATCCACATGAAAGTTATTGGAATACTTGCATTGATCAGTCAACAAATGGATTACCCCAAATAACCATTGTCGAGGAACTGTGGCTTCCTGATCTTCAGCTTCAGATGCAGGCCTGCTAGCTTCAGTCATGTCCTGGGGGCCAGGACATGCATCTACAGGCACAGGGCAAAGTTGTTTTTGCAGATGCCATGTGTGTTTGATCTAATTCAAATCAGTGTTTGCAAATATACCTAAGGTCAAGGAACATCACTGACCAACTCAGGTTGAATGTACATGTGCAAACTGCAACCTTCCCAGGAATCATGCAAACCCATGTGGCAATATTTGAAATATTCATACACACATGCATACTTGTACACTAAATATTTTTTACTTTATTATCCACATGAAAGTTATTGGAATACTTGCATTGATCAGTCAACAAACAGATGACCCCAAATAACCATTGTCGAGGAACTGTGGCTTCCCCATCTTCAGCTTCAGATGCAGGCCTGCTAGCTTCATCCATGTCCTGGGGGCCAGGACATGCATCTACATGCATCTACTTGCCTTCAAATGTGCATTGTCAAATGCCATGTGTGTTTGATCTCATTAGGTCAGTGTATGTGAATCTATTTAAGGCCAAGCAACTGCTGTGACCACCTCCAAAGCTACATCCACTTCCTGAGACAGCACAACATCTTCAGTCAGCATGCAAACTGCAACCTTCCCACAAATTATGTAAACCCATGTGGAAATTTTTGAAATACATATTCATACACACATGCATACTTGCACACTTAAAAAAAAACATATCATTGACATGAAAGTGAATATGGAATAAATACTTGTATTGATCAGTCAACAAACGGATGATCCGAGCTTCAGCTTCAGGAATGTCCGGGATGCCAACAGCTTCAGGCATGTCCAGGTCCTGGATGCCAAGACATGCATCTACAGGCACAGGGCAAAGTTACTTGTCTTCAAATGTGCATTGTCAGATGCCATGTGTGTTTGATCTGAGTATATGGTGTTTTTCAGGTCTGAATCTATTTAATGCCAAGCAACTGCTGTGACCACCTCCAAAGCTACATCCACTTCCTGAGATAGCACAACATCTTCAGTCAGCATGCAAACTGCAACCTTCCCACAAATCAGCAAACCCATGTGGAACTATTCATAGACAATATGGGTACCCTAAATATATCTACTAAATGACAGTCATGTCTCATACATGGAAGGCTTACATTGATCAGTTAACAGACCCATGACCCCCCAAAAAAATAAGAGAATAAACAATTGTCAAGAAACTGCCGGAGCTGCTGCATCTGCCACATCTGCCGCATCTGCGGCATCTTCCGCATCTGCCGCATCTGCCGCATCTGCCATCTGCCGCATCTGCGGCATCTGCCGCATCTGCTGCATCTGCCGCATCTGCCGCATCTGCTGCATCATCTGCATCTGCAACAGCTGCCTGGATTCCACATGATGTCAAATGTAATTGGAGAAGAAAATGAAGATTGCACATGACAACAGGTTGTTTAAAAAAAAAACATCTACTGGGTCCACATTGGCTGTGCTTTCAGCCTGAGAGACTATCAATTAAAACAAATTGTCAAATGTTGCAACATGAAAAGCACAGTACTCAGGATCTGCCCCAGCCTCTGCTTCCTTTCGCGCTCTGCACTTCGCAGCTCGGAGAAGGGACTTAGTCAATGGTTTGATCCACAGTTCAAAGGCCAAAAAACAAATCATATGAAGCCTATGGCACTGAAACTGTAGAAACTCGAAAAAACACACCTTCAAGCCCAAGTCACACGAGTTTTGTTGGATCGAGTCGATTGCTTTGAGGTCGGCATTGCATTGGAATTGGTGAAACCGCATTGTTTGATATTGATTGTGTATATAGTTTGTATGTTACAAAACACTTTTTATGTTCATTGAGCAGGTTGGGAGTGACAGTTGAGATGTGGACATGATGTAATCATAAAAACATGCATGTAATTATATGTAATCATAAAATATGATGTCACAGTTCAGTGGCAGCTAGGTAATATATCTCACAGTTCTTGTGGATTCAGATTAATGTATAAGCATTGAGCAGGTCTAATTCTTGTGGAATCCAGGATGCATGTGCCAACAACATGTCCTACAAATTGATTGTGTGTCATTGCTTGTGCTGGCTGATGATGTGGTGGGACAATTGTTTATATGTTTGTTCTTTGCACATGTTTTTCCTGTGATGTATCCTGCTCTGATGTTTGATCCAGTTGCATTTGCAGACACAATCACAAGCATGACCTGAAAATGTTGGCTCCCCATCAAGTATACCCTGCCCTCTATTCTTGATTGGATTTACATTTCAAGGTACTGGTATTTGACAAACAACATGAATATAAAACAACAGATACTGTATAATTTGAACACCGACAAATGAAAAACATGGAAAATCTGTGGTTCCTTGAATATGTTTGCATGCAAGCAACCCCAGTCAGTCCTGTTCCACAAGCTGCTTGGCACAGGCTGTGGGCATAACCTCAGAGTGTGGAGCTTATGGAACATATCTGTTTTTTTTAGCATTTAGATAGATGGTGGACTGCAATGCATATGACAATGGTGCAGAAAGATATACATACATGCCCAGTACATATATGTGCAATGATGTCTTGATTGTTTAGGGGCTTGATTATTTTTTGTCCATTGTCCGTCATCTACTACATGGTCCATAGGCTAGCCTCAGTGTATTTTTTTCATACAGCTTCCATAACATTTGAAACACATTAACATGAGACAGAATTGTGTTACAATATGAGGCTTTCCTCCTACTTCTGGATGCTGTATTTTTTTGTTCTATATATGTTTTATATTTGATGTTGGTCGAACAACAAAGAAATTACTGGTATCCAAAAGTTCAGGAAACCACACCCTTTGCATCTGAGGCCAAAACTCAAGCGATGGTAAGGTGAGCAAACCTGCACAAGGGAAGAAACCAAACTGTTTAATGTGTGAAACTGCATGGTGCAGATGAACCATTCCACTGGCAATGAGACCGTTCCATTTTTTTCCACTTTTCCACTGGCGCAGGATGAAGTGTGGCCACCTGCACAAACAGTGGGCTGACAGCAATAGCATAATGATCAAAATGCTTGAGATTGAGACAAACCATTCAATCTGTGCCCATGGCCTGGCCTAAAAAGATTTCTTTCAGCTCTTGTCGATGGAGGTGCACTTTGTAGAGAAGCCTTGGTCACTTGATGTTTATTAATTATTCTTCTGCCCCCAACTGGCCAAAAATGTCATGGAAGGTAACTTGTTTTACTTGGAAGGCAAAAATGTCATGGAAGGTAAATGTCATGCCAAGAGGCTCAAAGTGGCAAATCCTGATGGTGCACCGATCAAGGTCCTCGTTGCGCTTCTTCTCCACTCTTTGAGCCTTAGAAGGGTGCTGCTGCATACTCTTCATACTGAAACGGGATAGAAAAAACATGGTATCTGGAAAAGGTTGGAAAATAGTGGGAAATTGATGGAAATTGATGGAAATTGTGGAAAATTATGTTAAATAATGTTCATAATGTTGATAAGAGCCTATTTTTTGTGAAACACTTCTTACAGCAGCCAGGAAACTGCCGTGCCAACGGTTGTATCATTGGAAATCATCTCTACCATGGCCGCCACTGCACCGGCCAGATGCAGTCCCCGACCGTCGTGGATGATCACATTCCCAGTGCCGTGCAAATGGAGGAAGAGGAACATGTCTTTCAACCTTAGATTGATCAATCACTGCCATTCAATAAAAAACACATGTTTTGCTTCATTTGTCACAGGTACTCCTGGCTACCAGGAGCTCTGTGTATGGTGAACATCTAAAGTAAGTCCGAGTAACTTCTGCAGGCAAACATCATCTGGCAACTTTGATAGCCAGTCAGGGTGGATGTGATGTAGTGGCAGGCCGTACCAGTTGGCTTCCTTCTGGTACTCTTTCCTTTGCAGGGGCAAGAGGTGCATAATGAAAAACAATCAGGGTTCAGATAAGGGGGGAGAAGTTGTGCAATGGCTTTTGGTAGGTACACAGCGGAATGCATAGGGTACGCAACCACAAAATGCAGTGCATGTTCCCTTTTTTGCAGCTACAAAATAAAGAACATAACTCTTTCTGGATTGAAAAATAATTCAAAATCAGCACTACAAAATCCAATGCATCTGAAGTTAAAAATAGCTGAACATCGAATTGCTAACATGATTTGTCCCAATGACATTTTGTAGTTGGGTCTATGCCATCCTAAGTTCCAACCAACATAAATTCGAAGAACATTTTGTAGTTGTCAATGATTGAATTTAGTTGGGTCAAGTGTTAGATGGCATTCTGTAGCTTCATGATCTGTTTGTGTCCATGTACATGTCATGCACTGTTTCCTTTCTTCCACCTCTTCTCACCTCTTCTCATCATGTTATATAATTACATTTTATGAATGTTTTAACTTCCTCAACATACACACAACTACAAAATGCAAATGAATGCAAAAGAAAATTATGTTGGATGCTTCAACAATTCAACCTGTACAGCTACAATATGCAAATGAGATTTTAGGTTGGATGCTTCAACTATTCAACTTGTACAACTACAAAATGCTAATGATTTTTTTTATGTTGGATGCTTCAACTAACTTGACATATACAACTACAAAATGAATGCAAATACAAAAAGGGGGGGCCCAACCCCTCCTATTTGTACAAAAAAAATCTGGCTGGCAATCTGTGCTGTAGCCCAAGTCCTCCCCATTTCATAGCTGAAATTTGAAGGTGGATGGAAAAACATATATGTTTGCACATGCATTCATTTGCTGTCCATTCAATCATGGACAAAGTGCCCAAATAATTGACTGATGGATTGATAGGTTGGTATAATCTCAATGCATTATCACAACTATATCCATGTCTGTTTGAAGGTGGTTCAGATCAAGGTACCCAGCGGAGAAGCACAGAATGATCTTGAAGTTGTGCATCTTGAGATGGTGATAGTCGAACTGTCCACCAAGGAAATATTTGGCAGTTTTGGACTCCAAAAACAATGTCCTCAGAATGCGCTGGTGCATTCAGCTACATGGAATATTCGCATGGGCTGTCCAGAGGAAGGGTGTGAGACACTGTTTGCTACTTAGGCACAAGGCATCCTCAAAATAAATAGTCAACAAAAACTACATGTAAAAAATCAGACAGGTATCATCTTCTGTTTGTCCAAGTCCTTGAGTTCCAGAATGGAAGCCTCAGTAAAAGCCAACTGGTAGTTGACAGTGGGAACATAAACCTTGGCTTACTAAGCATTATCAAAGAAGGTGCCAGAATGCATGTCAAAAGGACTGGGGCCATTTAGGACAACATTCACCCACTTGGTATAGGTGTGGATAGTGAGCCTACAAGAAATTTGGATATCATTGATGAACAGCATATAATTTCCTTTGGGACCAAAGCCAAGGTGCTAAAGCATTGGCAGGAGTCCGTGCTGCACTGCCTGAAGATCTGCTGGTTGCCTCAGCAAGTTCATGGCTTTTGATGAGGTAGCAGGCATGGCATGGCACCAGTTCACATCAAGAATCTTGATATATTTAGATGTTGCACAATTTCAAAACGTCAGTTGCCTCTTGAAACTAAGACCAAGCTGCAGGTGCTTCCTTCAGCTTCTGCCTTTTGTTGCCAACCTCAGTTCAACAAGTGGAAGTTCCAATTTGAATCAAATGATTTTTGCCAATTCAATCAAAAAGGAACACTGACAATCAAGTTCCAATTTGAATTGATGATCTTCAGGAATGATAGCTGCCCTACAATTTTGAAGCCAGGGGGCCTTCTGATCTTCAGATGTGCCCCAAATCAATGAGGCAAATTCGCCCGGAACCACAAAGTTGTCCTGATTTTCATCACTCATTCCATTCTGCTGGATTTTGGAAATTCCATTGACAAAAACATGCAGTGAGCAGCAAGAACTCTCTTAGTTTGCTTGCTTATGTATTGACATAGTTTTTGTTCTTGCAAACTATTTTATATAAATTGGTTTTTGATCCCCTCTCCATGTGCACATGATCATATTTCCTGCATGCCTAACATGTTGCACCCTTCAAAATTTGCATACTATGGGCAAGAAATGATATTGTAAACATTACTCAAAATCTAAACACCCAACTGCCAAGGGACTTCTGGAGCCCCCTCTGGATAATCCGAGGCCACGATCCAGGCCAAACTTCTTGGCATTGCCTCAAGACACCAAGTAGTCATGGCAGCTCATGCTAAACAATTCCGATTCCTTGATTGCTATCCAGGTCCTGTATTTCATGTAGCTTGACAAGTACATGCAAATCTACTTGCAATTTCCACTCCTTGCCTTAGATAGTTGTGAACATGGTCAACTGATTTCAATGTCCAATAAAGATGCGTACAAGACTTGTAAAACATGTACCTGGCCATGTTCAGTATTTCGTAGAAAGAGGGTACCTGCAAGATGTAAAAGCAAGGGTAAAGTGGCCAGAAGTTGAGGCCGCCTAGCTCTGTATCACTACACGACAGGCACCTCTTCATTTAAACCCTGACACACATGACCTGGTCCAACAGTTGTTTTTGCAAGCATACCCAATGAAAATTCATAGTAGTTAAACATATTCATTGCAGAGGTAGGCACAGATGAAACAAAACACATGCATAAGCGAAAATTATTTAAATAAAAAACAACCCTTTGAATGGAGGTTTCACAAATGGGGATGTCTCAAAATAGGGATGCCTGAAACCTATTCTTTTTGGCTAAAAACAAACATTTTCGAGCATCGTTATTTTGAGACACTCCCAAATAATGGGGTTCCAAACCCTTCTTTTGACACTGGGATTCCTTTAAAATGTGTTCGCCAAGTCCAATCCCCCTTAGCCTGCTGAATACTTCGGCAAGATGTACAAAGAACATTTTTTAATCTTCAAGCTTGGACCTCACCAAGCATTATATTTTTTTGGGTGGGGTTCAAATTTGAATACCTCCATGCACCACAAGATTTGCATGTGGTGACAACACATATTTCGTAACAAATTTGGATACCTTTCTTTTTTTAACCATTACATTGATATTTAGATATATACATTTGTATGTAGAAACACTAACCCTTGTTTAGGAACATGCGCAAGACAAATATGTGCACATTGTTTGCCAACATTGTGGTTGCTATTGCAAAATTTCCTTGAGCAAGCCAGTGGAAATGCAAACAGACATTCCCGCTCAACAATAATCTTTAAAAAAATCCCAGGACACAAAAGTAATCCTAAACTTAGTCCCATGACACCACCAAGTAATCCTAGGCTGTTTCCCAAGCAAGAAAGTAATCCCAACCAATGAAGAAAAGGAATCCAAAACTTAGTCCCATGACACCTCCAAGTATGTTTACCAAGCAACAAAGTAATCCTAACCACTCCTGAGTAATATATGTATATATATACATACACATATTTATGTAATGTATGTATGTATGTATGTATGTATGTATGTATGTATGTATGTATGTATGTATTGCCAATGCATCCCTTGTGATGGTCACAAATAAAGCCGAGGAGCATCTAAGGCTACAATGTCTGGTGCCTAAGTGTTGCAAGCTGAAGCGAGCTGACAGGCAAACATGAATAGGCAAACTATGACCCAGGATGTTTTAGGACAGGGTGTAGAATCATGTAACTATATGTCAGATGTAGATTTGGTGCATTTTGCTTTTTGCCTCTTACAAGTTCACATGGTTGTTAGTATGGCCAACAAAACCAGACTTTGAACATGTGTATATAGTTTTCTTTGATCACTAGTGACATTATCTTCAAGGATGATAAATAGGTTTAAGGCCAGAACCAATGCCAAGACACAGAAGCTGGATGGCTGCTTTGAGGTGGCTCTGGAGGTGGGTGCTTTGAGCTGGCTCCAGCACAAGGCTCAGAAGCCTCAGAATGTGGGAGTGATGTAATTTCTTGTGAAGTATGGGCATAAGAATAAGAATGCATCACCATGGGCCACGGACAAATTCAGATTACAGTATTGTTTCTTTGAGGTTTCAATCCAACTGAAGCATCAACAGCAACAGACATGCAAAAGAAACTGAGCATTTCTTGGTTGATATGGGGCTCAGAACAACAACTGATGCATAATGTTGTTTTGAATGCATGGTGGATCATAAGGATTCAATTCCAAGAGACACCATCACTGTCAACATGCCGAGGAGGTGGTAGGACCAGCCTTGCCTTCGCCTGATGAGCATTACACATGAGACACTTTTCTTTTCAATCATTAATTTGAAGTTCATTGCTTTGGTTGGAGGTGGTGACATATATCCCACTCGCCTCGGGAGGGCGCTGACGATCTCTATCTCTTTGGCGTCGGTTCTCTGACTTCACCCGAGATGGCATGGCTCATGTCAGCAACCCGGGGTGTCATGCAAGCTTCCTACATGCATCCACATGTTTCTAATTTGTTGTTTGTTTGGTCTGGCTCTTAATCTGTTTGGAGTCTATGCAGGTTGATTTGTTTTTGCTGCTGCGGTTGCTGTTGCTGGTGGTCCTGTTTTACAGACTGTCTCATCACTATTGGTTCTGGTTTCCAGGACATGGTTGTGTGTTTTATTATGTTGTTCTTGTTGGTCCTGGTTTCCAGGACATTGTTGTTGTTGTTGTTGTTGTTGTTGTTGTTGTTGTTGTTGTTGTTGTTGTTGTTGTTTTTGGCACTACATGTTCTTGAGAAAATGTTTGGATATGGTGCCTTGAACCTAAACATATCCCAATCTTTACAGTCACTGTTGCTAAACAGTTAGATCCATTTTGTCTACAGCTGCAACCCTTTGGCTATTGCTGAACAAGAAAAATACTGTAAGAGTTGTCAGTTGGAAGCCCTGGTCATGTTTACATCAAAAAGCAAGACATAGTGGTCATCAAAGCTCCCATGGGCCCAGGCCTGGAGATCTGCATCAGCAAGCAATCTTCCCATCAGGAGCCTGCAGTACATGTGTTCAAACCATGTGACACCATATCACCTTGTGTTATCACATGCACACAGCACACATACAGTACATGTATATACTTGGGTCTGCATCTACCATTGTTTTTTGCTTGGCTGATGCACTATGGCTCAACAGCTGGTAACGAACACTGTCCATATATATATATGCATAGGTTCAACAGGAACAATTTATAGATATATATATATATGGTTATACATAATTACATATATATATGTTTAGGTTCAACAGGAACATATGGTAACTATCATGTTTTTTACATGGAAGACTGGCTATCTTGAACATTTTCACCGCATCATGCCGACAAACAAGCAAAACAACCCTGCACAACATCGACATCGTCATTGGAGGAAGACTTTTGACAGCATTGTGAAACATATGTAATTACTTTTGTTTGTGCGTATGGCTTCTGAAGCTTTCAGCCTGCAAGTGTTCTTTAGATTACTAGCTTCATGTTTTTGGGCTTTTGTTGTGACTACTTGCAGTTGGATCAGGCAAGAGAAGTTTCAAGAAACCTTGCATCTTGGCAACCAACATATTGTTCCAGAATTTGTCCATAAAGCTTGAAGTGTCTTGCTGATGCAAAATTCATTGAGGCAGGCGAAGGAGGCCAGTGAATCGTCATTGCTACTTGGCTGAACAAACAATATCCAACAGCCATGACTCCATGTGATGTGCTCTTGCTGGCTGTGTTGCTGTCTGGCAAGGTTGGACATGGGCAATCGTTTAATTGACCAGCTGCAGCTCCAGCAACAGTATTTTGGCATAATGTGGTTTAATTGCACTCATGTGGACTTGTATGCATATGTGCATGCCCAGGATCAGAGACAAGCAGTCTGAAGTTGACGATTTAAAAAGGAAGATGCTTGGCATAATTTTTGATCCACTAGTCCAACACAGGGCTGTCTTCTGCGAAAAGAAATATAGAACCATATGAAGTCATGACAACACAATTTCATCTCGGGCAGCAGCATTTTGATTCTGCTTGCGTGTGTCTTTTTCAAGCAGACATGCAAAATGAACCTTAGGTATCCTTGTTGATGTTGTATGCACTAACCTTGGTGGTTGCATGTGTGTACACCCAGGATGAACAGCAACCTCCATGAACAACAGGGATGGATACTTGGCATATTTTTTGGCTCACCACTCCTAGTCTAGCACATTGCTGCGTTTAGCACCAAGAGAAAAGACATGTGATGGTCTCACAGTGCAGTTCAGTTTCAGCAAAGGTATTTGTTTTTCCTTAGTTATCTTTGTTCATGTTACAGGCACTGGCATTGGCTTTTTTTTTGTGTGCGTGTGCATACCAAGGCTCAACCACAAACAGATTGAGCTTGCCAATGCCGAAGAAAAGATGCTTGGCATACAAAAGCAATGAAATGTAAAGTTTTCACAATGCATATCCAACTCTAGCAGTATTCTTTTGGTTTACTGTGACTGTTTTTTTTTTTGTTTCTTGATTATTGTCATGTAAAAGCTGGACTCCAGTGATCCTTATGCTGCTCACACTGACACTGGCTTCATGTGTGTGTGTGTGCGCTTCCAGAAAAATCTAAGCAGCTTGAACTTGACAATGCCCAACAGCTGATGATTGGCAGGACTTATGATAGAATGGCACACTTTATGTCTTGCACATTGCTTGGAGCTTGCAAAATCAGGGTGCAGCATGGAAAAATAAAGGCATGCAAAACATATTGCATAAATTCACACTTGATAGCATGCATCAAATTGACCCTAAGGAATCGGACAACCCAGGCAGAGAAGGAGAAGTTGGTTGCTGAGAATCTTGGCATTGTTGATCAATCTCATTGGAAACAATATTGTGACAGTGTTGTCATTTTATAACTAAATCTGTTTGTGATAGCTACAGTGGCAAAACACCTAGGAATTGGCGTCTTCAGGAAGAGTCCACAAGATATTTTCGATGGTCGAGCGACAGACTCAAGTGGCAACATCGGGAAAATGAAGGCCTCAAAGATCAGGTGAAGAATCTGCAACAGCACCTTGGATTGCTAGAGTTGAGGCACACTGCACTTGCACACTACATAGTTGGGATCTGAAATATTTGAAAAAACATATAAGGCCTCAGCCCTGACATCTATGGCAGTTTGGAGAGGGTGAACAGTATCATTTCCTCACTGGATGTCTTGAAGTACACTGGATGTATGCTATTGTTTTTCATTGAAAATATATGTTGGTTTGTACTAAGGCTGATGGCTGAGCAAGCAGCTTCGTCGACTGGCCAATCAGCTTCGTCCACAGCATCCTCATCAAAGTGTGCTCCTGTGTGCCTCAATTCTACTTTACTTCATGAGTCAGTTCATTTGCTGAAGTTTCTGGAAACCTTGCTTGGTTTGCCTGTCAACCTCTGAAGCCTTCATGAAATTTACACTGGTCAGAGTTGGTTAATGTGTTCACTCATACTCCTGCTGTTTCTGCAGTATCTAAGGAAGAAGGATGAGACTCTGAAGCCGAAGCAGAAGAAGTGAATGCAGTGTGTGCAGTGAAGCAAAAAAAAGGAGAAAAAAAGGGAGGGAACAAGCTCAAGCTGAAGTTATAATTCATACAGTTGGCCAATATCCTTGCCTCATTGTCACAGCTTCATCTGCACCAGGAGCTTTGAGTCTGAGCCTTACAGAGGAGAGGTTACCAAGATTAACCTGGAGTATAGAACTATGGATGGACAATGGTTCCTAGCTTCAGGAAATATGAAATTTGTCCTACAGGAGCATGAGATCTATGAACGATTTTTCAAACACAGGGTGTGTTCAATTGTGGAACATGTGTTTGTATCCTGAAGTGAAGCTGAGGCCTCCGCACTCGGTCCGTACCTGAATAACAACAATATATAACAGTATAAAACAATATCCTGAAAACCAGAACCAACAACAACAATATATAACAATATCCTGGAAACCAGGACCAACAACAACAATATCCTGGAAACAAGGACCAACACCAACAACAATAACAGCAACAAGGTCCTGGAAACCAGGACCAACACCAACAACAATAGCAACAAGGTCCTGGAAACCAGGACCAACACCAACAACAATAACAGCAACAAGGTCCTGGAAACCAGGACCAACACCAACGACCAACAACAATAACAGCAACAAGGTCCTGGCAACCAGGACCAACACCAACAACAATAACAGCAACAAGGTCCTGGAAACCAGGAACAACACCAACAACAATAACAGCAACAAGGTCCTGGAAACCAGGACCAACACCAACAACAACAATAGCAACAAGGTCCTGGAAACCAGGACCAACACCAACAACAATAACAGCAACAAGGTCCTGGAAACCAGGACCAACACCAACAACAATAACAGCAACAAGGTCCTGGAAACCAGGACCAACACCAACAACAATAACAGCAACAAGGTCCTGGAAACCAGGACCAACACCAACAACAATAAAAGCAACAATATCCTGGAAACAAGGACCAACACCATAAACAATAACAGCAACAAGGTCCTGGAAACAAGGACCAACACCAACAACAATAACAGCAACAAGGGCCTGGAAACCAGGACCAACACCAAAAACAATAACAGCAACAAGGTCCTGGAAACCAGGACCAACACCAACAACAATAACAGCAACAAGGTCCTGGAAACCAGGACCAACAACAACAATATATAACAATATCCTGGAAACCAGGACCAACAAGATCCTGGAAAGCAGCACCAAAAAAAAAAAATCCTTGAAACCCAGACCAACAACAACAGCCTGGTCCTGGAAACCAGGACCAGTAGTGAGACTACCCTGTAAAACAAAACCACCAACAACAAGAACAACAATGTCCTTGAAACCAGGACCAACAACAACAACAACCTGGTCCTGGAAACCAGGACCAACAAGAACAAAATGAAAACCAAGACGAACCATGTTCTGGAAGTGGTATTTCATAAAAGGTACATATACATATATATATATATACATATGGTGGGATTTATGATGTGGTTCATGTAGGTACTGAGATTGGGCACCCACTGAGGCTCCGAACTGTCGCAATGACTGTTGCAGGGACCAGTTGAGAAAAAAAAGTCCCTGTGCGGGACACTGCCTATTCGGCAGACTAGTTACTGTTTGAAGCATCAGATCCTTCGTGATCCTTATCCTTAGTGATCCTTAGTCCAAGACTGTGTGCACATGAGCACTGTGAGGGTATATACATATTTCCTCAGGGCATAAGTCCTGGTGAAGATAATATAAGTATTATTGATTTATATATATATATATATCACTGCATCTCTGCATGTGTTGTCTTTTTTGTTTGTTTATTTGTGTTTGTCCGTTTGGCTCTTGCAAATCTACCTATTTGCTATCTTTTTCTTTATTTCTGGATCATCTAGATTTGGCTATTTATCAGTTGATCTATCTATTGACTTATTGATCTATCTGTCTATTGTTTTATCTATTAGTCTATTGACCTATTTGAGAACATGATTCATTAATATGTACATATATAAATACTATATATATATATTATCTTTATCATCTAGTTATCATCAGTCGATATTCCTATTGTAAACTATCTGCAAGTCACCTATTTTTGTATCCAGCATCTATATACTTCAGTTTCTACCTGTTTGTACATACTTATCCCTGTTTTTTTTCTCTGTGTATGAGTCTGTCTTGTGATTGTTTGTCTGTTGCTTTTTCCAAGGACCTAGGTCCTGGTAAGTATATGTATGATCCAAGGACATAAGCCCTGGTAAGTTTACATATGATCCAAGGACATAGGTCCTGGTAAGTATACATATGATCCAAGGACATAAGTCCTGGTAGGCATACATATGATCCAAGGACATAAGTCCTGGTAGGTATACATATGATCCAAGGATGTAGGTCCTGGCAAGTATACATATAATGCAAGGACATGGGTCCTGGTAAGTATTTATATATATATGTGATCCAAGGACATAGGTCCCAGTAAGTATATGTATGATCCGAGGACATAAGTCCTGGTAAGTATACATATGATCCGAGGACATAGGTCCTGGCAAGTGTACATATGGTACAAATACATCATGGAAGGTATGCATGTACTATTATGAAGATAGTTGTGGATGTGGACAAATGCAGGTATATGCAGAAAGGCTGTGATAACCAAATTCAAAAGAAACAACAACTTTAAATGCCAGTTAGTTATATACTGCACAGTTGACTGCACTCTTGCTGAGCAAGTTTACTTTAAGTTTGGCACTCAAAGCTGCAGTTGGGGTCCTGTGCTGAAGCAATGATTCTGCTCACTCCCCTCCCTTTAAAAAAACTCTTGGGGAAGGAACCTATTGAAATGACTTGTTAGTCCTGAATTCCAGAACTCAACAAATCCAAATGCAAGTGAGTGCAGAGTTAGAACGTAAATGAACCGTCAGTAGATACGTAAAACTGAGATCCAGGCTCCTCTGAGCCAGGACGCCTGAGAAGGAACACTGTCTTAAAAAAAACATTGAGACTCTTTGCCACTCTCCCTGGAAATCTCTGACATTGGGAAACGCTTGAATTAGCAAACAGGTTTTGTACCAAAACTCAAGGAGCTGAAATCAAAAAAAGCTAAGTCAAGATTTAATGCACTCTTGTACATTTTTGGTGATTGTAGCAAGATTACATGGTGGCTATATGGGATAAATGGGGAATGCCATAATGGTGAAGTAAAACCTTGCTCTTCCCAACATAACTTACATTTAATGTTTTTGTGAAATGATAGGAAAACTTTGTCTTCATACAACACTTTCACATGAAGAAAGTCCTGGATTCCAGGACTCACCCACTTTATTAGGGCACTGAAAGCTGGGGTCCAGACTCCTGTGCACAGGTAAACGTGATCCCCTCCCCTCAAACTCTCTTGCAACATTACAGATCACATTCTGTAATTTGTTTTTTTCAAAACAAAAAAAACTTGATTCCAGCACTTGACAGCTTCATAGTGATCTCATGCACAGTTGAATCACTCTTCTGGTGAATGAACAAATTGTTTAGATTAAAAAACAAAACTGAACAATACAAAACTGAGGACAATGCTCCTGTGCTCAAGCAATTTTTCTGCCCACCCCCCTTCCCTCAAAAAAATGTACAGGCGGAACCTCTTGAAATGACTGGATACGTTATTCAAACAGTTACTACTCCATTCTGCAAATTAAGAACTTCAAATGCAAGTGAGTGCACGAGAGTTAAAACGTAATTGAATGCATCATTCCTTTTCCAATTTTGCACTAGATACTTAAAAACTGAGATCCAGGCTCCTGTGAGCAAGCAAGGTGGGCAGGACACAGGAGAATGAACACTGTCTAAAAGAAAAACATAGTTTTCATTGAGACTCTTTGCCAAACCAGGATTTGTTTGACTATTGCTACAGGAAGTAGTTTACGAAAACAAAACCAGGATTTGTTTGACTATAAACCTGTTAATACACTGTATGAGGTTTCTAAGGGGGTTTTTAATGCAATTATGCATGTCCTTGACATGGCAATGGGTGAATCGTGGAATCCAGGATTTCTGCATAGCAAATCGTTTTTTAATATGAGCATAAATTGTGAGGAGGTCCTTGGGGAGGGTAAGGTATTTCCCCATCATCTTGGCATTCACCATTTACCCTTGGTATCTCACAAAACAAACGCAAAACCCACCAACATATTCAGGTCTGACTTAGTTGGTTTTAAACTTAGCTCCTTGATTTCCAGAATCCACATAAATATATATATATTTAGATATACATACATACATACATACATACGTACGTACGTACATACATACATACATACATACATATATGTACACAACCTGCTTGCTAGTTCAAGAGTTTCCTAATGTCAGAGGTTTCCAGGGAAGATCCAGGACTCCATAACTATGATGTTTGGTGGTTTCATGGTATGTTACATTTCTATTGATGTCATGTTGTGTAGATATATGTGTTCATGCGTGTTTGGTTTTGAAAGAACAACAGCAACAGCAACCACAACCAACAACCAACAACCAACAACCAACAACCAACAACCAACAACAACAACAATGTCCTGGAAACCAGGACCAACAAGAACAAAATAAAAACAAACAACCATGTTCTGGAAACCAGAACCAATAGTGATGAGACTATCTGTAAAATAGGACCACCACCAACAACACTAACTAACAAGTTGGTCCAGGACCAACAACAACAATGTCCCAGAAACCAGGACCAACAAGAACAAAATGAAAACCAACAACCATGTCCTGGAAGCCAGAACCAATAGTGATGAGACTATCCTGTAAAACAGGACCACCACCAACAACACTAACTAACAACCATGTCCTGCAAACAAGGACCAACAACAACAACAACAACAACAACCTGTCCTGGAAACCAGGACCAACAGCAACAACCTGGTCCTGGAAACCAGGACCAGTAGTCTTAGTGAGACTACCTTGTAAAACAAAACCCACCAACAACAAGAAGAACAACAATGTCCTTGAAACCAGGACCAACAACAACAACCTGGTCCTGGAAACCAGGACCAACAAGAACAAAATGAAAACCAAGACGAACCATGTTCTGGAAATGGTATTTCATAAAAGATGTATGTACATATATACACATATATATATGGTGGGA
This sequence comes from Cladocopium goreaui, assembly GCA_947184155.2. Lineage (NCBI taxonomy): Eukaryota > Dinophyceae > Suessiales > Symbiodiniaceae > Cladocopium > Cladocopium goreaui. Next base: position 20,304 of record CAMXCT020002935.1, read on the forward strand.
TTTATGATGTGGTTCATGTAGGTGCTGAGATTGGGCACCCACTGAGGCTCCGAACTGTCGCAAAGACTGTTGCAGGGACCAGTTGAGAAAAAAAAGTCCCTGTGCGGGACACTGCCTATTCGGCAGACTAGTTACTGTTTGAAGCATCAGATCCTCCGTGATCCTTAGTGATCCTTAGTGATCCTTAGTGATCCTTAGTGAAGACTGTGTGCACATGAGCACTGTGATTGTATATACATATTTCCTCAGGGCATAAGTCCTGGTGAAGATAATATAAGTATTAATTTTATATATATATATATATTATAGCACTGCATCTCTGCATGTGTTGTCTTTTTTGTTTGTTTATATGTGTTTGTCCGTTTGGCTCTTGCAAATCTACCTATTTGCTATCTTTTTCTATATTTCTGGATCATCTAGATTTGGCTATTTATCAGTTGATCTTTCTATTGACTTGTTGATCTATCTATTGTTTTATCTATCAGTCTATTGACCTATTTGAGAACATGATTCATTAATATGTACATATATAAATACAATATATATATAGTATCTTTATCATCTAGTTATCATCAGTCTATATTCCTATTGTAAACTATCTGCAAGTCACCTATTTCTGTATCCAGCATCATTCCAGCATCTATAAACTTCAGTTTCTACCTGTCTGTACATATCCCTGTTATTTTTTTCTCTGTGTATGAGTCTGTCTTGTGATTGTTTGTCTGTTGCTTTTTCCAAGGACCTAGGTCCTGGTAAGTATATGTATGATCCAAGGACATAAGCCCTGGTAAGTTTACATATGATCCAAAGACATAGGTCCTGGTAAGTATACATATGATCCAAGGACATAAGTCCTGGTAAGTATACATATGTTCCAAGGACGTAGGTCCTGGTAAGTATACATATGATCGAAGGACATAGGTCCTGGTAAAAATACATATGATCCAAGGACATAGGTCCTGGTAAGTATACATATGATCCAAGGACATAGGTCCTGGTAAGTATACATATGATCCAAGGACATAGGTCCTGGTAAGTATACATATGATCCAAGGACATAGGTCCTGGTAAGTATACATATGATCCAAGGACATAGGTCCTGGTAAGTATACATATGATCCAAGGACATAAGTCCTGGTAAGTATACATATGATCCGAAGGACATATGATCCAAGGACATAGGTCCTGGCAAGTATACATATGATCCAAGGACATGGGTCCTGGTAAGTATATGTATGATCCGAGGACATAAGTCCTGGTAAGTATACATATGATCCGAGGACATAGGTCCTGGCAAGTGTACATATGGTACAAATACATCATGGAAGGTATGCATGTACTATTATGAAGATAGTTGTGGATGTGGACAAATGCAGGTATATGCAGAAAGGCTGTGATAACCAAATTTAAAAGAAACAAGAACTTTTGGATTCCAGATGATTCCAGAACTCAACAACTTCAAATGCCAGTTAGTTATTTACTGCACAGTTGATTGCACTCTTGCTGAGCAAGTTTACTTTAAGTTTGGCACTCAAAGCTGCAGTTGGGGTCCTGTGCTGAAGCAATGATTCTGCTCACTCCCCTCTCTTTAAAAAAACTCTTGGGGAAGGAACCTATTGAAATGACTTGTTAGTCCTGAATTCCAGAACTCAAAAAATCCAAATGCAAGTGAGTGCAGAGTTAGAACGTAAATGAACTGTCAGTAGATACGTAAAACTGAGATCCAGGCTCCTCTGAGCCAGGACACCTGAGAAGGAACACTGTCTTAAAAAAAACATTGAGACTCTTTGCCACTCTCCCTGGAAATCTCTGACATTGGGAAACTCTTGAATTAGCAAACAGGTTTTGTACCAAAACTCAAGGAGCTGAAATCAAAAAAAAAGTCAAGATTGAATGCACTCTTGTACATTTTTGGTGATTGTAGCAAGATTACATGGTGGCTATATGGGATAAATGGGGAATGCCATAATGGTGAAGTAAAACCTTGCTCTTCCCAACATAACTTATATTTAATGTTTTTATGAAAGGATGGGAAAACTTTGTCTTCATACAACACTTTCACATGAAGAAAGTCCTGGATTCCAGGACTCACCCACTTTATTAGGGCACTGAAAGCTGAGGTCCAGACTCCTGTGCACAAGTAAACGTGATCCCCTCCCCTCAAACTCTCTTGCAACATTACAGATCACATTCTGTAATTTGTTTTTTTTCAACACCAAAAACTTGATTCCAGCACTTGACAGCTTCATAGTGATCTCATGCACAGTTGAATGCACTCTTCTGGTGAATGAACAAATTGTTATTAGATTAAAAAAACAAAACTGAACAATACAAAACTGAGGACGATGCTCCTGTGCTCAAGCAATGACAATGCCCACTCCCCTTCCCTCAAAAAAAATGTACAGATGGAACCTCTTGAAATGACTGGATGTGTTATTCAAACAGTTACTACTCCATTCTGCAAATTAAGAACTTCAAATGCAAGTGAGTGCACGAGAGTTAAAACGTAATTGAATGCATCATTCCTTTTCCACTTTTGCACTAGATACTTAAAAGCTGAGATCCAGGCTCCTGTGAGCAAGCAAGGTGGGCAGGACACAGGAGAATGAACACTGCCTAAAAGAAAAACATAGTTTTCATTGAGACTTTTTGCCAAACCAGGATTTGTTTGACTATTGCTACAGGAAGTAGTTTACGAAAACAAAACCAGGATTTGTTTGACTATAAACCTGTTAATACACTGTATGAGGTTTCTAAGGGGGGTTTTAATGCAATTATGCATGTCCTTGACATGGCAATGGGTGAATCGTGGAATCCAGGATTTTTGCATAGCAAATCGTTTTTTAATATGAGCATAAATTGTAAGGAGGCCCTTGGGGAGGGTAAGGTATTTCCCCATCATCTTGGCATTAACCATTTACCCTGGGTATCTCGCAAAACAAATGCAAAACCCACCAAAATATTCAAGTCTGACTTACTTGCTTTTTAATTTAGCTCCTTGATTTCCAGAATCCACAATTATATATATATATACATACATATATATATATGTACACAACCTGCTTGCTAGTTCAAGAGTTTCCTAATGTCCGAGGTTTCCAGGGAAGGTCCAGGACTCCATAACTATGATGTTTGGTGGTTTCATGGTATGTTACATTTCTATTGATGTCATGTTGTGTACATATATGTGTTCATATGTGTTTCATTTTTCATGTATTAGTGTGTGATGTCATGTGAGATGTATTACCTAATTGCCACTGAAATGTGACATCATGTTTATGACTACATACATGTTTTATAATTACATACATTAATTACATGCATGTTTATAATACATCATGTCCACATCTCAACTGTCACTTCCTCATGAACAAACTGTCACTTCCAATGGCTGTGGATTATAATCAAATGTTTATGTATATATATATATATTTACACACAAAATAAAACAATAATAATAATACTAATATTAATAAACATAATAATAATGATAATAATAATAGTGACAATAATAATATCATATGCGTATAGACAAAGTAATAAGCACAATACAAATCCCAATTACTGGCTTCAACCCCCCATCCCTCATCCCCGCCGGTCCCCGCTCCTCCTTCGCGTCCCCTTGGGCACCTCCTCTGCCGCCGCCGCCAGCGCTAGCGCCTCATCGCGACTCACGAGGCCCTGGTGCCCCGTGGCCTCCTGGTGCTGCTGGAGGTCGGCAGCTCGCAGGAAACCTGGCGGTGGCTGAGGCTATGTCAATGCTGGAAAATCCCTGAAAAAATGGTGGTAATTGGCAGTTATAGTGAAAATGGGTATAGTAAAACATGAGGTGGTACCCTCTGATAATTTAACATAGCTATTGAAAATGGCCATTTATAGTTGATTTACCAACCAAAAATGGTGATTTTCAACAGCTATGTTAGTTTACCAGAGGGTAATTGGTATAGTGAATAGTGAACAATGATGAAAACATGGTATTTTCGTGTCTGGTGAAAAATCGCGGTCATGTGGTAGACGCTAAAAAATGTGTAGCTCGATCATCAGATTTCGCGTCCGGGGCCATGGCATTTCAGACACATCTCGCAACACGCCTCTCCAGGGCCTGGGGAGCGAAGGTCTGAGGGATCCGCATGGAACCATTCCGGAGATATCCATCACCACCAGGAAACAAGGGATGTTATCTTTGCTGCTTGGTGGTGCAATAACCATCTTGAAAATATATGAGTCAATGGGAAGGATTAATGATCCCATAAATATGACATGGAAAATAACCAGTTTGTATATCTTTGTCACTTCTCAATGACTAATCTGTAAAGAGAGAACATCGAATCCAATCATGGAAATGGTGACACGACCACGAGTCTTGCGCCATATCATATCCAACCGAATTGTCTCTTCCACGAATTAACCCCCCTGGTACACATGGCACCCCAACATGGACACATTCCCAAGACTATACATACTAAACTCCACAGCCACCAAAGGAGTTTGGTGACTGTTGCCCGTGCATCTATCCATTTCTGTCGACACAACCCAGCCAGATTCATCATTCGTGGGTCAAGCGGCGAAGGCGTTGCACTTGACACTTGCCATGGTCCAAAAACTTGGCCAATGGCATCGATGTGTTGCAGTAGATGCAGCGCGTGGACACCTGAGACACCCGGGTCCACAACGCCATGGGGTCCATGGCTAGGACCGCTAGGAGTTGGATGGAGCGAGTTGGTAGATGTATTTTGTAGCTATCCCGGGATCCTCCATTTGAATGGCAACCCGCTAACTAGATAGAAAAATCATGACAGTTGGACAATCTGGTGGGAAACAAATACAGGTAACCAATCACATCCTGGAAAAACGACTTTATTGTTTTATTGGGAGCCCTACAGAAGTGTTACATTTTCCCAAATATGGATCAGTATCGTGAGCATCAACAAAAAGCGCCTGGCGCTGTATGTAGTAAGCCCTATGGCTGGGATTGCCCACTCTCAAACGGGGTACGGCTGCTAATTGTCAAGAAGTAGGTTCACACCACCGTGCTCACCAATAATCATTCATCTGCAAAAAACACTTGGGCCTCTGGGTTATTCTGACTTGAACATGATTGAACATGCTAAACCAACCAACAGAGTGATCGCAAGTAGAAGAGAAAACCCTCTCCTCTGATCCTCTGGTTGTTTTAACAAAGCATAACATATAGCATGTCCCATTTATAGCTTCGCCAGAGGCTAACACCTTCCATGGCGAGTCACGCTCTTTGAAGGGTCACCTGGAAGTTCCAGGAAGCCTTCCTGAACACGCTGCCTCCAAGGCAGCCGGCCCGGCTGCCCCGGCGGTAGCTGGATACCCAGCAGCGTAAGGCCTCGGCCCTGGCGGCAGGTGAATTTATGCTGATTCTGTGGTAAGTTTTATGGTAAATGTATCTAACCATACCATAAAACATACCATGAAGTTTACTTACCATACCATGAATTCTACTTACCATACCATTACCATAGTTGAATGGTAATCTTGTGGTAAAAGTTTATGGTATGTTTTGTATGGTAATGGTATGGTACTAACATTGTGATTTCATGGAAACCCCATGGTAATTTGATGGTTGATAATGGATGTGTAATGGAATCTCTGATTCTGTGGAACAAAACGGTTGTTCAATGGTTGATACTGGCTGATTATGGTAGTCTAACATTAAAGTAGTTGTTGACATTGGGAGGGTAATGGTCATTTCATGATATTCTACTTGTAATTTCATTGGCATCCACCAATCTTGGGATTCTGAAACGATCCAATTGGACGCCTTTTATCATCAGAAATGGAAAATTCACCACTTAGTTGGATGATTATCCCATGAAAACCCCACTGCCATGGCACCTCTCGTAGCAGTTGGTGTGCAGAGTCAATCTCGAAGCGGATGGTGTTCTGAGCGCTGGGCGTCCCACGGCTCCAGGAATGTGGGTGGCGCTCTCCATAGGTCCCATTCATTTCTCTACTTACCTATTATTCTAATCAAGTTTACGCTAATTAGCCCAATCTATAACAGTTTCTTCTATGCATATCTACATCTACATCTATCTATCTACTGCATCTATATATATATACAGATACATGATGTATCGATGATAATCAACCCAAGCAAGCTATCTACACCCTCATCCCCCATCTGACAGGTGCTGCCCTGCAGGGGACAGCTGAGGCGCCACGTTGATGGCATATTTCTTCAAGGCCTAGGATTCTTCGTGGCTAGACATGGCAAGTTGCCATCGCCGAGAAAATGGCAACCAGTTTTTTCTGGGACAAACATGGAACAACTACACACATCCCTAAATAGGTAAATCTACGGGAAACTGTTTTTTGTGCTATCAAAAATATATGTCTCCCCCAACCTGTCCTTCACTCATAACTCTTGGCATGCTGAAAACCACTCATCGAAATAGCCTCCGGGGTCAACGGCCACTGTGAAACCTCGAGCACTAAGTAGATCTAAGTAGGGCAACGAGAAGTGATTAGCTCACTCAACAACTAGGAAGTGGCCTTGTGGCATAGCATGCTATAGCCAAAATTCCTAGAAAATCCAAAGTCTCAAGGCCTTGCTTGTTGTGCATTATCAAGTCATTGGGCAAGATCCATGTGAAAACCTGATTTTTGAAAAATTAACGCCTGCTCTAAGAAACATTGACCCCCACATTATCCCAGATTAGCAACATTGTCATATATTATCTAATTATCTAAGAAAAAGACATGTTATCCCCAATTTCCCCCACATCTAATTCGGGAAGTGCTTTTTTTTCAGCATCTCACCTAGCACCGGTCGCTTATCCCGTTGCGTTTTGCCCAGCGGCGAAGTTGAGATTTCGCCGAATGTCAATGGGATCCTCGATATGCAACTGGGCTGCGGCTCCAGTCCTGCGGTGCCCACTGGCTTTTCATATCTCGTATATGCATAGCAGACCCCCTAAAAAAAATAGAAACGTAAAATCATCGTAAAATTATAGTTAGAAATTACTGTTCAATCATGTTGGGTGATATTAAGTGCCAATAATTGGGGCCCTTGCATTTTCTTGAGCATGCCAGGGGTGTTTTACAGTTCCAGGTGAAGTGCTAGTGGAGTTTCAAAAGAATACTTCAAGATCACAATAGCATAATCAAACAAATCATAACAAATCAGCATCTGCTAAGCATTCGATTTGTGGTTCTTCCTCAGTTCCAAGTCAGTTCAACTCAGATTTTGGGTCCCTGAAGCAGCTCAGCCCACCTTCCCCGCAAGTTCTGGTAGCACCCGCGGCTCGAGAGCATCTCCCGTTCACCTCGCCGGACCTCTCGCAGCAGTGCCATATCTTTGTTGGTGATTAATGGAGGTTTCCAAAAATGGGGGGTAGCATTGTTTTTAAAAAAGTGAAAGTTGCCATTTTAGGAAACCTCCATTTTATTAAACCTTCATGAATTAGGAAATCATCCAAAATTACCATTTGTTTAAAAAGTGAAGCCAACCCCTTTGATGAAACCCCCAGATTGTGCCAACAGCGGGTTCTTATTTTCCAAATAGGAGTGCCTATGAAGCAGCACTGGTGAGTAGTTGCAAAGCATCCGAGAGCAATGTGCCAGTACTAACATCCGGCATCACCCTCTGAATTTCTACAGATCCAAATCTGTTATTTAAAAAAGGCATATTCATGGGCATATAAACAATAAAACCACCGCAGGAAACACTGCTGGAAAACATTCCAGGAAATCAACATCTGCCCATCTGACTTGAGGCAGGGAGCTGAAACCACCTCCTGAAGGAGTGCAAAGGGTGAAGCTGCTTGGGACTCAGGAAATGCAAAGGATGGTAAAAAGTAAAAAGGATCCTGGAAATATCCACGATGATCCGGAGAAAAAGAGGAAAACCATGATAGATCCACATTCCAAGACTTTTCTCGAGGGTTTTCTGAGGGTAAGGGGAAAAGTATGGGAACATCAATTTCTTCTCTGTAGATTAAACCAACTGATATGGACTTGGAATCCACCAGCAGTTCAGGAACAAATAGCCATCTGAACTATCAAAGTTGGCCCTCGCTGATGCCTGACAGACTTCACAGTTCATGTGGATCATTTCCAACATCAAGCAGGAAAGATGCTGAAACCCTTGTGGACCATGATCCTTGTATGCTGCATTGTTATCATGGTTGGCTTATATATAGGCGTCTCTGCGACTGAAGCTTGTAAGCTCATGACATACCTGCCGCAATTCGGTTTTCAGCATGGTTCTTAATCATGCATTTGCGGCCGTTTCAGGGGGAAGCAAATCAATATTCAATGCAGAACCACCCTAGATTTGATGATTTCAATGCCAAGAACAGGCTGTTCTGAAGTCTTCTTTCCACTTCATCCATCCCTTCATCCATCGCCGAGCTTCGGAACCCCAAACGAAGTCCGTGGCGTAGAAACTGAAAAAGCCCCGTAGCAGCTCCGCGGAGTTCATGTGGGCGGAGTTAATGTGCCACATCTGTGGAGCTAAATGGGGTAGTGCCAAATCTGCTGCTGGTAGGTGTATCATGGTTTACCCAAACCATATTAGGAACATGGATAGGTAGATTTGCCAACAAGATGCATAATATTGGTAAAGTCTGTCATGGGAAATATATGAGTATTATATAATGCTATACATAGGATGATATGTGTGCGCAAAGAATGAGAGGCGGCAAGGATGAGGCATAAGAATGGTCACAAGTCGCATTCACAATGCTGTGGGTGGTGCCTTCCAAAAACAGTCAGCATCAACGATTGTGCAATGAAACACTGTAGAAGAGGTGGTGGATGAGGGCCCTGGCACTGTAAAGAAACAAAACAATCTCGCAAAACATATCATCTACAGTGTGAAGCACTCGTTGAACAGGTCGATCCAAAACCTACTTTGCTGGCCCATGAAATCGACACCTCCCAGGGTCTTCCCCCCTCATATCTCCTGCTCCCATTCCGCGCGGCCTGCTTGGCATCTTCTAAAGACACAAAGTTCCAGGCGTAGTCGTTCAGAATCTGGTAGTCTTTTTGCGACCATTCCATCAACCGATGCAGAGAGGGAAGCTGGTCCTTGATCTGCATGTAGTAGACCACCTGTTTTTTTGCGGAAACCTTTGGAAAAGAATTTTGGGGCTGGTAGCCCCACAATATAAGCAACTGAAAACGAAACCATATCACTTTTCCACAAGCTGGGGCATCATACTCATCACGTTCAATATCAGTCAAGTCAAGGGAACATCAGATCACCCCAAGGATGAAATAAGCAAAGAAACTTCGGAAACCACCAGCCACATGTATGAAAATATCACGAGACTTCAGACAATTCCATCTTAAACCATGGTTGAGCCAGCAGATTCATATGGGTGACATGTTCATCCGCACTGCTGTTGCACTGCCAAGGTACCATCAGGGTCCAGGCATAGGATGAGATAAAGCCTCAGCATCCCATGGGTCCCATGCCCGGGAAAAACAGACGTGGCTGGCTGGAAAATCCATCGTCAATGGATACTTGAATGGGCAAATCATCTGTAAATGGTGGATGCTATTGGATGTTACACTGCCATGTTTGATTATTTCCAGGACATGGTGATTCACCAAAAAGTGACGATGATCGTGATAGTTGTCAAGACCTTTTCAGGGGAAGAGTCGAATCCCGGGCCCATCGACAAGCCGTTTGCAAGTGCAGGCTGTCTAAGATTAGTTGTATGCTATGGTGTGTCCACCAACTAATTTGGTAACATATCATTCCCCCAATCAAATATATATATATAGCCCACAACATAACATTCAAACATATTCAAACCCCCATTTCGGCGGAGTCTCTATTAGATTGGAGCATATCAACTAAGTTTGTAGTGTGACAAACTAACCAAATTATTGAAGCCGAACGTTTGGCGATGATTTTTATCACGGAGTTATGGTGAGTCCTGGGGGTGGTTTATGGCATTGGGTTTCCTAGATTGCTAGATTAGATCACCATGATCTAAGTAATGTACCCTATCATATTCTCTTGTTCACCCATAGGTGAACAATCTTACTGCTCGGATGATACCCTCAGATACTGCTGGATGATGAAATTCCATTTATCGCGATTGTTGAAAATAGCGCGGTCGTTATCAATGTGAAACCCAAAAATAAACCATCCCACTAATCAACCATGAGCAGCTACGCGTGAAATCCCCACCATTGATTGTGATGATTAATTCTATACACAGCACATGTTAATACTCAAAATAAACGAAAAACATGTGGTCCCCTGAGTTTTTAATGGCTTGACCCATCCCCATATCATACATATCATACATATCATACATATAAAAAATAAATATAAAGATACATATATATATATACACTATATTGGATGATGCCTGAAGATTTCCACATCAAGGCTCCATCAAAGGTCTTGGCAATGCCATGTGCCTTGGCCCAGCGCTTCACCGCGGCCGCAACCACCGACAGCCGCGGGTTCAGGAGCGTGTAACCTTCGCTTCGAAGAACGGGGGAACAATGGGTTGCAAATAGCAAAAAAAGGTGGAAAACTGGAGAAAATTTGGTTTTTCATTGAGTTTCTAACAGCAAAAACGGCCCGAAGCAACATATGAATCTGTCAGAGAAGCACCTTTAGTAAGGCTTTATTGACAGCAATGATCATTTGCACAAAAGGTGATAGCCAAACCCAACTTTAGTATGACAGATATGAAATATGATATCAGCCAAGCTTGGGGAGCTGCTCTGAATCCAAAATGACTCGCACACGCGGCTCGCTAAAGGTAAGCTTGGAAGATCTTGGAAGAGGTTCGCTTTCACGCACACATGAACACATGGGGAAGCATGGAGAAACATCATGAACAATCAGGTATTTGTATAGAGATGATCGGTGGAACATTTGTTTCACAGAGGTTGGCAAATCTCCCAAGTGAACATCAATCACCCAACTATTGCGGATATAATATCCAAACAATATGTACTTAACAGATCTTACAAGTTCAAGAGTGACATTCCAAAACTCCCCAACAAAACATTTACCATCCCCTGTTTCACCATGTTTCATCATGTTTCGCTACCTACTTTTTGCCAACACCCAGCTCCCGAACGCCGCGAAACTTCGTAAGAGCCGGGTGTTCAGCAGTGGAAGCAAGTTGCCACAGCTCAGGTCGATGTCAAGCCCATCCTTCCTCGACCGAGAAACAAAAAAGGTGGCGACTGATTTGTGATGATTTGTAAGCTCAGTTGCAGGATCATCATGGATAATCTCTATCTATCTAGCTATCTATCTTATCTTATATTTTCTTATCTGATCTGATCTTATCTTATCTTATCTATCTATGTTGGATGAAACAACAAATTTACTGAATGAATTTATACATATATATATACATACACATGTATATACGCATAACTCACGGACACAGATTCAATGGCCCTGCCCAAATTTTCAGATGCCTGACAGCCCAATTAGCTCCATCGCGGTGGATCTCAGGGTTCCCCCTGCTTTGCTAAAAGCCGCGCTGGCCCCGATGTTCCTATACATCTTTTAATCCCAAGCCATATGCACCAGAGCTGTCCCAGATTCCACAGCATCAAGATCGGCACCTGGCAACTTGTCAATATACCAATGGATCATCTTTCCATGTCTGATCCCACACAAAATCATTCATGTTATTGGGCTTTATTGGTCTGAACAAACAACTGGATGATCATTTTCTCTTCTTTTATTCTCTCTCCATCGCTTTATCTCCAAAGAGTTCAATCAAAAGTTGAAGGGGAGCAGGTGGCCCCGCCAGAATCTTTTTATTTGGATGTTATTAATGTCCTCAGTATACAGTTGGATGATTTCTTCATATCCTCCCAGAAATGGCCAACATCTGTGGTCCCCTGGGCCAGGATTTTTTTTTGACACGTTTTGTCACGTTTCGGAATGTGGCCATCATTTGCGCTGCTTAGGTTTGCTTTCTCCCTCTCAAGTTGGCAGTTCGGCATCCCAGGCCATTATTCCTCTCCCCTTTTTAGTAGATTTGTGGATCAGCCAATGCACAAAAAACAACACCACAAGTGAGAAAGTCCAAGCATGGTAGCTTTCAAATAGATAATCGGCTAAGGTCACCACTATTGTAGTAGGTACTTCACAACTGCTGCATCTTTTTTGGTTGCCATATGTTGCTAGGAACCCTCAACGAAAATCGGAATGTAACATCTCACTTAAGTATAGTCATACATGACCTCCAATCCTTTTTGCGTTACTATAAAGCAATCAACCGATTGCACCTTGGCATTTGGTCGAAAGTCCTCCACTTCAAAGCCATGCATCCAGCACTCCTCAGCTTGGAATGCTTGGTCCAGCTACCCTGGCGCATATCCCACTATATCCCAGCTATATGTGGAGTTGGTTGGAAAAGATTGACCCATTTTGGGGAGCATGCCACGGATAGCTAATGGTTGGTTGATAGCAAGTTCTAACCCCCAGCCGACCAAAAAATAGACCCAGTCACATCAGCAATTTTCAGCAAGGCATTCACAGCTTTCCTCGGCAAAGGAGGGGGCATCGAGGAGGTGGTAACCTGGCAACCAGTGTTATCAAACGGTTGCGGATCTTCTGCGACGTTTTGCCAGCTGCAGTATGAGACAAGGTGAACCACGCATCGGGGGGCTATAAACCAATAGGTCTTGCAGTTGTTGATTCACCAGCAATGTGGTAGCTACCATTTCCTTGCGAACGGCGCTTCACTTCTGATTGGCTGACTAATGAGGATCCAAACACCCCTGGAATTTGAGCACATGGCATACACGTGGCAAAAGCTCCATACTCGGTGAAGTCTGAAGGTAACATGAAACCAACGCTTGGCCATAACAGCTATGACATAATAAACATTCCCATTATCATCCCATAACCTCTGATGTTACTCCCAGCATATGTATGTATATAGTGTGTATATATATATATATCCATCTATACATGCACACACATATATATATATATACAAACAAAAACAAATTGTTATACATATATGCATATCTACATATAGAATATATATATATATATATCAGTATATCTAGATTTAAAAAGTGTATATATATATATGTATATGTATTATACTATAAATATACCATTGTAGTAGGACTCTAGTGATTACAACGAGACATATCCTCAGCCGGCCCTTCGCACTGGATCCTCCCAGGGGCCTCTTCGGCTTTTCGTCTGCAGATACCACCATGTCCTTGGATGTGTGTAGCGGCTACTTTGCACGTGGAGACCGGAGCTGAACAATTCCAAACAATACAACCAAATTAAATCAGAGTAGACATAGAACAAAAACATAATGTGTCGTAGTGATTCATGATGTCCAATATCAATAATATAATATATAATGTAATATAATATGTATATATATATATTAAAAAATATATATATATAATTACATATAATATACACATATTATTTTTTTTAGCATACGTGATTATATATGATTCTATTGTATGCAGCAGTACATCTACACAAAGGATCATTCTCAATAGGCAACTCATGGCAGAAACCTATCTCTCCTTCCCGACATGCCTAAGGTGATGCAAGGGACCAGGTCAGAGCCTCCTTCTCCACATCCGTTGGCACTCGAGCCAAAGGGCCACACCTGACCAGGAGGGTACCTCCAATACCATCCCCTACCAACTTTTGGGGTTAAAACATGTTATGAATACAAGTATATCATCAGTTTCAAGGGTCAAAGGCCCATTAAAAAAAAAAAAAACGCCAGGTTCAATCCATGTTTTTGAGGCTCAACATTCCCCAATGTTTGATGGGCAAAATCCAACTAGTTTGTGGTTATCAGCGAACTGGGGTTACAACCGCAGGTAGATAGGGCTTTATATGTTGAAAGCGTCTGGTATGAGGAATTCCTGTCCATCAATATGCACAGGAGCTTTAGCACAAATTTACCACCCAAAAGTGACGCTTAAAAGAAATCCTAGCAAATTGAAACAAATCCAAAGCCATGTCCAACCCTCCAGCATGGGGCTTGAGACTTCAAACTGCAGGGCTCGCTGTGATTTTTTTTTTCTAGCGGGTGCACGGAGAGGACGGGTGAGCCGTTTCTGGTGTACTTCACCAGGTATTTCCCAGGCCTTTGGCGAACGCGGTAAACAAACCGCTGGGGTGGTGGCAAGTGGCTGAAGCGGGGCAAGGATGGTTTCCAAACCCGATTCGGGTCCATCATAGTGTAGGGTGGGCAAAAAGCAGCAAGAAATGGATTGCAAGGAATCTTGATGGTTTGTTGATCCCCGAAAAGTTTCACTTTCAGCGGAATATGATGGGTTTATGTGGTAAATCCATCCATATGTAGATCTACATGGCGGACTTCTCCATGCAGGAAACCCAAGAATCATGGGGTCTTAAGAACTCTTTTAGAGGTGACCCCCAAATAATAGGGGTCTATTGAGGGTTGATCTCATCAAAAACAACCAATAACTTGGTCCATGTTCAAGCCCAAAGCTGGGAATTAAATGTTTATGATCTCGTTTCTAGTATTTTCTATATTGACTTTGAATATTCCCCAAAGATATAAGATACACTCTGGTAATTTAACATAACTATTAATTGAACATGGCCATCTATAGTTGCTTTCCCTATTAAAATGGTGAATTTCCATAGTTATGTTATACCAGAGGGTATTCCCATGGCCAAGGACCCAAGGACGGGCTTCTTAAGCATCGTATTCTGTGGCCAACCCTTGGATCCCTTGGGATCCCTTGGCACGCCGACCCAGCATCCACCGTCAAGACCTCCAACTGGCTCTGGGGCTGGACAATGGCAAGGCCGAAAGTGCCTGGCGCAAAACATCAATGGGAGCTGACGTTAAGGAATAACGTGGGTAAAAATTGGTAAAACATAGTTATAAGGGATAATCATCCATTTTTCCTATTAGTGAAACTCCCCAAATAAACAAAATAGGATTGGTGTGGCACTTCCGTCTTTTTTTGGTTAATTGTAGTAATTGAGAATCAATAAGAGAACAGGATGGTGAAACAACGGGTTCAACCCCCTATTAATAAAAATAGATTTCCACCTTGAGTTTTTTTTAAAATAAGGTCCCATCTCACAAGTTTATGTTTATTTTTGTTTATGTTTATTTCATTGGAATATTTGGGGAACGCTTCGAAATCCAGTTTTGGGCAATATTTTATATAGATTTCAATAAAGGAATTAATCAAATTTGAAATCAAGTGTTTTTATGTTCATTATTAACGTTTTTCATTGGAATATTAGACGCACCCTAATACAAAATACCACCTAATAATCAAAATAGATGACCGTGTTTACCATTTGGGGGGTGGGGGGGTGTTTTAGTAATAGGGAGAGAGGATTAGTAGGATAATCATGGTATAATCATGGGATAATAGTGGGGTGTCTAGCTAATGTGGGGAAAACAATGTCATAAACCACCCATGACTGGGAATGGTTTATATATATATATATACCGCGCCTATTTCAGTGGTGATGACTGGGGGATGGTTTCTTATTGTTTTACCCGTTACGGCAGATAGCGGCAGTACGCATATATGCAGCTAGATTAATTGTCGGAGATATATAAAATTATAAATGCTATATGTCAAATTGTGTCAATCATTGTCAACCTGGAAAACCATAATGACAAATTTTCTGTCCGTACGGGTTTGGACATTTTTTGTGTCTGGTACGTTTTTTTCTACAAATACGGCCATGTCCGGCTGCAAACCCTCTACTTGCAGGTCAATAGTTTTCCTGAAATTTTGGATTTGTCGGACTGCTTCCGACAGTATTTGGGTCAGTATGTTGACATCTGCTTGCTGTTTTTTTTCCCCCCTTAGCACGTTGAACAAATCAATAGAATTCTATGGGTACATTGAAATTTGTTGGGAAATATTGCAGTATTTGTGGCCAGATTTGGGTAGATCGATCATGACTCCCAAGTTGTTTCCATCCAATAGGTGGGATGTCGCATTGTCCTAAAGCGTTGTCTCCGCAAGCCACAGCAGTACCATCATTTTGTAGAGACACTGTATGACTGAAGCCTGCAGAAACCATGGATCAGTACCGAGCTGGCCAAGATTTGGCAACTCTTGAGCCGCAAGACAACCCTTTGCGCTTTGCGTGCCTGCCAATGACTGCTACTTCCTAATTGCATCTGCATGGATGGTAGATGATGGGAGGCAAAGCATTTAATAAGGCGATTGGGGACCATCAAACCTACCTTGGATTGGACATCATTGAACAGAATATCTAAAAGGAAGCATCGCTGCAAAGAAAACTATACGAAGTGCTGGTGCTTTTGGATCCATTTTCCCTCTCTTGATAGTAGCGCCAGCGAAATTCAAATTCGTAAGTGGTATGTAAGTGGTTAAATCCTCTTGCAAGATCAGATCATCCAAACAGCCCTCCCGCGGCAGCGTTCACCGCACCTTCCATCTGCCGATGTTGCCACTTCTCGATGAAGGACTGCTCCGTTTGCAGCACATCCGCGCGCATGTGTGCGGCCAGACGGTTGTCGATCTTGCTGCCATCCACCAGGGTGCGGTTCAGCATTGGATGGTTCCTGCGAGTGCTGAAACTATAAGTAATAGGGATGGGAAAGCAACTAAAAATCCAGGGAGAATGGTGCTGTTGCGATCTTTTGTTCTGGCCCGAGGCCCAGTAAACAACAAAAAACACGTTGTTTCAAAAAAATGAAAGATAAATAAATCTCCCCTAGAAATCTTCCCAAGAAAGTCACACCAAGATTCTCATCCATGGGACCCCAATCAGTTTCAGGATGGTAGGCGATGACCTTCAACTCCTTCCAGGTCGTGTGGAACGAGTGCTGGACGCCCTTGGGGATGACCCACACGGTGCCCGGCTGCAGCTGGAGCTGACGACTGCCACCGTCCAGGCAGTAGCCTTCACCACTGGCGACCAAACCACCTGGGATGGGGGATGAAGGGGGGGGTAAGGACATGATAATCCCACCCCCAACCAAAAACATGGAAAAATGATGGGTTTAATATGGTTTCACGATATTGAACATACTTTTTAACTTTTAATCTTTTAACTGTCAAAGATGATGAGGTTTAACCATGTGGACCCATCCAAAAATCAAAGACACAGTCAAGTAACATCAAGTAACCGGACATTTGATTCTTGTATGAGGTCTTAGGACTTCGCAGTTTTGGGATCATTCAAGAGTGGTTGACTATTATGATATGAGGGGGAGGCTTGGGGAGGAAATAATACGGTTTCTGGAATAAAGTTTCACTCCAAATGCTCAACTCACACCAACAAAAATGAACTCTGCAAATCTATCCAAGTGTTGACACCTCATTTTGAAGTACAGTATATATCCTCACAAATCTACTCAAAAAAAATGAGCATGTATTCTCATCCTTCCGTACGTTTTTCTTCCTGACCAGGGTGCATCGCACTGAGGGATGCGTGTGGGCGGTTTGTCGGATCCCAGGTGGAAAGTGTAGCAGGTTCAAGCAGGGGTCCGCGAGCTTGGGAGGTGGCAACAGGAGGGTGTCCTTGGGCATCTTCAGGAGGGTTAAGCGTGGTTGATCAATGGGGATCAGTTCGCAAGGACCACGTGGCCACGTGGAGGTTTCTACGGGTTTCTGACATGGAGTACTTAAATGTGTCTCACTGTTAGCTGCCTGTATATTAAATGTTTGAGGTATTAAACGAAAACAACTGGCACCAGTCTCAGCGGCAAATCATTACAAGCCCGGTTGCATGGGATCGATGTAGTGAGATCTCACCGCTTTTTTCTGCCCAGCTCCAGCTTCTGATGACCCATGATTTCCCAAAGATCCCCCAAGCTTAGCCAAAAAACAGCAACTTGAGCCATACAATCCCATGAATGAAACGCTTGTTGCCCACATGTTACCAAAGGCGGAGAACTTTTCAGTGGATCATCGATGCCCAGCATCTGAGCAGCCATCCACGTAACGCAGCCGGCCTTTGGCTTCGATGGGGCCGCCGAAGCTGCGCAAGGGTGTGAAGGGTTCCTGGTGCAGATTGTGACCCATGGGGATCCAAAACTCACCAAGAAAACAGAGTCCGGTGGGAGGGCTTGGGACTTGAGGGTTCAATTGTTGTTGGGGAATGGCACTGTCATAGGAGAAAATAAGAATACCCCTTGCTCCATTTGGGTGATTGGGGTGATCTCAAAGAGAATCTTAGAACCTTGCCTGATGACCAGAAAATACATGATGAGATGGGCCTCCCGTTCAAGGGAGGCCAATAAGCCCAAAGAAAAACACCTGAAAGGATCTACGGATCAGGACCAAAAAACAACTTTGGAAGCCACCCCCAAAACTGCTGGCGCAGGATCGGAGTGAATCGCTACCATGCGTGTGGCATCAGCCAGCTGAAATGATACTGGCGCTTTGGTGACCTTGAGGAAGCAAAGAGGCTGAAAATTCATGGAATTTCCAAGGCATTGTCCAAAGGTTGATGTTGTCAAGAACCAATACTTCTTGGGATGCAGGGAAAACATCTAGGGTGCAATTTCATCAAGTTGCCATTTCCCAAGTTTCCAGCCAAACAAATCATCACAAGACTTTGGGACACAACGCATCCACATGGATCGAGCATCCTGCCCTCTGGTCCAAGGCACGCCATAATGCCCAGCTCTCAGCTCCTTAAAGTGAAACAGCTGAAGGCCATGGGATTCCATGGGTTCCCCACTTAATGGGCATGCTTTTTGATAGGGCGTCCAGTGGCGTCCAAAGGTATCCACAAAAAAAAGGTATGTTTAATTTTTATATAACAGTCTTTTATACATGTCCTATAACAGAGTAAAAGCATGTCGTTGTGCTAGGTCATGGTTTAACTACGACGCCGAAGGGTTGGGTATATATGTGACCCCTGTTTACCATACTTTATGACTACATTGACCCCCTTGGATGTCAAGTTTCCATCGTTCCATGCTGATCCACCAGCATCACCCGCCCCAGCGACACGTAGACGAAGACCGCGCCGGTGCCGCGAGGGATCTCCGCTGCGGGGTGCGGATCGCCGCGTTTCGACAGAGTTTCGAAGCCGTAGAGCGTGGAGCGCCGCAGCCTGGGAGAATCACGGGTGGGGACTGATGGGGAAAAATGTTTTAATTATCATACTTTATCCATCTTTATCCCATATCTATCATATGTTCGATGCATGGAATATTTATATATATATTTATCAACACTTACCCCAATAATCATCTAAATCTAGGTAACTATGCCATACATGGAGCATCTGGGGTGAACAATCATATTAGGTAAAGACGTAAATAGTGTGATCAATCACATTAATGACTATGTTGGGGCAAAGCCAATAATGAACACTAATTGTCAACAATAGTTGGGTTATTTTATTGTCAATACCGTCAATACCAATGTATATTGGGTCTATACACTATTCAATGTATATTCAATGTTATTCCCAATAATACATATACAATAACCCAATAATAATAACACACAAACATTCTGAATAGTTGGGTCAACCCTGGCTGCCATACACCTACCATGTCGAAAAATGGGCATCCCTGAGAACCAAGGAATTCATGGGACTCATGGCTTTTTCTTGCGCCCATCCTGGTAGAATCACCGTCTATTCCGTATGATTTGATGAGTTTTGATGATATCTGCAAGTGTTTCATCATTTTTCCCAATTTTTTCCAGGCTCCCCCTAAAAAAAGTCTTCAACCTCTGGCTTAAAGAAATCTAACACAACTGGATGCTCCTCCACGAAACCATCAATGTTTCGCCAAGTGGCAAGCCTCCAACTTCATCTTCAAAGGAGGCCAGTGGACCAAAGTAAGTCGTCCAAGTCATCACGCCTGATGGCAGCAAGATAGCTACAAGCTTCTCAAAATGGGGCCTAAAATGATCTAAAAATGGTGGGTTTTGATAAATAACACCAGTTTAATGATCTGATAAGTGATGATACATGTGGATTTTTATAGGAACACCATTTGACGGCAACCCCGTATCTTCATCCTGGGGGCCTTTGGATCCCAGGTAGACACTATTGGAAACTGCCAGTGATCCTGTTCCAAACCCCATTTCATCTTTGGCCAAAATGTGTGACTGCATACCTGCTGTGAAACCTGTAGAATGAATCATAGAGAATGATCATCCCGTTTGCAGCTGATTGCATCTCAGCTATATCGCTGGGAATCAAGAAAGGCATTGTGCATTTCGCATGAAATGAGATCACACATTGAGATTAAGATTGGACGCCCAATTCAAACCATTTAGTTGAAACCACTATATGTTTTTTTCTTCACGGAAGATCAACATATTTAACACTGGTTGGTGGTTTCAACCCCTTTGAAAAATATGAAAGTCAGTTGGAATTATAATTCCCAATATATATGGTTCCAAACCACCAACCAGAACATCATTTGACCATTTAAACATCGTTAAACCCACCAGTCACCAGGCTTTTCCCACCGGTCCGGCCTGCCGCACTGGTCACGGGCCCCAGGGGCCCCAGGATCTCCAGCTCCGCCTCGAACTCCGCCGTTTCGGGCGACAGGCGCATGGGCCACTGGGAGGTGAAGGAACAGTGCCTGGATGCTGGTTGGATGGGATGGGATGATAATTTGGTTGGCAAATAAGTAAAATGGCCCATGGCACTCGCACAATAACAATATGATATACTCTGATATGTGTATGTATATCTGTTATTGTCTCCTTTTATGGTAGTTTCATCTTATAGAAATGATTATTCACCACGCATGTCCACATGATATTGCAACACCTTGGATTTTCGTCCATTTCCAAGAAGACCCTCATCTGGGTGCATCCCATTTGTTGGTTGATACCAAAATGGGGCTCTGCGACACTGAGCCTCTGCAGCCTCTGTTCATGATATCCCCATGGATATTCAATGCAAGCTGCGAAGGGCCACGATTCTCAAAGGCCAGGATTGTAGGTGGAGAATCATTGGCTTCAGATAGCCTTGGCCCAAAAGACTTGGCCATGGGACTATCCATGGTTATCCTCAGCCCCGGTCTCAATGGGGAACGGCCCTCCAACAATGCCCTGAGACATCCAACTGAATAAGGATGGCTACCCGGGGGTTCAACAACAAACCTGGAAAAAATATAGGAAACTCATCATAGATGCACGGATGGTTTCCCCTTGCCAGGTTACATAATGGAGTATCACATGAGACCACCTCTGGAATATGTGTGTTCTCCTTTTTCCTCATGTTATGGCCAACTGATAGGCTTCTTGGTGGTTTCAATACGTTTCAATCCTGACAACAAAGGCATCTCAACCAATCAGCCCATTTCTATGGTTCAAAACAAGGAAAACCAGCAACCACCGGGGCCATGCTGGCGAGTCCTGGTGAAAATTTGAACAAATAACCCCTCAGAGATAAAGGCATTGGCTGCAAACTGTCCCAGTCAAAATGATTCAAAATGTTGGGATGTTGATGTTTGATTATACTTCTGGAAGCATAACTCGGACCCATGAACTCAAATTTCATGATGAGTCTGTTTGAAGCTTGTCGATTGATAATATGGCTGTGGCACGCACTGGTGGTTGTACAGGTCTTGACCTTTTTTTTGATATATCTTTTGATGCTCTGCCGCTGATTCTAGGTCAATCCTATGTTCTCTTCAAAATGTCTGGTTGGAGTTGGACTGCTCCTAAAATAGGGGGTTCTTAAAGTAATGGGGATCTCCAAGTCACCATAGGTTTTCGATACCAAGTCATGGTCATCCATGACTTAGATGATTTGGGGGTGCCCCCACACCTTGTGGCCGCTGAGTGGCAGTGGCGAACAAGGCAAGCGAGGCAGCTCACCGGACATGATGGCTTCATATAAGGCATCCGCATCCATCCTGGTCAGCAACCGGTCCCCGCCGTGGGGGTTGATCACCTGCAAAGTCCATCAACTTAAGGTGTGTTTTTCCAAAGGAATTGCTTTTTGGGGTTCACACATTGATATCCTAAGCAAAATGGGGGTTGATAGAAGATACCCGAACCTCAACACATCAAAAGAATTGGAGGTACCTACCATACATAGCCCCTGTAATACTAACTTTCAGGGAATCTCCCCAAAATATGGCCAAACATGTGGTACTGTATCTCCATTTTAGGGTCCAAAAATGCCCGAAAAAGCGGAGAGGCTTCAACGGCCTCCATAGGTCAATGGGACTGCAAGGTTCGGGGGAACACACGGTTCCCAGGGAACTGCTGCCCAAAATGTAGTCATGCATGCTGCGATCCAACAGATGGTAGCCTCGCATGCGAGATAAGGATGGTAGAATTTGGATCAGCAAAGTACAAACTTCATCCCTTAAGCTGGGAAGATCATGGAAGATCAATGAGTTCTTTTTGGCGAGCATCTGGTTTACCACTGGATGCTTCAATAATGAGATGTCCATTTAATGAAGACTTTCTCTTATAACCCGAGATAACGCAAGTACAGCGCCAACATGTACCAACATGTACCAGCATGAGGATCTTCACACAAATCCTCGCCCAGCGGCTGGCTGTGCTGACTTTGGCACTGCCGCGCTCACATCGCGTGAACCAAGGCATGGCATCGTTGAAACTTCGCACGCACAAGGTGGCGTCGTCCACCTCGAGGATTTTCTGGCAGATTTAGGGATGTTCAAACAGTTATTGTTGATTTAAAAAAAGTAAAAAAGACATGGACGAAACGTGAACTGTTCATGAAATTTGGTAGTCTTGTTGTCGGAACCACTTGCCACTTGGCCAAGTGATTATAGCATTTTTGCTTGGAACACGTAGATAGTTGGCAAAATCAATGAAGTTTTGTTGGATACAATGTGCTCTTTATCTTACTTCTCAAAAGTTATTCAATGCAATGTTACAAAGCTATCAAAACTTTGTGGGCTGACCATGGCTGACCCAGACATTTCTCAAACATTCTCAAAATGTTTGTCAAAACGGGTCTGAAAAGTGTCTAGACTGACCCAGGCATTTTTCAAAAGTGCCCGGATGTGTCTCAAGAGTTCCCGTTTTTTCTCAAAAGATTCACGCTTCGTGTGACATACGGCTCCGCTTGACCTGAAACCTGGCAGCAAGTGACAACAGGAGCAGTGTCTCCAACCAAATCGCTGAGGCAAATGGCAACGAACATCCACCATCAATGCCAAGTGACGATATTCATCTCAACCGCCTGAAGATAGAAGGGCAAAGTTGGTGGGCTGAGAATGACAGTACTGATTCCCCACTGGTCATGGATTGCTTTCTTGAACGAGAAAAATCAGAATGTGCTCATCATCCACATCTCAATCTGTTCATCCCAGCCCCGCATTGCTCCAGACTTGACCTTGAACCTGTCGATGAAATTGTGATGGTGCTCATTGCTCATCACGATGTAATACCCCTTCCACATCTTCCACTCTACCATAAAGCTCACTTCACAAGCCTGGTTTAGCATTTCCTTCCATTTGTTTCTTGGGGTCCCTTAGTGATCCTTATTGGGGAGTACTAGTTTCATCAGTTCCATCCGTTGGATCTTGACAGGGATGAGCATCGCCAGCCCCTGGCGGTACCGAGGTGCAAAGCACAGGAAGTTGTCGCGCGCCAGGTCTTCACCCTGCTCTGGTGTCACCAGTGACTGCAACCACTGCCGGCCGTGGCAAGCGAAGCCGGCAGAATTCAAGGCCTGGCAGAGAGACTTGGCCTGGCCATTTTTTGAGGCAATAAATGGCTTGGTATTTTGAAGAATATGTCGAAAAGAAACATCTGATGCAGGATTTTGCTGTCAGTCTGTACCTGTCTTGATTGGAGGAATTATTGTTGTTTTTTTAATGTTGCCTGTCATCAATTTTGAGACCAACAGATTCGGTAATTGATGTTGTCTAACCAATAGTGATATCTGGGCAATAGTAGAAACTTTTTTTCCCAACTCCAGTTTTATCTCCAATACTAAAAGTCAATTAGCTTAATTTAAGTTTAATATTACCAAAAAACTCATTTTCTGACCTTGTCCAGAGAGCATGGCCAATAGTGGACCCAACATGGCAATAGTGTTTTTTTTTCCCAACTCAAGTTTTTTCTCCAATACTAAAAGTAATTTACTTTTAGTATTGCCAAAAAACTCATGTTCTGACCTTGTCCAGAGGGCATGGTATAGTATCCAGAATAGGGTTCCAGGAATTTACTATTGGAATGCTGACCCCCCCTAAAATGACAATTTTCAAAAATTTAGGGGGGGTTACAGTATTATTAGGCAGCCAACATTAATACGGTTAGACTGCGCAAACGGCAATCATCTTGTTTTGCATTCTTTTACATGTCCTTGTCTCAAGAAAACCATCACTTCCCGACAAACTCATTCATGTCTTAAAACAAGCAGTATCAAGCCGCTGCGTCACCATGTTTTCTGGTTTAGAGGCCATGGACGCACCAAATGCCAGTTGACTTTGCACAATGTTTACACATAAAGAGAGGCTGTGCCATACTCAAAAACAGAGGATAGAGAGGTAGCTGGTTGGCTGGTTGGCTGGGTGTCACCGGGATATGAGCACGATTAGCCAAGGTCCAGCCTTGTGGTAGCCACTGGTGTCTGCCTCATCTGTTGCTAAATAAACGTTCCGCAAGTGATCGGGTGCCACCTTGCGCCTGGGAAGGCGTGCCAGAAGTATAGATTGACCCAGTGTCAACCAGAGGAATGTAGAATCCATTGCCCCATACACACTTTCGGTCTGGCAACCAGAAACCAAGAGATTTCATAATGTCAACCCCGGATTAATAAACCATGGTTTATTAATCAGGGGGGTATTCCCCCAATAGTCATGGGTTTATTACTCCACGGTTGACATTAGCACCCCCATCACCATCCTTTGGGTCTGCTGACGCCAGGACGCAGGAAACTCAAGACATTCTCCGGAGACGTCGCTTCTTCCAGGCCCGGCATCATCCGCAACTTGTCGCCGCGACGCACGTGGAGGCCCACCTGGCTCTGGTTGGTGGTTATCCTACCCTCTGAAAAATGAGTTCGTCAGTTGGGATGATGACATTCCCAGAATATGTACAAATAAAACATGTTCCAAACCACCAACCAGTTTGTGTATCCTACATTATTCAACTGAAGATGAATAGATAATTCAACTGCCGATGGCAAAGGTGACCCCTCATAAACCTCTATTTGTTGAAAGGGTTGGCTGAATGCCAACGCAAACGCCATCCCCGAAACGAACACAGCCAATGTTTGGAATTGTGCACACTCAGAAGCCTCAACTCCCCAAAAAGGTATCAATGATCAGGTGACTCTCATTGTCGGATCGGGGTTCCATCTCCTATAGCAAAAAACATCTATATGATATGTATGAGTGTGCATGCACATACATATATATATATATATATGTATAAATATCATACATACATGTGTGTGTGTGTGCGTCCATTATATAATCCTTAATAAACGCTGTTCTAACAAATGGCTTCTAAGAAACAAAGAGGTTCCCCTCAGTGCATCTGCACATGACTTTCCGAGCCCAACTTCGGCTCCAAGCTACGTAGCTGCCCAGGCGTCCGATGGCTGCAGAAGCCACGGAAGAGACCAGAAAGGACGGACCGAAGAGTCCAGAAGTACCTGCTGAGCTCGGGCGTGGGCCCTTGGATATACTTGAATGTGGTATACGCCCTATATAATAAACCTTCCTATTGAACTAGCCATAAAAGGGCATGTTTTAACATCATCCCCTATTTTGGGGTATACTCAATTAAAAGATAAAATAAGGCTCTATTGGGGATGATTAGATATGGTGCCCTTTGGTTGTATGTTACGTAGCTATGGTATAGATGGCCCTTTTCTAGATGATAAAAAATATGATTCACCTATCATATATATATATAGTATTATATAGTACGCATGGTGATTTTCCACGCTATGTTGAACAACCAGAGGGTACATATTAAGGATGACATGAGTTTAAAAAAACAATCGCCCAACTCAATGATTTCAGGGCACATGTAAGGACATGATGAGCACAGAACTGCAATTCAGAACATCGGCATCGGACAAGTCAGTCTGCTCTACTTCAGCTCAGAAGCATGCAGTTGACCACACAATGTTTTGCCGTCAGTCTGGGCAGTTATGATTGACAATAAATCAATGTTCCAAAGATAAGGGTTGTTGGGTATGTATACATATATGCAACAACAAAAATGAAAAGAACAAACAGTTAAAGTAGTGATGACTTACTTAATTTTAAATATGTTGAAATATTATTTGGTTTATTCTATGGTTATATACCATCTTTCTGCACCTCAACACTCAAAGGTCCCCTGAATCTCCCCTGCTCTGCCGAGCGTCATGCCATGCCAGTGCCATGCAACTCCGCCGCCAACGTCAGCACCGAAGCATGGACTTCGGACTTCCAGAAGCCCCGGCCTCAGGTGGAGCTGTGGTTCGTATCTGTGGGCTGTTGTGACTTTAACAAAAAAAAACAGGGGAGGTCTCAAACCAAGAAAAAAAAGGTTGGTACATGGTGGTAAATGTCCGACAATTTCTTACCCATATTCCACAAAATTCCATCAAGTTGAACCCCAGTTGGTTCTGGTCTTCATGCCCCCCCCAAAAAAAAACATCAACTTCCATAAATTTCCATAACTGGTTGGTGGTTTGAACCCCTCTGAAAAATATTAGTCAGTTGGGGTTACTATTCCAAATATATGGAAAAATAAAAATGTTCCAAACCACCAACCAGATAAGCTTTTCACCCAAACCCAACCGCCAAGTCACCCGCAGCCCATCTGACCATCAGCCGCTTGGGGCAGCGCCGCCAGCGCCGCGGATCCGCTGCCCCAAGGACCTCCACAGCCTCGTCGAGGTCGGCGTCGGAAACGTCGTCGGTTCGCGTCAGGAGGGGCACGGGGATGGAGGCCAGGGAGATGTACCTGGGGAAACCCCAGGTATCCTGTTATGATAAATTATCAATGGATAATGGATAATGGATTGGTATGGATTGATATGGATTAAATATATGGATTAACATGGCTGAAAAAATATTCCCATACTTATAAGTTGTAAGCCATATAAATGGGGACTTACTAATCAGGATTATTGATGGGATATCATGGAATCAATAGATATTAGATATCTTAAATGTGATAAACGTGTTGTTTTTGGCAGCAAATTGTGACGTTCTGAGTGGGCTAGGGTTTCCTGTCAGGCTGACCGTGCCACAGGAGAAACGGGAGAACATGGCGAACATACTTCATGTGTCAAGCTTGAAAATCTCCACCAAAAAATCAAACGGTGTGAATTCCCAACCAGAAAGGCATGATTGTCCCACCGAAACGGCGTAAAATGGCATAGATTGCATAGATCATTTTGGTAGTTTTCAATGCAGCTATATGTGACATGATACAGCTGCATCTTCTGACAACGGCAATCATTGAGGTTTGCCGCTACCTCAACGACAGGTCTAATGGATTAAGATTCTTGTTCAAGAATGTACAAGAATATCATAGAATATCACAAGGCATTTTGGGCCCATTGCTGTCCAAGTGCTTCTGCAAATCCGACACTACTGCTCCGGCGCCACGATTGTGTTGCGCTGAGAGCGTGAAGCGAGGAAGGACCAGCGCGCGATCTAAGAGCAGGGCTTCCTGGGCCAGTTACGCCACACACCCTCTTGGACAAGTAGAAATACAGGAGGAAGACTTGACCATCTAGGATGGGTTTAGTTTTACCATGTTTTACCAGGTTTTAAGCCTAGAATGTTATTTCTAGAGATCTGGTTTTGTCTCTAAATCCAGCAGTATATGGCAATTTAGGGAAAAATCATGATGAACCATGGGATTTTTTGGATTTCAGAACCGTCAGGGATGGGCCATCACTGCCAGATACACCCAGGGCTGTAGATTTTCCGTGTTCTGTTCATTACATATCTGGCCATGATCAAGACCAACATCTTTCCTGCAGCCTATATGCATGTTTGCCATTGATACCTCGGGATTTTCAAACTATCACACACCAAATCACCATTAGCAAAACATAGCCAAACAATTCAGTGGTTACAAAGGGCTGTAAATGGCAATCAAAATTATATCATTGCTGTATCTTGCACTTGTTTCCTCAATTTTACTTGTTTCCCAGCATTTTGATCGTCATGCCCGGCTGCCCCACAATCTCAGGCGAACATCCGCCAGGATGATGGCTAAACAGGCCCGGCGATCTGACAAACCTTGCGGGTCCCAGTGATCCTGACGGGTCGGAAAAATTGCGGGAAACATCAGGTTCCACAATGTGAGGCCCCGCAGTGATGTTAGTTGGTTAACAAAAGCCCCAGTAACTAGAGTTATAAGTACCATAAACCATAGTTATTGGAGTTATAAACCAACTTAGCTATCTTGGGGGCCTCACATTGCAATGATCCAAAATCATCCATAGCTGTCCCAATCAGCCGGAACTCTTTTCTTCCATCCTCCGGGAATGAAACATGACAATTGAAAATCACCAAACAAAATAGAGGTATATAGCCTATATAGCTGAAAAAATCAACTATAGATGATTAATTTTCCAGCAAACCAGGTGAGTCTGGGACAAATACCTCGCTGAGTTTGTTCATGTTCAACTCACCAGAGATGGACTGCATCGGACCACATCTTGTTTGCATAATGGCATAGGTTTCGGTGAAGGCGTGCGCTATTGATTGAAACAGCTTTATGAAACGGCCAAAACAGAAAATAATTGTGATGTGGGACATTTACCAAACAAAACCAAAATGTGTTTATAATGTTCATACATGTTGAAAACAATAAACAACAAAAACAATTTATTTGCGATGTGGGATGTTGACTAAATGAAATAATAAAGCACGAAAGTGTTGCTATGCAGAACCCATTGAACTTAGTTCATCATTGTGGATTCTAGGCCTGGCTACAAACAGCCACGTTCAATGGTTGCGTGCATCTTGCGTATCATGCGGATCTTCATATGTGGATTGTCCACCCATCTTTATGTGGCTGGCAGGTCTTAAGTCTAAAGCATCTTTGAATACCCTCTGGCAATCAAACATGGCAATGGTAATCTACTATAAATGGAGGTTTTTAGCCGGGAACATCCTCTATGAATAGTGATATTCGAGATTATGGAGGGGCAATTGCCATTTGGCGCCCCAAATTGCGAAGCATCCCGTTCAAGCCTGAAGACGTACAATAAAAAACGGACAAACAGTTTATCACCTTGCCCCAATATTGGAACTTCATACCCTGCATGTTGCAGTGGTTTATAGCAGTCCTTCATTCACATGAGTGTCTCAGAATGGGTATACCCCCCAAAATGGACATTTCAAGGACTCTGATGATGCCTCACTAAACTGCACGGTGCCCTATGTTCAATATTGTTGGTTGTAGATCCCAATACCCCAATCATATCCCAACAATCTCCCATGAATGATGGTTAAATCGTTTCCATTTTGTTTGATACTTCAGTAGGTCTTCCCATGTTTTCCCATGCCGTTGCCCGGCCGCGGTTTCCTGCACTTGCCACAGCAAGACTCGGCTGCCCGTGTCCTGGCATCGTAAACGTCCCAAGAGGGACTTGGCGCGGTCCTGGGCGTTGGGCTAAGGCAAGCTACGGTAAGGTAAGCTACAGGCATGTATGAATGGATGGATGGATGCATGCATGTATGTTTCTATACATGTATTGTAATTGTATGTATGTAATTGTATGATCAATGATATTGTATGTAATTGTATGCAATCAAAATCAAAACTAGAATGACTCAACATGAACTGCTGACACTGTATTCGTGTATAGGTCGCGACGTAAGTATAGCTACTCTTAAACCGAGGGAAACATATACTGCATATATTACATAAAGGTAGTGCGGGGTAATGTTAGGATATGTATGGATGCGTAATGTGAGGCAATATAGTGTAATGAAGGGTTGTACGTCTGCATGTATGCATCGGCATGCATACTTACATTGAGCCGACCATATGATACATTTATACTTTTGTATCAACAGCAAAGAGAAAACTGTGTTGTTTGAAGATCAACAAAAGTAAATTGGGATCCCAATGAGGGTCCAATAATGTGAACATATGTATTCACTATGAACAAATCAGCTACATTGTCGATGTAGATACAACAAAAAAACGTGTCGCGTACTTTGCTGCTGCTGACTTGGCTCTGCGGACCCTCACATATGACACGTTGGTGAAAAATGATCAACAAACACCCACTAGGATCTGCAATCATCCACAAAATCTTAAGACCTCTACAATGGATGAACTGAAGTTGCACCGACCTGTGCCCAATCCTTAAAAGCATGCAAAAAGAAAAACGCGGTTGGTTGGGTTGGCTAATTTATGTATTTTCAGGTTTCAGCAGGGGTAATTCCTATTACACCCAAATAGACTGATAAACCTAAAACAGGGGAAT
This sequence comes from Cladocopium goreaui, assembly GCA_947184155.2. Classification (NCBI taxonomy): domain Eukaryota; class Dinophyceae; order Suessiales; family Symbiodiniaceae; genus Cladocopium; species Cladocopium goreaui. Next base: position 50,677 of record CAMXCT020002935.1, read on the forward strand.
GAAACCGTTAAGCACGCGACTCAAGCTACTTTTTATCCTGAGCCGCACAGCTAGTCAGCATGCTATGATACACCTATGTTTTATGTGGGATGCAAATACACCCCCCTCAGGTGAGCCGGACACGGCAAGGCTGCCCATTTACCAGGGCGAGGCTTTTACACCTGCCTTACCGAGCCAGCTCTTTGCAGACCTGAGGAAAACATACAAAAGTGCAGCGGCTATATACAAACGATCGTCAACGCAAGCAGTGTCAAAATTTATCCCTCTTCCCATTCGACTCGGCCATGCCTGATAACCTTTTGGTACCAGCGCCCATGCCACTTCTGCCACTCATTGGTGAACTGTCGATCTTCACGGGAATGACTTTGCTGAGGGCGATTGAGCCACTGACTTGCTGACGTGGATGATGAGGCTACCTCTACGGTGGATGGTCGGGCAACCGGTTTGGCGGTGCCTTTCTTGGAGGGACCTTGGCCATACGCTCCAGTCTGCTCAGCTTTGCGCTTGGCCTCGTTCTGCTCGCGGGCCCTGTCAGACTGCTTCTTCTTCTCTGCAGCATTCTGCTTGTACAGCTCCTCATTTTGTCCCTTGATCCACCTCAAATGGCGTTCAGCATCATGAACGGCAATGTTGTCAACACCCGTACAAGACAGCAAAAGATTGTGTCCAGGGTTCCTGTCGAGGTAGTCAATGTACTCTTCCTCGGAGTAGATTTCGGTACGGTACATGTAGAACCATGGTTGGTCAATGTACCTGAATGATTTCGGGACATCATGATGGCTTGCCAAATCCAAGTAAACCAGCCTCATTGCATTGTGCTCCAGCTGAGATTGCTCAGAAACACCCATCTTGACCTGAGCTTTGGTGCGACCCGGCTTTGGCAAATGTGCAGACTTGAGGAGGTCGTACCTTTCACAATCGTACTCGTTCTCCCCCTCGTTCAGCACGCTCTCTGCGAATGTGGCGTCCTGGGCAAACCTGTCAGCCACAGACACATAGCCTAAGCTCAAGGCACGGTCGAAACGACTCTTCGCCCTCGCCAACAAACTGGCCTCCGGACTTGAGCTTCCCCTTGCCTGGTCGTCCAACAAGCCCAAAGATTCAAGCTGAGCATGTGTGATGCTCTGCAGGTACTCGCCACGAAAATCATAGTACAAGCCCAGCTTGTGAAGGGCGGCCTTCCTTCGTTCTGCAATCTTGGTTCGGTCGGCCTTGTTCACCCCTTCGAGCATCAATCCACACACATCGCATTCAATCTGTCCCTTGAAAGTCTGTGCAAAACATCTTGAACATTGCGTGACTTCAATCTTGACCGGCACCGGCTTCTTGTCCTCCTTCTTCACCTCTTTCTTCGAAGGTTGGTCATCGCCTTTAGGGCGAGACTTCTGCTTTGGCACCAGTGACTTTGATGTTGATGCTGGCGTCTTTTTGGGTGACTCTGCAACTGGAGCTTTTGGATCTTTCTGCACTGCCTTTGGTGGTGCAACTTTTGGGGCAGGCTCCAAGAAGGCCGCAGCTGATGATGCCGCAGGCACAGCTGCGGGCACGCTTGTCAGGGCTGCCTTCTTCTTTGCAGGTTCATCCTTTGCTGCTGCATCAACTTCTGAGGTCACAGCTTTTGGAACTTCTGGTGCATGAGGTGCAGAAGTCCCTTCCTTCGGTGATTGTTTTGGAGGCGTCTTTGGCGGTGTCTTTGGGCCTTCAACCTTTGCTGCAGGAGGCTTTGGAGCTTCGCCCTTCGGAGGAGGGGGCAACAATCTGCTGCTTGCATACCCAGGCATACCGGCAAGTTGGGCCACATTTGGTGGCGGAGGCTTCACCTTCCCTGGGAAAAATGCTGTTGCAGTGGGCGCGCCAGTTGAGGCGGCCGGAGATGTGGAACCAGTCCGTTTTGATGCCTTGGCCTCAAAGGTCTCGACAAGCTGCTGGACTCCAACTTCTCCCCCACTGCTCGCTGCAGACTGAGCAACCTCCTGATGGCGGCGATACACATTCACCTTCTTGGCAGTGTCATCGACAGAGATAATGTATTGAGGCGGTACGACGTCGCTTGTCAAGATGCCGTCGGAAGCCGTCCTGAAAAACACAATGCCAGCTTTGACAGCTTCAGCCATTGCTACCCTGATTTCAATGGGTCTTTCAGCACGCAAACCACTCACATACTCTTTCTCATCGACACGCACTTCGCTAAAATAGGAGTGTGCTCTGCCTGATGAATTTCGATCTCCTCCTCCAGGAACGAAGCCATTCTCAATGATGCCCTTCCAATTGCCTTTTGTAGTCCTGTGATAAACTACGCCAGGGCACATCTGAGGAGTGGTAATCTTTTTACCTTTGGCGTTCATTTTCTGGATCGCTGTGGCTCCAGACAGGGCATAGATTTCCACAGCATTGAACGTGTCCTCAGCCGAAGCGGCATCCATGGCGCGCTTCGTGTGCCCCTGCACTGCTCGGATTCTGATGGGCCAGTAGGCTAACCCTTTACGGGTTGCCTTCTGGTACCCGGCAACGCACTGGAACTCAAAGCGGCACTTGTTGTCCCAGTAGAGCAGTGAAATGAGCTCTTCAACAGTCATTCGAGGCAATTTGGCTGGCAGCATTTGGTTGAACATTCGAAAGAAGTCATCAAGGTCAAGCCACATGTTTTCATCAAATCCAGAGGTGTCCTGACCTGGCTGTCCACGCGTCACTGCATTGACCTTGGTCTTGTGTCGGTCCATGCGATCTGGGTACCTCAGCTCCTTTGCCCCATCCATCTCCCAACAGGTTTTGACAATCAATTCATAGGGATGGGTATCAACGACACAATGTTCAACTACTTCTGCATTGATGTTTTCATCCAAGGTGATACGATATTTGTCAAGGTGCCCAAGTGCATGTTTCGGAATGATGGTACCCTTGATCTCGTTCTCCTGCAGGGGCTCACCAGTTGAGGTGGCCTGAGTTGAATCCTCCTGTGTCGCTGGAGCTTTCGCCTTGGGGTCAGGTGGAGCTGCGTGGCTGGCCTTGGCCTTGCCAACCGATGGTCCCTCGTGCTCATCGGGATCCAGAGCGTCCAATGGGTCGCCTTCTTCATCATCATCTTCGGCGACACCAGCATCAGTCGGGCGAGCTCTCAACTCCTCTGCTGTGAGGCTTTCTGGGGTCGAGACGCTCGGTGCAGGCTTGTTCACCTTCTCCCGGAGAGAATTGAGAACCTGCACAAACCTGACTGGGAGGTGCTCCATCTTCGGCGTGACATCACGCATTGTAGCTTCACCTGCAGGGCGCCTGCGCTTGTACAAAGACAGGTTGTACTGAGGGATCAAAATGTCCGTCATGTGCAACATGTGGAGAGTTGCCATGACATATCCGATCATTTCACTTCGGTTGAGCTCGGTCTCGAATGCGTGAAAGTAGTCCCTGAGCTCAAGCCTCGGTGGAAGCATGTCATTCTTGATCCACCGAATTCGATCGTTGTCACTGGCAATCTCCTTGTGGAACCATTCCTTCAGTCGATCGATAAACGTCGTGAAGATGAGACTCAATCCATAAGTGAGCGGGTCGGGCTCGCCGATTAGGGCGGCCTGATCCACTCCCAACTCCTTGAGCTGATTGTTCCACCAAACGATGTTGCCTTTGACCCTGTCCATGATGGCATTCCAGTCGCCCTGTGGATCCTTCTGCCCCCACGTGGGGAGGGGTCCAACACCATATTCCCCACAGATTTCATTCCCAGACCAAACGATTACCGAAATAACCCTGATGGCTGATCCATGAGAAGAATATTTCGCCATCAGCTCCTTGATCATGGAAACATTTGCTTTGCAGAGCTGTTGCAAATCCTTACCCCAGAGCATGTCATGACCGATTTCGAGAACCATGTCTGACTTTCGCAATTCCAGATCCTCCTTCAAGGTGTACTTCTTCAAAGTCTTACCCTTTCCAGTGATCAGAGCCAAAGTTGAATCAGAAGTCACCACATAGATGGTGGGCACGACGTCTACCGCCGGCCTTGATGTCCCAGGAACATACTCAGTAGGCAAGCTCAGATCCCACAGCGAGTCGTGCTCGAGCTCGGACAGATGGCGGATCTCCTTTGCCCACGGCACGTTTGTCAGGGCGTCAGTTGACATGGACTGCGCAGTAAAACACTGCATGAATCCTGCAGCCATCTCAAGGTCTTCTGTTCTGTTGCCCTGTGCCAGGATGGTTGACGAAGCGAGGACCGTGGAAAAGATGTCCTCCCACCCTGCATGCCTATCCCCCTGAACATCAAGGCACTTCCGAAAAGCAAGCCACTCCGACATGTTGCTCTGTTGGGGCACGGTCTTTAAACCGGCCGACTTGAGAGCCCGCACGTTCATCTTTTCAGCAATCGACAAATTTGAATCATCAGAACGGCGGCTCATGGCGGGCAAAGCTAACCTTTTCCTGTTCTTGGCGGTTTGTGCCCGGTTAGCTCTGGAACGAAAACAATCATGGATGAAGTCAGTCAACTTGAATGTGTAGTTCTCTGCAAGCTTCAGTGCAGTACCCCGGCTTTGGCCATGAGTGTGGGAACCATCACAAACGTGTTCTGATAGTCTTGACAACTCTTCCATGTTTGTTGCAATCATCCAACCCTTTTTCATGGGATTCCCGTCCAAGTCAATAACCCCAAACTGGCAACCGTGGAATGGATACAATTTCAACTCTTGTCTCTTCAAAAACGATTGGACCATCGGCCATTTCCAATACTTGCGGTTCTTTGAGAGTTCAAATGCAATTGAAAAATGTGGCCCATCGATTTCACTGATAATCTTTTGAAGTGATTTGAAAAGTTTTGTAAATTCCCTTTGTTGCTGTTCGATTCGTTCAGCCCCTTTGTCAGTCAAACTGTTGATGTAACCCCATGGACTGCTGCCCACACATGGCAAGGAAGCGTAAAGCAAAATCTCACCCTCTGGATTACTTTCCCTGAAAGACTGGACTTCTTGGGCTAGCCATTTACGGCAGCCTTGGGTGGTGCCATCCTCGTTTTCGGTTACTCGGATAAGTCTACACCCTTTACTGGCTTGCCGTGGAGTGCATAGCTTCGAATCAGATGAACAGCAAAACTCGATCAACATCCTTTGGAAAGAATTTGAACCATCACGTCCCCCCTGATCTTTGGCATTAGCTGGACACGCAGGCTTGGAGTCTACTTGGCGCACCTTGGGCTTGTCGGCGTCGATCCAAGTCTTTCCAATGGCCATCAACCTCAAAGCATGTTCCCATTTAGTTGGGGAAGTAAAAGGTTTTGTAAGGATGTCAGCTGTCTGCCAATTGGTGCCAACATTAATGAGGTCAAATTGTTCCTCCTCAAACTGCTGTTTCATCCATTTAAAACAGATGTTCTGAGTTTTGTTGGCGTACCGCATGGTGGAGGAATTACCGGTGCCCATCACAGTTATAGAAGCCTGATTATCTTCCATGAACTTCACTTGATAGAACTCCGGAAAATGGGCCTTCAATCCATTGATATTTGCCGCAGAAAGGCCCCCCTCAACGTTACCATACCTGATTTCATCGATCTCTTTGTCGATACGAGTAAAAACAGGATCACATGGTTCGGGGTGTTTGGCTTGGGGTTTGACCCAGCCTTCTGCGACAATTTCTTGAAAATGCCCAATTGCTCCAACAATGCTAACATCGGAATCCCTTCTGCTCTGAGTGCGTGATTTGCTGACACGACTTCGGCTTCAGTGGACGAGTTTGCTACAACTGTCTGCTTCTTGCTGAATGCGTTCAATGGGAAATAGGTGTTTGGCCCCACAAGAAACATGGCACAACCTGAAGTTGATTTTGAATCATGTTCCCCCGCATGATCAGCGTCAGCAAATAGCCACAGTTGACAATCCTCAAACGAGTCTCCCACAAAACCCTCCATAAAAACATCTGTAGTTGACTTGATGTATGATACCAACCTGTGCAATGCAATATCACACTCAATGGACCATTTCGTCACTCTAGATGCCAAGCTTTGAGTTGCTCTTAAGAGATCTGGGCGTGCCATACGGGCCGCAAAGAGAATCTTCATCAGGACCTTTGATGCAATCGGCTGCAACCTCCCTGGCTTCTCCTTCTCGTCGAGAGTTGGCCGGGCTATTCCCGCTTCTGTGAACGGCGTTGCAACCACTGGCAAATCATCTTTCTGAACCTTTGCCAGTTCACAGTATGCATCTACGCATGATTCCATGAAAGAAGACATGTCGTACCTTACCAGGTTTACAGGTTTGTTCATGCAACCGGACTTGTTCGTAACGACACTCTCAATGCTTTTGAACCGTTGAGATTTCTTCTCATTTTTGGCTTCCCTTTTGTCTCTGTGCGGACCGGGTCTGTTCTTTGATGGGAGGGCAAACTGATTAGTGTTGCCGTACTCGTCACCATACCTGAAGATTGTTCTTCCTGTCCAGAAGTCCTTTGTCTGAATCTTTTGATCCACTGTCATGTCATCTTCAACAATAGCTGAACTTTCATCTGACATGTGCATGTTGAGAACTGGGAGACCTTTAAATTCAACATTTTTGTCGAACATTGTAACCCGTTCTGAATGTAAAGACTTGACAAACTCCCCCCCCTCATCGCCAGGCTCGAACAACTTCTTCCGTGGCTGGAGATGATACCTTGTCCAAGTTTTGTTGAAGGGGTCATGTTGCCAAAAATCATTTGTTCGATGTTGTGTACGTGCCGCAGCAGCCGCCTGAGAATCAAAAACATGTGCAAAAGGATGAGCTTTTCGTGGTAGTGTAACATTGTTAAACTCCACATGTTGACAACCGAAATATCGATCATAGGGTTCGGGGTCACCAATGTTGACTGCTCGTTTGATACTTGCCCATGCTTTGTCCATGTTCTCGGTGGGACCTGCGAGTTTGAAATCATCCACGTAAACAACCAACATGCAATTGTACTCAGCATGATAGAAAATACTTTGCCATATATCGGGGAGAATTTGTTTCCAACCTTCTTTTCCGATTCTGCTGTTGAGATGGTTTTCCCAAATACCGCCACTGTCTGGATGCCCGTACAAAGCTAAGACCAAAGGAACCATGGGTTGCCAGAATTGCTTTTCCCAGTGTTCTGGCCATCTGTTCCGTGGCAATGATAGACATGTGGGCACCCCAGTGAAGAGGGCCTGGATATAAGCTTGAATGGCATCTGCCTGAGCTTTTGAAAATCCGGGCTGAGAACCAAACGCGTCAAGAAGCTTTGCAGCTTCCATCGAAGCAGGACTGCTACCTAACTCGGCAAACAACGCGTGGTCAGAATCCTGGTCGCGGACATTGTTACCCTGGAAGACTGTACGGCCCTTGAATTTCCTACGAGGATCATCAGCTGGAAGTTCCGACCCCTTTTCGTAGCAGGCTTCAAAAATACGACCAAGATGTACAGTTTCCCCTTTCTTGCGGGCTTCTTCAACAATGCTTTTACATTCTTTGACTCTGGATTCGTCCCATACTCCTTTTGTCCTGAGGTTCTCCCACTCCTTATCTAAGGCAGCCTTTGCTTTGGGGTCTTTCCTAACCTCATCTTTGGGAACCAAACGTGCAACAGCAGAAAACAATTCAAGAGCCACTTTGAATTCCAACTCGGCGATCTTATTCTTGATCATCTCTCTCAATTCCGGGCGATGCAGTTCAGCTTTTGCTGGAACCGCTTTTGGCATTGCAGGGACACAAAATTTCGGTCTATCCTTTGGAATGACCTCCCACGTTGACACACTAGGCTCACCTGAGGGGCTAGGGTTTACCCGAAGCTTTCTTGCAGTTGCAACCGCACCTTTCTTCTTCTTCGGACCCTTTGATGCTGAGCTTGATGCAGCACCGCCGCTGCCAACAGCCATCTTTTCAGCCTCCTCCTCAACGAGCTTTTGCCTATCCTTCGGACTAAGCATTTTCCAAAAATCCGATGGGATCGACTCAGGGCGTTTTGACCCTTTGTACGTTTTCACAAGGCGTGTGCCGTCCCAATGATAACCATCCGGGATTGGTGTTCCAGTTGGAGTGTACTTGATATCAGGAAAAACTGGTTCCTCAGCCGGCCTTTCATCACTGGCAAGTGCGTCAAGCACTGCCTCCGTTGACTTGTCAATTGCTTCTTCACTTGCTTCTGCATGTTCCTCTGTTTGCAATTCAGATTGAAACGGAATCGGACGAGGATCAGCAATGACATTGTCAGCAAGGCGGTCCGGCTTGGGCTCTTTGGCCTCTTTCAATGCACGGAGTGGGAAGACAAAACCTCCCGCGATGAGCTCAACACGTCGTGCTCGCTGCACTGTGATGCTGCCCGTTTCTGCATGGTAATCCAATGCTTCTAACTTGGCAACAAGATACTCACCTTTCCATGCAAAACCAGGTTGAATGTGGTATCCCAAAAAGATTCCATCATTTGCTGTTGGTGATGTCTTTCCAGATGTGTTGTCAACCCTTTTTGGATTGTTCCAAAACAGTATCTTTGCACCGAAAGGAATCAACTGACCTGGAAAATCTTCTTCGAATCTGAGTTTCCATGGGGCGTCATCACCGTTGAGCTGTGGTGTGGCATTCACTGCCATGGAGAAATGCTGCATAGCCATTGGCCAGTACTGCAATGGAAGACCTGACTGCACGAGGTTTGTGCGTGTGCCTTCAAGCATGTGCCTGATCTCCCTCTCCACAAACGACTTTGAGCTATCCACATACTCTGTTGATGTTTGATGTCTGTACCCCAACTCTGAAATTGTAGCAATAAGCTCTCGTGAATTGTCAGTGTAAACTGCCCCAACTTCGTCCTTGTGGGATAAGAAGTGGTTGAAAGCATTGACACATGACTCACTCGATTTTGTCTGACTTGGATAGACGTGTCTGAACTGAGTGTGAATGTCCTTCATCACCAATGCCACTGTTTCACCTTTGACGCCTTCTTCCACATTGGATTTGATTACAGTATGGTCAGCGACAATGTGATCCCCAAAGCTTTTGGTTTCCAACCTTTTCTGTCCCCCTTTCTTCTTTGCGGGTGGCGCCATCATGCGCGCCTTCTGACAGATTTTGCAAAATGGATTCTTGGGGTAATGGCAAAACTGGTGAGATTTGCTGCATGCCTCTTGCTCAAGGTCAGATGCCTTTCTAGACCTGACGTACTCGGTTTCACTATCATGAGCTACTCCCTCATCCACGCCTTCTTCCTCGGCACCTTCTGCTTTTGCAGCAACCATTGCAAAGAGACGTAACAGATCACAATCTTTCTTGAACTGTCCACTGTTCAAAACACGACAAGAGCTATCAATGACCGGCACACGGCCGTCTACGTTGAGCTCAATGACTCCCATATCCGGACGAATGAAGTAAGGCCTACCATCAGCTGGCCACACAAAACTGTAACCTTGTTCCATACACCTGACACCAACCGAAAGAACAGCAGGAGTTTCTTCGAGGATGTATGGTGAGAATGGCTGATGTAGGGCATCGACTTTTACGTCGGCCACCTCATCCGCTCGTGTCGAACCGTTCGCTGTAGCAAGGCTGATTGAGGTATCACTGACACGGCGGTTTGTCGCCTTTGCAGTCTTCAGCATACCCTCACTAATCAAATCCTGTTCACTGCCCGAGTCAACCAACCAAACACATCCATCTTTTGATGCCGGTGTAGCAACAGTGGGCAAATGAGTGTTACTAACTTTGTTCTTGGGACCGATCATTGCTCTACAGTGATTGCATGATACTCCCCCTTCTGGGTCATTGCATCGGAATCGGCACTTGGGCTGCGTCTCACTGCCGAAGAGCTTCACAAGTTCCTGCAACTGTCGGGCCGAAACCTGAGCACGGTGAGCCACGAGTTTGTCGGGTTTTGGCACTGACTCTGAATCAGGGAACGTCTTCTCATAGATTCGGGGTTTGTGCACTACCTTCCTCTGTTCACCTGTTGCTGGGACTTTGATGTATTCCACTTTTGATGAAAACACAATAGCTCTATGGCATTGTTCTTTCATGGCCTTTGTAGCTTTCGGCAACCCTTTTCCCTTTGCTATGCATGCATACCTTTGAGTAATGCATGGCGCAGCTTTTGCACTGGCCTTCTTCTTTGGTGCAGGGCTATTGGTGCGTTTTGGATCCTTTGTGGGTGCAGCTGCAACTTCATGTTGATAAAAACACTTGTCACCACGACGACATTTGCCCTGTTGGAAGTAAGTGCATGGGATCTTGGCCATCTCTTCCTTTGACTTTCTGTTGGGGGAACCACTTCTGCTACCGCCTTTGCCCTTACCTTTCTTTTTGGGAGTGCCAGATCTTGAGGAATCCTTGACATGCTTGTAGGGACAGTCTTTACCCTTTTCGCACTTGCCATCCCTGAACTTGTAACATATCTTATCCCCTTTTCCACTCTGGCTACGACCACGGGATCGACCTCGATCACCCTTTCCTTTGCCGCGATCTTTGCCCCCCTGAGCGGGTGCAGCGGGCTGAGGCTTTTCGGTCTGCTTGTTCTTTTCAACGATTCTGTTTCTGTTTGAACGGAGTCTTTCTCTATCCAAAAGATCACGAATGTTTCTCAACAAGAATGCATAAGACTTTTGTTCTGACTTTTCAGGAGCTCTGTCAAATGCTTCAATGTCATACTTCATCAATTGACATTTTCGGATTTGTCTGAGTAAGATGTCTCTGAGAACCAAATCATCTGGCGGGGTTTCCATGCCGGCAATTGTGGCGTCCCATCGGTTCAAAAACCTTCTAAGGTCCTCCACAGATTCTCCAGTGCGAACGACTCCAAGTAGGTCCTCGACGCGGTAGAGACTGCCAGCTTCCTCAGACGTCCTGAAGTAATCTTCAAACATCAAAAGGACTCTCCTACCTCTGACTTGGATCCCTTTCTTTGACTTCTCATCTTTGAAGTTATGGATCTTCGTTGCTAAATCACCTTTGGCCGAGCGAGTTAACGCTGCCGACAATTTGGTGTCAAGTGTGATAAATTTCCCAGGTTCCTGCAGCTTTTCCTCCAACTTTTCCCTAGGGGTTTTGTTGTCAAAGACTTCATTGAGCCAAAGCCAAGCCTCATCGGGTTTGTCGGAGCACGACTTCACTTCATCCCTGACATGATTACGCCAGTGACGATATGCTTCTGGGGCAGGCATGTCGTTCAGTTTGATAGTCTCTGCCTCCTTTGTTCGGGGCTTTTCACCATCTGAATCCTTTGAAGTCAGTCTAGTGATGAGATCTAGCAATTGTTGACCTGAAAGACCTAAGCCTGCTTCAGCTGCTTTCTTGCCAGGGTCGCTTGCAATTACTGTAGGACTGGGCACACTATGTTCTTGGTTTGCATCATCATCATTTTGTCTTTGAACTGGCAATGGTGGCAGTTCTGGAGGGGCTGCTGATCCGGCAGGGGTAGTTGAGAACAAATTGCTCAACCTTTCCTTTGCGTCCATGGCTAAGCTACTCATACCAGTGTTTGGCATGGGTTCTGCTCCAGCCTCGGTACCGACCGCTGATTTTGGGGTCATGTACAAATCGACATTGTTCCCGCCTTGTGTATCATCAACTTCGACGGCTCTGTCGACATTGATTTCCGGGGCGCTGTACTTGTTGAGCTTCTCCATCAAATCCTCCACTTGTCCCTGCAATTGGAAGTTGAGTTCAGCAGCTTGGTTTTCCTGCCTACTGCATTCCTCTCTAATCTCCTGGATTACAGCTTGTTCCTCCTTCTTGAAACCTTCCATGCCATTCTTTGCATACTCCACTGTTTCGTCCACGATTCGTTTACAGTCTGCCTCGAGGCTACCTCTGAGTTCAGAAAACCTTTGTTCGTACTGGGCTGTAACATGGGCTACCTTTTGGTTGGCTCTTTGTTCAGCTTCCAGTGCAACTGCGTTTGCAGCATTCTTTAGCTTTGCGTTTGCATCGCTAAGTTCCTGTCTCAGTTTTGCTACCTCATGCTCAGTTGCCGTTTGGGACATTGAATACTCTGACACTAGGTGCTCATGTCTACGGTCAGCTTCTGCACGTTGATGGGCGATTTCGCTAAGGCAAATTCCCTCAAACTCTTGGTACAGTTGCTGGACCTTTTGTTCCATGAGATGTGTGTGCCTCTCCTCTGCCTCTTGCCTGAAAGCATCAATGTTACCTTCGTTGATGTAGGTAAGATTGTTCTGCACGAACTGGAAATAGGCTTGCACTGGCTGTGTGAAGAAACCTTCATCCACTGACATGGGCGTGGGGTTTGTCCCAGCCGGCAAGCTCTGTTGAGAACCAGTTGATGCAGCTACAGTTCCGGTCAAAGGGACAAGGGCACCTCCACCTGTAGCGTCATGCGTTTTGTCCATGGCTTTAGAGACTACGGCTGATAACCTGTATTTTCAGGTTTCAGCAGGGGTAATTCCTATTACACCCAAATAGACTGATAAACCTAAAACAGGGGAATGAAACCGTTAAGCACGCGACTCAAGCTACTTTTTATCCTGAGCCGCACAGCTAGTCAGCATGCTATGATACACCTATGTTTTATGTGGGATGCAAATACAATTTAGAAGCCCCCTTTGATAGCAAAACGTACTAATATTAAACTTTTCCCCCCAGGTTTACTCAAAATGGACCAGCATTTCGTGAAATGGTGGGCTAAGTTGGCCTGGTCACCAGTTTCATGGTTGCGGCCTCTGGTTCATGTCACAAACCTGTGGACAATTTTGAAAACCAAAACATGATCACAATGAACCCGTTCTTTGGCACAACCGAAAACAACCTGGGAAAACTATGTTTTTGTTGTTTTGATTCATTTTGATTCCGTTTTTCTCTGTCGCCTGCACCATGAATATAAATTTCAAATTCATCTATGAGAACAATGGCCACACAAAAGAATCAACCGACTACACTTGCCATCGTCACAAGATGGATGGTCTTCCCGTTTTTGCAAGTAGGGCAGTTTGACATGTTTCGTTTCACGTTGTTTTTGAAGTAACTGTTATTGATTGTCACCATGTTTGTGGAAATTGCTGACCCCTTTTTTTCAGAAGTTGTGCCAGAAAAAAAACAAATTGGCTGACGAGGTCTTCGATTTCCCTGCCCTGCAAACCAGTTTCGAGCGGCATCGCCTGTTTCACATTATCAGTTGGGACATCATCCATGGCTCATAAGCGTTGCAGCGTTGCATTCCGCATCGCGGAAAAATGCATTTGAGGCAAGAAGTAAGGGAATGTGCGCCCACAAAAAAATGCGGACTCTGCTGGATGCCAATTTCACGGCGGGAACAATATCACATATTCATAAATCACAACAGGGCTGCGGCATGCAAGGGATGGGCACACGCACGCACGCACACACACACATATATATATAATATTAAAATAGATGCATGTGTCAATGTCCAAAAAACATTCCACCAGTCCTCGTAATGGCATTTACAAGGACAATAGCATGTGTCTGTTTCATAATATGAAACCGCTTGCCCCAACCACGGTGTGAGATTATGGTGATGTTTCTCCAGGCAACACAAGCATTTCGAATTTCCCACGGCCAGAACCATGACGGCTGCATAGTGAAATAATATGAAAACAATTGCATTAATTCAATAAATTTGAAGAGAAACACTAAATGCAGATTGCCCGCGTAGAATCCGCATGAATCCACAAATTCGCCCAGGTCTTCTACTTGAAATTTAGACGCGAAGAAATGTCCATGGACCAAAGGCATCACGAGAACCAGCCGGTATTATAACTGGCTCAGAGAAATCAACTAATGAGCAATCCCAGGCTTCATGTCCCTGCCTCAACGCCGTCGCCCAATGCATCAATGCAAATCAGTTGCAGCCTCGGAAATGCCAAATGATCCACCTTGCATCCCCGGGGCAGCCACGGTTGTGTTGTTTGATGATTCCCGTCCCGTGCATATAGATATTTATTTAATATTTATTTATGTATTTATTTATCTTATCTACTTATCTTATGTGTCTATCTGTCTATCTATCTATCGATCGATCTGCCGATCTATCGATCTATCGATCTGTCTCTATCTCTATCTCTATCTCTGTCTCTGTCTCTGTCTCTGTCTCTGGCTCTCTCTCTCTCTCTCTCCCTCCCTCGCTCTCTCTCTCTCTCTCTCTCTCTCTCTCCTTACCTCCCTCCTTCCTCCTCTTGCTCTCGTTCTGTCACTATGGGCACAAATGCGCAATGACAACATGTGATTTGCGCGCACTAATGCCTAAGTTTCAATCTATCGATCGATCGATCTATCTACCTGTCTGTCGAAACCATCCTATAAATCTGCATTAGCATGTGTGTACACATACATATTAACCACTAAGTGACTAAGTTTTCCTGGCCAGTCCACGACCTCTCCATGGCTCTGCCAAAACAGACAATTCGTCAGCGGATTGGCTGCCGCAAGTTCTCGGGCCAAGGGGCGCTTTCCAAATTTCGGCTTTTTTACTCTGATCCTCTTTGCCAGGAAGCACCTGGCAGCTATCCAGAAGCCGGCGTGCATTCTTGTGCCACTAAGGTCCAACTGCAAAGGGCGACGGCCGAGCTCCCTACAGCCCTAGGGTACGCCATATCCTTACCCTAGGGTACGCCATATACAAATTACAGATCTGTCTGTTGTCTATGGCATTATGGCAGGATGCGGCAATCACAGCTCAGTGATGTTACAAATTGAGGTGGGGTTGTGTCTGCAACAAAAAAGATTGATGAGCACAGCGCAAAGGATTCCAGTCGAGGGAGTTCAGCACGTAACTCAACTTGTCTTGGGGAAACCAACGTGTCGTTTTTGCCAAATAGTTTCGCACATTTTTTCTTCTTGAGCAGACACATCGATGGAGAACGGTTCACCAAAAAAAATGTTAACAAGGAAAGGCAGTGCATCATGCATGCGCAGTATGCCACATGTTTCCAGGAAGGCGGTCTAAACGTATAAAACAAATGCCAACTATCCACATGTCTGGGCCGCCATCCTTAGTGTGACAAAGGGTTCGCTTCATCCCCATGGATTGGAAAACCCCCTGCAACAAAGGTAACGCTGAGAATTTGAAGGCAGTCTGCCTGTGGCATTCTTGGCACATTACATAGAGTAAGAAACTGCAGGCGTATCATTTGGCCAAGAATTCAGCTGCTATGCCAGGAAAAAGGTTAATGATGACCGCAAAAGTTATCAGGCGTTCCTAAACATGCACATGGCTCAGTGTAAACCCCTCATGGCGAAGCAATGTAAATCAATCGGTCAAAAGTGGGCAGGGGTAAAATCAATTCGAATATCGATGAAACTCTTCTGGCAAAATATGAGCAAAAAATAACGAAAGGATCTTTGCGAAGACCTCCTGTGCTGGGCAGTGTTGTGGGTTGATAACACATGGATTTGAGAATCCCTCTGTGTGTTTTTTGCCCTCCCCAGGCGCACGCACATACGTATATGGGGTAGATACATAAGAGTGCACAAAATATACGTTACCAGATATTGCCCGGCACGCGCCGGGGCGGAAGTTCGAAAATAGGAGAGAGCTACTCCCTCCCCCCTTAGCTAAAGTTAGGTGACGGCCAAAAGTGACTTGTAGCACTTGCAAAAAGTTACAACAAGTTACGCGGAGTTATGCTGATTTAACTTGAATTTAGCTGGAAACAGATTCATTTGGTTTTGTATTTACACAGAACCAAAGTTATCTAAACCAAACATATAAAGAGTAATATATGTGTGTTTCTGAAATTATCTTTAAAATATAGTTTTTCCAGAAAAATGAACTCCATTTTGTAACAAGGAATAAAAGCATAAAAACACAAAGATAATAAGGCAAAAATAAGTTTAGGAAAAAATGGATAGAGACAAAGTAAAGAGGTATGCCTTTTTTACAGAAGAAAAACATAGCAAAAAAATGAAATCAAGCCAGACATAATTTTGACGGGCTGTAAAAAGAAAACAAAGTCTGTAATCTGCTGATTTATACTAAATTCGAAAAAGTCTAATATCAAAACAACATGAAAGATCTGGAAAAAACTGAAAGCCAGATAAAGCTGGAAAGCTAAAATAAAATAACACTTTTTCTGAGAAATATTATAAATCAAATTTCGGTTAAAATTGTAAAACAAATATATAGCAAATAACTAAATTATTAAAAACATAGAATCTGGAAATAAAAAACAGAATTTATATTGAACAAATAAAGAAATCAGATAAAGTCTTTGTAGTTGAAAAAACCTGAAAACATCATATATAATTTGAAAAAATCAGGCAAAAAAATGCAAAGAAACAACTAAAAAAAATGAAGTGCAAACCGAACTCTCGCTACAGTCTCGTGCACATTTTGCCAACCAAGTCTTCCAAAAGTGCACCGAACATGATGCCAGTTTTTTAACACTTTGAAGTGGAAATCGAGCTCTCGCTACAGTCCTGTTCACTTTCTGTCAACAACTTTTGCAGATCGAGGCCCGCACAAACGGAAACAGGGACCCTACCTACTTCGGCCCCGGGAGCCACATTTCCGAAAAATCACAGGGTTTCGCTCCCAAGCGTGTTTTGACCAATTCAGGCGTTTCCGAGCTGTTGCTCTGTTCTTGCTATGTGGTTGACATGATGACAGGACTGCCCTTGGGCATTCGTCCGTGATTCGGAAGTTTTCCAACTAAACTTCCTTTGAATATATTCACATATGGAAATATATTACACGCACCTACATCCATATGAAAAAAGTAATATGCATATGCCAAAAAGATCCAAAAAGAATAATCGTATGTATACTATATTTAAAAAATGATACCAGTGTTCATGTAACAATTTTATTTTGGAAACATATGGATATATGTATACATATAAGCACATCATGCAACCATGTACAAATATAAATATATATATATATACATACACATATCTATATTGTGAAAGCAAGTTTTGAAGACATGAACCCATGTGCATATAATATGCAAATGTACATGCAAAAAACGTGTATATATATACATACAGTATTTCAATGTTATACGCATTTAGAAACACACACACATGCCGATATCTTCACATAGATCAACAAATGCCATGATATGGTGACATTATTGACACCTGTATTAATTTAAAATCTTAAATGATGGATGGAACAAACATTGTTTTGAGCTGGAAATGACGTCCCTCCATCTGCTGCTGCATGTTCGCCATCAACACTTCATTGACCAACAGCTCAATCCCAAACGGACTCCATGCCGGGACAAACCTGAGTTCATAGACCCGTATACCCTCATAAATGCCCAAGATGCCTTGTTGCTATCCCATCAGCTTCCAATAGATAATTAATCCAATTTTACAGGGTTTATCCAAGTCCTATAAAATCAGATTGGACTGTCAGTCAGCTGCACCTGCAAAGCTAAGGCTTCTAGCTCTTCATTGAGATCTGCCTGACTGACATAGAAACCCGGCTGCCTTTCACATGTGGGGGGTTCCATAAATGGGGGTACCTCAATAGCTGGCTGGTTGTTTCTGTGCAAGGGCTTTGCTAATGTTATCAGTGTCAATCAATGCGCCGGCCAGCATGTCAACACAAATGTCAGTGAGCATGTGACAGACCTGTATGTGTGTAGAATCTAGGTGATATGTTGGCACATATGGCACAACAAATATCAGCTGATGGGTCAGCGCAAACGACAATTGTTCCAAATATGTATCACATCGAGGTTTCCAAAATATGGTGGTACCCCCAAATCATCAATTTTAATTGATCGTCCATTTTAAACCATCGGGCGAAGGAAGAGACGAGAAAAGCAAGGTACGTCTATCATTTATGCAACTGACAAGTCGTCCGGGTACATCACAGGTTGGTGTTATTTGGTGTTTCAGAGCAAGCCTGCGTCACTGTGCTTTACAGTTGCAACGATTTGAATGCACAAGGTATATATATATATATACAGTAATTATATAAGTATACAATTTTCATGGTGAATTCCCGATTTCCTTTGGTTAGATCTCTATAATGTTGCATCCTGATTAGTGTCTAGGTTCGCAAGTGTGCCAAAAAACATCCAAATTATTCAGGGCCCCAGCAATGTTTGGTACGAGTAGATTCGCTATTGTGCCAAGAAATCTTGGGAGACAATTGTTTTTTCGTCAAAAAAAATGTGTAAAAAAAACTGATCATTTTTTTCTGAAAGAAAAGATGCTTGTTTCCCTGTCCCAAGAGAATCAAACCGCTCATCAAACCCTTATTGGAGAACAGTTTTTCCACACATATCCAAGGCACTGGGCCATGTGAGGGTCCATTTCACTTTAGTAGGTCTGTTCTCAGGGTTCACAATTGCAGCATTTTTATCCAGAACATTTTACATGTTTTTCTCTTTATCTTCCTCTTCCTCGTCCTGTTTCTTTTCTTTTTCCTCTTCCTCTTCCTCTTCCTGTTTCTCTTCTTTTTCCTCTTCCTCTTCATCATCCTCTTTATCTTCTTCTTCCTCTTCCTCTTCCACTCTCTCTCTCTATTGCTCTTTCTCTTTCTCTCTTTCCCTTTATCTTTTTCTGTTTCTTTCTCTTATTACACTTTGAATAAAACAATTAAACAGGCGACGCAATCAACATGCAACAAGGTACTACAAGTACTACAAGTACTACAAGTACTACAAATGTCACAAGTTCATCAGCAAGAAAACAGTTAATTAGATTTCAACTGTCGCCATGTGAAATCATTTCTTAAATGCGGGATCGTATTTTTTCTGGCGAGGAGTTTTTTGACACCCAGCTTTAAAGAGGCTACAGCTATTGTTTGAGGGGAAGGGGTACACACAAATCAGGACGAAACATTATGTCTTAGTCAAATCTGAATGTTTGGTTGGTTACCCTCTGGTAAACTAACACAACTATGGAAAATCACCATCTTCAATATCTTTAATGATAATGGGTAAATCAACTATTTCAATGGCCATCTTCAATAGCAAACTGTTGACATAACCAGAGGGTAAATCGCACAATGTCTGGTCAACTCCATCCATCCACCTCCGCACTTTGCTCGGGCTTCGGCGCGAGGCTTCGCCGGCTTCGCGTTGCCGGCGGCGCGGGGAATCCCGTGTTGCCGGCAATCTCAGGGGCCTGCGACGTCTGCGTCCCCATTGAAACAATGGTGAAACCAACGATCTTAGGTAATAATGCTTACTAATGGTGAAAAATGATTATAATGGTTAATAATGGATAGTACTATAATTTTACTACAATGGTAAGATTGGAAAATATTAATGGCTGATATTGATACCCGAAATCATGCATAATCATTAATACTTAGCGATTCTTAGTGATAATTGACATGTGTTCTATCATTATTCACCAACCTTAATAATTGATTGATAACACTGGTGAATATCACAATGGCTAATAATGATAATAATCTGAGGTAATAATGATCCAGGAAACCAACACTGATAATGTTTAATCATGGTAGCGTAACGTAACCAACCATATATAGTAAACTTTTATGTTTTCCCTAACTAAACCCAATGATCAACATAAATGGGCGCTTTCAACGATCCCTAAATACTAGGTGTATTATTGGTTTTCCCACATTAATATATGTTCTTGTTTTTTTGAATGGGATGGATGCTATATAATCTATAAATCTGTATTGCTCAACAATTGCTGATTTCAAACAATTTCACCAATCAAAATGGGGATTATATAACCTGGACAAACATCATTCGATACGACGTGGTGGTTATACAGTGGTTTGGTAGCGATTAAGCCCCACAGGTCAATACCTATGATACCCAAGAGGGGCGGGTAGCATCCATACACCAGCGCTTGGGGGGAAACATATCATATCATGTATGCTATGTTATATACCATGCTAATCCATGTTCAAGATGTTACATACCATGCTTTATACCAGGTTGAATACCATCTGTACCATGTTATATACCACATAAAGTTACATATATATATATACATAAATACATGCACGCATACACATATATACATATAATATACATCATGTTATATACCATGTATACCATGCTATATACTTTTTTTTTCCTTTGACCATGTTTAAATCATTTTTTCATCTCCCTTCTCCGCCCTTCCCCGCGCACCTTCCGCAGCTTCAGCTTGGCCTTGCGGCCGAAGGCCGCCAGCGCAGTGGCTGTTCCACCCAGCCCCAGAAGGAGCGCCAGCAGTGCCGCGGCCAGGGGAAGCGGCCGGGACGGCGACGCCATGGCTGCTGTCACCACATGGCGACATGCTGAACGGCAAATGGAAACAAATGGAAACGACTAAAACCAACTAAAGATTGCAAATGAGAGGAAAAGGATAAGAAGGAAAAGTATGCGCGTCTTGATGATATGTATATACATATCATAGATTAAGGACAATTGGCATGTCGCTCGACGTTATTCACAGCCTCCGACCAAGAGGCAACATGGTGTTGGCAAGCTCTCCTTTTGATGATTAACACTTTGGACGTTGCAATGTAATGCAATGTGAGTCATCGGATTCTGGTATATCAATAGTTTTTCTCAATGGCCAAATGGTAAAATGGAGTCAGTTTATCTGTAGATAGAGACATTGTGACATTCATTGATCAAGGGAGAGGCTCTATATTGCTTGGGCTTGTTTGGTGAGGTAGTGCAGCAAATGGATGCAAATGGAAGCTTTCTATCAACAATCATGGATTTGCAAAAGGAATGCCAGAAAAATAACACATACTCCATAAAGAGTTCCCAAGTCTTGATATGTTCCCAATCTGAAATCCACTACTGTAGTGGATTTCAGATTGGGAAACTATTTAAAAAAAAAACACCTTCCGCAAAACCATGCTAATCACCATGTATTTTCTGTGCGCATTGGTTGACACATCTTGATGCGAGTTGCAACCACCATGGGACCATTCTTGTCAGATAGCCAACTCACTTATCCAACTTGGTGTCCGAAACAGGGAGGCAAGGAAGTTCAACCGGATTTTGCTGGGCGAAATCCCAGCTCTAGTGGATTAACTCACCATTTGAGTTGCCTACTGGGGATGGATGCGAAATCCTGTACCAGTTGGTACCAGTTGGTAACTATGAGACATTGTAAATAATGGGATAATCATGGGATACACCATCTACCAACAGTATGATTATCCCATTATTTACAGTATGATGGTTTATCCCATGTTAATCCCATTATTATTGGATGGTTTATCCCATGATAATCCTATGATTTCTTCTCTCCACGCTATGATTCCGATGTGAATTGACTACGTGAATCACAGCCCCAGCTGCCGGTAGCAGGGACCGAATCCCCACAGCGCGAGAAAAGTGAAGGGCCCCAAGACTGCCTGGCGCAAGCGCCAGGGCCGGTGACAAGCGCAAACGGGGGTGATCAAAAAGTAATGTCAACGGCGGATATCGGATAAACCATGGTATCGATTATTATTATTATATATATATACTAATATGGTGGTATCCTCCAAAGAGTGATCATCTGATACTTAAATGATACCCCACCAATTACACCAGTTAAACAGCGTAAATAGGGGGTCATTAATCCAGAGTTGACATTAATCTTCATCGGGCCCAGAGAGGAAAAACCAGGTAAAAGTGTGGGGTCAGCTGTAGGTCATGCAGTGGTGTGAGTGGCTGGATCCATCTGAATCCACAGGTTGGCATTCCATAGGAACTGGTGTTCCTCACGTCATGTGTGCATCCTATGCACTGCTTGTGAAAGCCACGAGACATAGTTGGATGATGGTACTGAAGGCTAGAACTTTGAACACAGCTTCCTGGTAGGCATTCGACGCCGTCAATGTTTAGCCATACACCTGAAAACAACATGCAAAAGAAAACAGGCTGATGATTTTTCGGAATGTCAACTCTCACTTCCAAGTGCTTTCGCATTTTGCAAGCCCGCATCCATCCATCCATCCATTCATCCATCCATCTATCTATCGATTTGTCTATCTATCCAACCAACCAACCGGCCATCTACCTCAAAACCTCTATACATTCTATGGTTGGTAGAGTCAATTCAACCCCCTTCAAATATCAGCCATTGTCAAACCACCAACCAGGATAATGATTGGTTATATCCCACCGTATCCCTATCCCCAGTTTGGAGGTGTTTAAACCCCATCTGAATATACTGTTCGGCAACTAAATGTGGCAATGGACACATTCCTGAACTAAGTGGAGGTTCATAGCTGGGAAAATCATCGAACGAAATGGTGGACTTTCCAGCGAGCAATGTTTGATTACCAAAGGACAAACTGTAAACAAATGTGGTAAACCTAATCATGAACCTTGCATCTAGGTATGTTTGATTACTATGATATACTCTTTTGAAGATCCAATGGCAAAACCCCATTTTAGATGGTTACACCATAGTTAATCCCATATATTGAATGCTTTCTCACCCCATATATAAGAAACCTTCACATATAGTCAAATGAGGTGGAACACCATTCAAAATATGGGGTTAACTATAGGTTTAACCATCACCCATGTTAGGAAACGCCTATATATATATATACACATACATTTACATGTGTATATATATATACACATAATACATATATATATATGTAAATTATATATACATATCTATCTATATATATATATATGTGTGTAATATAAATACATTTATATATATATATATATACGTATATACACAACAGGTTTTTGCCCATAGCCCATAGATCCTCTGACAGCAGCATCTGGCATGGCCTCCGCTCTACAGGCCCATGCCATCTCTTGAGAATTGCTGGCCTCCGGAACCCCAGTGAGGTCAGGGAGGGTTTCTGGGACCACTTTTTGGGGGTTGGAAATGGGTAGAACATTAGAAAATACATGGGTAGATAATTCATTGGGCGAATGAAGTAATGAATTCTTAGATGTTCTGAGTAGGCGGATGATTGAATCACTGACTGAGTTGATGTGACTTTTAATTTTATTGGTAAATGAGGGATTGGGACGCGATACCTATCTTCTATATTGACTTTTACAGTATTGAGTTTTGAGCTGCAAGTAGTGGACATGAGAAAATTAGTTTCTGATTCAGCGGGTCAGTGATTTTGCGGATCTGATGAACATGGCTAATGGTGATGATGATGAAGAAAATGTTGATGATGATGATCATGATGATGATCATGATGATGATGATGATGTTGATGATGATGATGTTGATGATGATGATGATGATGTTGATGTTGTTGTTGTTGATGATGATGGTGAATATGATGATGATGATGATGGTGATGATGATGATGGTGATGATGATGATGATGATGCTGGTGGCGATCATGATGTTGACAATCCCAAAGAAAACAATGGGCCACCCAGGCAACCTCATGGTCTGGTTGGTGGTGCAGGGACCAAATGTCAGCGAGTTAGGGCAAGGAGATGTTACGAATTGCCCAACGCATCGCCACAGGTTGCACCCCACCAGATCCAGCATTTCCACTCTTTGTCCCAAGCTGTGCTGTCACTGTGGGGGGTGAAACATGGGTGCCGCCCTGCGGCCCGGCGCCAGGCACCTTCATGGGTCGCGGTTGTTTTTGGGCGCAGAAAGACGCACTTGCGGTTGCAAATCTTCATCTGCAAACCAAGTACGGTTCCCAAACCCCCTGATGCATCATATGGCGAATATTGAACATACTTTTCGAGAAAACGTCGTGACAAATATTCGGCTTTGCTGTTGAAAGCGCCCAGTTTGTTCTTGTCATGTGACAAACAGTCAGGGTGTTTGTTAACATTCGCAAAATGGCTGAGAGACTCAGACTCAATGGTCTTCTCAGCTGGTCATGTTCCGACCATCTTCTTTTCCACTGTTGTTGCTTCTGATTTGCCCCCCTTAAAGAGGCAACATGCACAACCCCATGCAATCTCCATAAGATCCAACTAGTATTAGTAGCAATGCTTGTTTTTTCCCCACCTGCCAGGTGAGGGTTGTTAGATTTATCACAGTTGTTCTCCTCCTCCGCCTCCTCCTCCTCATCCTCCACCTCCTTCTCCTCCTCCTCCCTCTCCTCCAGCTTCTCCTCCACCACCTTTGCATCCACTCCCATGTTCACTTCCGCCTTGCCAACTCTTCGCCAAGCTCTTCGCCAACTTCCGCACGCAGCGGGAACTGCTGGACCTCAACTGCCAGGGTCTGAGCGCACTGGGCACCGCTGGACCTCAACCTGGGACCTTCCGAGCTCAGTGAGCACCGCTGGACCTCAACCTGGGACCCTCCGAGCTCAGTGAGCACCGCTGGACCTCAACCTGGGACCCTCCGAGCTCAGTGAGCACCGCTGGACCTCAACGGCCAGATAAAATGCCAGAAGATATGCCAGATAGAACGCCAGATAGAATGTCAGAAAGAATGTCAGATAGAATGCCAGAAGGTATGCCAGATCAAGTGCCAGAATGTTTGCCAGATAGAACGCAAAAAGATTTGCCAGATAGAATGCCAGAAGATATGCCAGATAGAATGCCAGAAGGTATGTCAGAAAGCATGTCAGATAGAATGCCAGAAGGTATGCCAGATAAGGTGCCAGAATGTTTGCCAGATAGAACGCAAAAAGATTTGCCAGATAGAATGCCAGATAGAATGTCAGAAGATATGCCAGATAGAGTGCCAGAAGATATGCCAGAACACATGCCAGAAGATATGCCAGGTAGAATGCCAGAAGGTATGCCCGATAGAATGCCAGAAGATATGCCAGATAAAGTGCCAGATAGAATGCCAGAAGATATGCCAGATAGAATGCCAGAAGGTATGTCAGATAGAATGTCAGATAGAATGCCAGAAGGTATGCCAGATAAGGTGCCAGAATGTTTTCCAGATTTTGCCAGATAGAACGCCAGAAGATTTGCCAGATAGAATGCCAGATGGAATGTCAGAAGATATGCCAGATATGCCAGAAGATATGACAGATAGAGTGCCAGAGGATATGCCAGAACATATTGCAGAAGATATGCCAGGTAGAATGCCAGAAGATATGCCAGATAGAATGCCAGAAGATATGCCAGATAGAATGCCAGAAGATATGCCAGATAAAATGCCAGAAGATATGCCAGATAGAATGCCAGAAGATATGCCAGAAGATATGTCAGATAGAATGCCAGAAGATTTGCCAGTAACAGAACGTATAGATGTCATGGTGGGGATAACTCGAAGTAAAGTAATTGTTGAGGCTTTA
Source organism: Cladocopium goreaui (assembly GCA_947184155.2). Classification (NCBI taxonomy): domain Eukaryota; class Dinophyceae; order Suessiales; family Symbiodiniaceae; genus Cladocopium; species Cladocopium goreaui. Next base: position 75,751 of record CAMXCT020002935.1, read on the forward strand.
ACCCGAAAGAAAACCATATCAAAACCCCAGAAATTCACAACTCTTCATCCCAACTCACGGCCCCAAAAGGCCCGTCATCCGGCCCGTCATCGCGCGATCATCTTGCGAAGGTTCCAGCCCACGAAGAGGCCGCTCATCCAGGAAGCCACCGCGATCATGGCCACCATCTTGATGGTTTTGTCATCCCAATGGAGGGGACATAATCCTGGATATGACATGAAGCACATGAAGCATACCAAAAAATGATGATGTGTGGTTGATTTAACTATAGGGTTCATGAAATGAAAAACGTGAGGATTGAAGACTTTGATTAAGTATGTTTGACAAATATGGGGATGCTTCCTTGATCCAATGGATGGATTATGTGACGCATTCTCTGGGAAGATGGATAATGAAGGAACAGACTGAACATTGTAGCTAACAAATTGGATAATGAGGGATCATCTAAACAAACAAGATCAAACAAGAAGGTTCCTACCAGAAGAAAAACATCGTTTTTTGTGAGAACACTGGTGGATGAAACATGATGCGACCAACAGAACTGATAGCTGAAACTGGTCCCCTCTGGCATACAATAATCCACCAACCCGCTCCCCTCAGTTTCACAGCCAGAAAGTCGGTAGAAGAGCGAATCGTCCGTGGAAGTCTTCTGCTGGACGCTTGCAACCTCCGTTGTGCTCCGTGGGTGTCACTTGCTGACAGCATGCGGGCATATTTGCAATACCAATTGCTGACAATTGATAACAAAAACAGGTTGACTCAGCTTTACTATCGGAATCAAAACGACAGAAATTCACCCCATTCTGTGAAGGTACTTCTAAGTCGGTGGCTAGTTGTTTCAAGGTTGAGAAGTGGTATGTCTGACCATCTTTCCTCATAAACCCCGCAGCTGTAAGTCCTGAATGCAGGGCCCAAGAACAAACGACGTAGACTGGGCCCAAAACCTCCCACTAATAATAATATTGAAAGATAATTACCCTCCAGTAAATTCACATAGACCTTGCCAGATTGGGGTTGGAAGATTAGTTTTCGCTAAAAATATGCTACTTTCGGTTCTTAATTTACCGGTAGTATCACACAATTCTCCCATGAGAACGCATGCCCCAAAATGCCCAGGCACCAAGCTCTTGCCCTTCATAAAACTGGACGACCCGTTGGCTCCATTGACTCCGTTGCTAGGGGCGCTGGCCGCGGAGGCCTCCGGTTTCTCGGGCATCTTGACGCCCGCCATGCCCATGATAGAAGCCATTGGACAGGTGCCTCGGTGACGGGAGTTGAGGTTGGGGTCCTGGATGACATCATTTTCCGTGTTGACATTGCCATTTGGCAGGGTTAAGTGCCCCGGTGGCGAATAGCAACACTGTGTTAAATTAATTTAATTACACACATATTATATATATATATACATATATATATATATAAATATACTTATTTATTTGTATACAATATATACATATACATGTACATGTACATGTACACATACATATACACATAGTACATGCATATTTTCATCCCAATGACTTAATCTCATTTGCTTCCCCTTGTACCACTCAGCTTTCCTGTTGTTGTTGTTCTTCTTCTTCTTGTTGTTGTTCTTCTTGTTGTTGTTGTTCTTGTTGTTGTTCTTCTTCTTGTTGCTGTTGTTCTTGTTGTTGTTGTTGTTGTTGGTGGTGGTGGTGGTGGTTGTTTATAATGATATATTGCCCCATTATGTTCCCATTTCATAGATAGTACATATGCCCGTAGTATCCCCACATATGCACACCATCAACCATCTGTTCATGTTCACTTGGCCATAAATCATGCTAAATCCTTACGTGCCATGGCGATATGTTTTTTGTATATCCCTGCAGTATGTCCATCCCAAATTCAATCCCCTTATAACATCCCATTGATGTGCGACACGCTATACATCCCCAACAAGAAATCGCCATGTTGACGGTTTATATGTCGATTGTGGTATCCCTAGATTTCCAACTCCCCGAAAAAGACACTTCACTACATGAAATATCCTAAGTTGCTCAATATGCCCCCCCAAAAATCATTCTCTAGGTGAAAGGTTTTCCTGGTATCAAATGTCCATCAATTTCCCATTTCCCCCAGGGCACCCCTTGGGCAGCCCTTGGGCACCTTGTTTCCCCGAGATGGGACATCGATCCTCGCCCTTCGCCTCTGACACTGCTTCCGGCGCCTTGGCGTTGCCGCGCTGCCGCAGGCCTTCCATGGCGATCTCCTCACCTGGGGCGGCCAAAAGTGCTGAAAACATGGTGAAAACATGGTGAAACAGTTGTAGTCATAGCACCACATGCCTTGATTCTGATTAGAATATGCATCCTATATTCTGATTCATATTGCACAATCCGAATCTGCAAGCCGAAATAGGAAGAAGTCAGGAAGTTGTAGAGCCTTAAATCAACAAAAGGCCGGGCCAGTCCCAGTCAATGGCTTTAACATCGCTGAGAGGGGGAAAACAAACACATGTTCGTCATTGCAGATCATCATCCTTCTTCTACGTGACGTAACTTTTATATACAGTTCACCCCCCCCTGGGGAAAAAAAACATGGTGAACCATGATTAAAAAAACACCAACCATCCACCAACCATCACCAGCTTAGATCGTTTCCCAGTCACTGGTCGCTTGCAACTTCCCGGCCAAAGGATACTTCTCCTTCAACCGATTCTGCCAGTTCTTCAGCGCCTCCTTCACGTGGCACCGATGCGCGTCGGAAGAGACGGTTTTTTAAAAATGTGGAGTTACACCGTTACACCTTGTAACCATATAGGAATATATGAGATGTAATCAAAATCCTTCCCAAATCACTAGGAATCAAGAATGACAAAATATAGTAGCATGGTTTTCAGTATAAGGGGAAGGGATTAATGTTGATCCCAGATCAAAACTCCCCGCCGTTGGTTCAATCGGAGATCCATCCAGAGCGAACCCAAGTCCCTATCAACCAACAAATGGCCATCTCCAACATTTCCCAACTGATTGGTTCATAACCAGCATTGCTCAAGAGTCAATAGTATTGTTCATTCAATTTCTGTTTGCTCAACGTTGAACATACCCGAACAGACTCATAATTAAGCATAGATTAAGGGATCTTGAATGGTCTATAAATGACTATATAAAGAACCTTCAACCATCTCCAAACATCATCGAGATTGGATTCTGGGTCCCACACAGCATCACGACATCTTTCCGAGCACATCTCATGGATATCGTGGCCTCATCCTCTGCCGAATCCGGGCTCCACTTCAAGTCATCCAGGTGTTCGGGTTCCTGACCAAACATAGGGTGGGGATCAGGTCATCATCGCAAGGATGGTTGAAAATGAGGAATGTTGTAATTATACAACTTATACAACTTGTACAACTTATGTATGTATATATATATTCGTTATATGCCAATGATACCGTATGTTGGAAGTCTATATTTTGAGGAGCTCCAATCATGTGAAATCCATTCAAATCCCATGAAAATCACATTATTGCCACATTGATGTGCAAGTTCAATTCGTATTCATGGGTTTCACTGAAAATATCGCACCTCATTCCATTCACAGCCCTCTCATCATGTTCTATTTGTTTCCCTATTAGAAGGAACCATTCGCATCATTTTCAGACAAACCCAACTATAATTGCCAGTTAAAAAATCCAAATGGAAGGTTCATTACCGCATTAATATAATATTAAGATACATGTATACCCTCCGGTAATCACGCATGGCTCGCTGGAAAGTGCACTACAGTTGATTTTCGTATTAGCACCTCCATTCTTAAGGGGATCTTCAATTCCCATTTCTAGCGGATGTTCCATTAGGAAAATACGCCAATCATCGACCCAGCAACTCCAAGAAGACGCAACATTCTAGTCATAAGTCATAAGCATATCCCAGTGAAATGTCCCAATTCTATATCCACCTGTTGATAGTTCAACAGTTCATTTCAAGATGTCTGATGAGAAACGGAAGGCTATCCTTCCTAGCCCCAGGATCCCAAGCCGGTGCCGAGGCTCCAAACTCATGGTGGCCAGGCACCTTGTGACATCGTGCCCCGCCAGCAGCGCGTAGCCGCCCTGGGGTCCGTACATCTCCCGCCCGGCGCTGACGTCCAGGAGCTCACCTGCCAGGGGGCCAGCGGACTTGGGAAAAACACAGGGCAAACCATGGGAAGAACATGGGCAAAAACATATCATTACTTCTTCTTTTTGGGGGGCAGGAAATGCGAAGAGGTGTCTTGGATGAGGAAATATGGGGATATAAAATAAAGGTATATGAAACATGTTGAGATAAAGCATCCCAGCCTCCCACAGACAGCAGGATGCGTCCTCCGTCCTGGCCGGTGTATCTCCGCAGCTGCTCCAGGGTCAAGTCCAACTGTTCGGGGCAGGGAGCGCAGGGCTTCGCTGTCTCCTTGCGCTTGCAGATGGGATGAAATCCCCAATGCTTCAAAATGTTCAAGAAATGCCAGGAAAGGGAACCCATGAAACATCCCTATGGGGGATTATTACACAAGTAGGGTATTATAGGGTTGTGTAGGGTTTAGAAGTGTTGAGCCCGAATGATAAAATTTGCCTCATCATGGGGTCTACTAGACACCATCTGGCGGCAGGCATCTGCAAACCCATTTTATCAAGTCTTCCGTCCATCCACCTTTCTGTCCGTCCATCCCTCCATCTGGTATATCTTTGCCCAAAAAGTCATCGAAGTCTGGAAATCTGCCAACTTTCGCTGCCCAACCAAATCCCCTGATCCGCTAAATTCTCCATACATTTGCCTAAAATTCACACAAAGCAATGTTCAGTCGGATGTTTGTCGGCATTCTGTTCCCAACTATGCAATGGACTCTTCAGAACGCACTTCATTTACTATTTTGGTGACTTTCCCTCAAAAGAATTGAACACAATTGAACCATATTCAACCATTCTATTTCGGCATATTCTTCCACTTCCATGCTTTCATGTTTTTTCTCATATCTTTTCCCATGCCCATCTCCAGCATCTGCAAAAAGTTCCCCACACATGTCCTGGCCATCTTGGGAGCTCTTGTAGCTGATACCCTGCACGGGATTCAGTTCAAAGACTTCGCTCATCATGGCTTCAGTATCCGCATAGATGCCTTGGGAAATATCTCAAGGGATTGGGAGAATTATATAAATGAGATGTTGGCTGGGGGTGGATCTTGCAAAAAATACTTGCAAATACCTGCTGTATCCGTTTGTCATGTTTTAAGATATTGAAGTTTTTTCTAGTGACCCCAAAATGATACTGTATAAATAAAAGCCATATATTTGTTTTTCAATTATTAAAGATTCTACATGCCCTCTGGTAATTAAACGTGGCTTGCTTGAGATCCACTATTTAGTTTGTTTTTTTCCCCAGAAATAAACCTCCATTTAGAGGGAAATTTCCAGCTAGCTATGTTTGATTACTCAGACGGTAGATGGATTCAAACCCCCATTGTTGATTCTTATCCCCCTCAAAACTCCATTAAATCCAATCAAAAACGACATCAAATGCCATTAAATTTAATTAATTATATATTAAATTCTGAAATCCTGTTGATAATGGTATCTTTCCCATTAAATCCCATCATAAACCATCATTAAATCACCATGTCGTTTTGGGAAGTGCTAGGCACTTCCAGCCGCCCACCGCAGCATCGCATCGAAGCACCGAGATACGCCTCATGACTTGCAACATCTCGCTGCGCTGATCCTCGCTGATCTCTAAGGTATCGAAGTCTTGGAGATATCCTGGGCCGCGTTTCAGTTAGCCTATTGTGATTGTTATTTGATAGAACCGTAATTATATGTAGGCTATAATATGGCTAATATAAATATATATATAATATATATAATATGATAGAAGATTAAACTATATGACGATTATTGATGATTTGTTGATAGTAACATGGGATATGACTGGAAGATTGAAGTCGCAAAGCTTGAGACATAGTGATAATGAACAAAGTTTCTGCACATCTTAGCAAAATGGTGATTTGGAGGCAAAAAGCTGGATATTTTGGATATGCACAATATGACAATATGGTATAGTTCGTGGAATATGATGGTATATTAGTGACTAGTACGGAGATTGGTAGCCAAGTCGGTTGGAGATAAATATCCTAATGCATGTTGATGGGAAAACTTGGGACTCGGATGCGAATGGGAATAACATAGGCATAGCGACATAGCATAGTAATGGAATACAATGGACAAGGCGGTGCCCCAGTCTGTTAGCAAAATGGTGATTTGACCAAACATTTGGATGATAATGGGGAATGAATGGAATAATAATGAATAATATAGGTATTTAGTGGAGTCCAATAGGATAGCAGTCGACTAAAAGGCACTGTTCCCCAGTTGTGTTTGTGGGTTTATGTTCTCCCCATTAACTACTCAGTTCAATATTTGATATATGATATGTCGTAAATAACATTTCTTGAAGTTACAGAAGTTACACTTATTTTAACATATTTTGAGCACGGAGCTTGCTAAACCACCAGTTTGTATAGAGTACCATGTCCAACTATTTGGGAAGAACACCGGATTAATAGTCAGAGTTTATGCCGTGGTTGATCTTCGGGAACCACCGATGGATCAATGGCTTTAAGGGAACTTCTTGACATTTTCGGTCCTCAATTCTCGTCGTGATCATCATCCCCTGGGGTTGAACAACTTGCACATACTTTTAGAAAATATGCTGCTTCAAACAGACCAACCTCCAAAGCATCTCACAAGAATTCACTTGTAGTAAATCCATGTAAATCCCAACATTTCGGTTGAACCCCCGGTTGTTCTAACCAAACATCCCCCATGACAGCTCGAGTGCCAAGGGTCTCTGCACCCGTTGCGGCTCCTTCCCCGAAACCGGCCCTTCGAAGGCGTAGAATTTCACGCCAGGAGCGCCGTGAGGAACACAGAGCTTCTCCTGGGGCTCCCAAAGGAGATGATCATAGATGATCTGGTGGATGGTGGGAATGGTCGGAATAGTGATGTCACCAACAAACTGTGGTGCCAATGGGGGAAATAATATGAAGTAATTACGTGACAAATTGAAATTGTGACATAGCTTGACAGAAGCAACTAAAGTAATGAAATAAATGAGTATGCAACTTTATAACCAACACGGTCTCCACCCAGTGACGGCCGGTGGTGAAGATTGATAGAACATACGTACGAACGACTGAGTCCTGACAGTCACGGTCTAGTGACTCTAGCGGGTGGGTCTCTTTTTCTCAAAATACATGACGAAAAGATACGAAAAGGCTGGGGTCTGGGGTTAGCTTATAACATGCTTAAAACAAACATCAACAAACATGGCCAGCTTGATGCAATTAGGGCTATGACGATGGGTAATCTTCCCAGGAATCTCCCGATGAACCGGGGACGATCTTGACTGTTTTGAGGATGCAAAGCAAAAATCTGGGAGGCCCAATAAAGCTACCAGTTTCAGATCGTATTTACCACCCATGTCTGGTGAATGTTGGGATGGTTTATTATTGGGTTCCGGTTGTTGGTTTCAACCCCTCTGAAAATTATGAGTTCGTCAGTTGGGGTTATGACATTCCCAATATATGGAAAGTCAAAAAATTCATGTTCCAAACCACCAACCAGGGTTTACCACACATTACTTCGAATTTGTGATGCCTTTCTCAGTCTGTCGCTGGGCATCCCACCATCATGGCTTGTCATCCACGACACATGTATGAGTTGATATAAGGCACCCTTGAAATACAATGACTTACATACAAAAAAAATAAATAACATCTGTGGATCCCAAAATGTTGAGATTGTTTGGATCAAACGCGCGAAACAAAATGAATTCCATGTGTTTCATTCACCTCGTTACGCGTTCAAGGAGGTAAACCCGCGCCAAGTCTCAGAGACCATCTTGGCCAGGTAAACCCCTCCGCTCAGCACGGCGTTGTACTGCAAAAAATGATGGGCCAACCTGGGTTGACTGTAACGCATGGCATTGTGAAGTGTAAACTTATGAAAGTTCAGAATCATAAATATGTATGCATAAATAAATATATGTACACAGATTATAATATATATATATATATGTATGTGTGTGTGTGAATGTTATATATAATAACATAGACCCGGGCAAGCCGGCGGCGGAAGTTTCCCAAACATAAATGACCTATAGTTCAAAGACAACCTGTCCCGACCGTGTCCTTCCCTCGACACTCCACACCTCACACTGCACACTGCACTCTTCGCACTCCAAACTTCACACTTCTCACTCCACACTTCACACTCCACACTTCTCACTTCTCACTGCTTCCTTCACACTCCAAACCTCACACTTCACACTTCACACTGCACACTTCACACTTCACAGTCCACACTTCACACTTCACACTTCACAGTCCACACTTCACACTTCGCACTTCACAGTCCACACTTCTCACTTCGCACTTCACACTTCACACTTCACACTCCACATTTCACACTTCTCACTTCTCACTGCTTCCTTCACACTCCAAACTTCACACTTCACACTTCTCACTTCGCACTTCACACTCCACACTTCACACTCCAAACTTCACACTTCACACTTCTCACTTCGCACTTCACACTCCTCACTGCTTCCTTCACACTCCTAACTTCACACTTCTCACTTCGCACTTCACGCTCCACACTTCACAGTCCACACTTCACACTTCTCACTTCTCACTGCTTCCTTTCCACTCCAAACTTCACACTCCAAACTTCACACTTCACACTTCTCACTTCGCACTTCACACTCCACACTTCACTCACACTTCACACTTCACAGTCCACACTTCACACTTCTCACTGCTTCCTTCACGCTCCAAACCTCACACTTCACACTTCACACTTCACACTGCGCTCTTCGCACTCCACACTTAAACTTCACACTCCACACTTCACGCCCCACACGTCCAACTGCTCTAAACTTACGTGCAACAAAAAAACTAGCGCCAAAATGGAGAAAATCATAGGGCTTTGGGTCTGATGTCTGAAAAATCAAGATGAAGCCCACGAACCCGAATGCTCACACGTATGTTGAAGATAACGGTGATAAAGTATCGATTATGATAAGAAATGAAAATGTCAATGTTCAAACCTATCGTAGAACAGTGGAACAACACCATTGCTCCGAATCTGTTTTCTCTCCGCGACAGCAGCACTGGCGTCGCAACGCAGTGGCGCGCGGCAAGCAGCGCCTTCCAAGACATGGAAGCCATGCGAGACGAACGTATCACACATGAAATGTCTTGTGATGGCAATCACATGCGTCGATGCAACAAGATAAAATATATGGATCAACGAACCAGAAAGTATCGGAAACGTGTTGAAACATCCTGTAGTGGCGCCAAGCACGCTCGATGCCTCCACGGCACTGGTGTTGCAAAGCTGCATCGCGACGCAGTCATCACCTGCCAGAACACGAGCCAGACGAGGCACAGTTGTAGCTGACGAATCATTTTATGAGTTAACGAAACAGCATCTTGACGAAGACACTTCAATAACGATTGGGTGGGATAACGAAACAACACAAACAAAAAGGAAAATAAGAACGGCTCTTGTTGATCTGTCCAACAAAATCATATCATCTTCAGATTGCAAAAGGAACAGGGACTTCTTTCTGCCATTGCCGACGGCTGAAACACATCCTGGGAGCTGCTCAGCAACAGCGAGGACAGCGCCACCAGCTGTCGCTCTATAGACAACCATACAGATTTCGGTCATGTCCAACTTCTCACCAAGACAACGGAGTCACCAACGCCAGCTGTCTTTCTGTACTGTATCCATATGTATATATACACATATTAATGATTTCTAATCACATGAATGAAGACAACTTAATCAAACCCATACCAGCATGACCATACCGCAAAGCTCAAGTCGGCTGCGGACATCACCACCGGACCATCGGTGGAATACCCATTGCCTCCGCAGCGACGCCAGCTGGGGCGCTCCATAGGCAGCGCCGTGAAGAACAACCCGATGCAGCAAGTATCACCTTCCAAAGCGTGCGAGCCACGCGATGCATGCATATCAAACATGAACCATGGTTAATGCAGTCGCCATCCAGATTGCCAACAGATTGCTATAACAAATGTTGTTATCAACGACATCATACTTACATGCTTGCAGTATTTTCACAAACATCCATACATGCGAGCATGAGCAGCAACTGAATCGCATCCGCCTGCACTGATATTCCAGAGCTATGTTGACTGCACAGTCCAAGCACCTTCTTGTTCGCTAGTGAATCATTTTCTAGCCATCAATTGAAAGTTGCCATCATGAACCCACAGCGCGACATGTACGGCCATTCTGATCATACCAATAACAAAAAATATCCTTCGGTGAGATTTTGACCTGTCAGCCCAACAAAGCGAAGCAACTGTTCTGCCACAGTATGCGCCGCAACGGCGCTGAAGCGAGCATGCTGCCGGTGCTCATGCAAGCACGCAGCTCCTGTTTCCCAGTGCCTGGAAGCAAGCAACAGCGTGAAACAAAAAGCCGCCGTCAAGTGGTGACGACAAGCAGTGCATTGAGACTCATCAAGTCACAGCGACAAGCAACGCGTCGACACTTTATTTTTATCTATCACACGTGCGAAACGGTCTATATTGTTCTCAGCTATGACACTAGCTTTCTACTCCTGTTGTCATCAACTATAGGTCACAATCGGTCACAACATCTGTGCTTGCAGCGACGCCCACGAACGACTGGATCACCGCGTCGAACTCTTTCTCCGCAGCTGCCAGCGCACGCAAGCGTGCTCTCCTGCCCCAGAAAGTAGGTAGCGGATACAAAGATGCACGCAAGAGCTTCCCCTCGTCCGCACCATCTTGCTGCGCTCTGAAAGCCTTCCTCCCCCGAACAGAGACCCTGCACCAAAACTCCGCCTCATATTGCCGAGTCAGGTCTTTCACGAGATATTTCACTTCACTGGGAGATTCGACGGAGAAGCTGTACTGCACACATTCTTCACCGGCGACCTCACAGCGTCCTTTCTTGATGCCATCCAGCCATGGCAATAATGGAATAGAACATTTTGGCGTAGCGGCTGCAGCTCCGGCTTCCCATGTGGACGATTCCGAGTCGGGGACATCGCCACCTGGCCTCGCAGCGGATGAAGGACGATGACCTGTTGTCATGCCTTCAGCGACTTGAGGTGCAAAATACAACTAGTCGCAGCCAGTTTCAAAGCGTTGCAACATGTCACTACCACCAACACAACATGGAGCGAACAAACGCCCAGCCATCCCAGCTCATCCTCTAAATCACAATGCACAACCAAGCTGTACTATATCCGCAGCAGCAGCATCATGCAGCATCCACAGTCTGTTTCCGCGACACTAACAGTTCGCATCAATTTATATGGGCATCAATTTTGAATATGCATCCGTGCATGTCACATGAACGGCAACATCGCCGCCAGACTTCTAACAGAATGGTATGCTGTACTTTACATGCAGCAATATCACAACAACCGCTGCCTCGGGAAAAGCAGCATCCTTCCCAGCGCCAAACAGTCTCTGCGATGCTCGCCACCTCCCGACCAGCACGCACCGTGCGATCCACAGATGTCAAACAACAGAAAAAATGCTTTCATGTCAAGATATGCAACACACCAACAAAGACAAAGACATCACAATTTGCAGCTGGCGAGTGTTGCTGCTACAGTATTGTCAACGAACACCATGATGCGCTGGCGATCGACGATACAACTTCCCGTGCCTCTGCAGTATCGCCACCACCAGCGCGTCCCAAAGGCAGCACAGTGCAGCAAGCATCACCTTCCCAAACATGCAAGCACGGCAATGTGCAGATGTCAATGAAACAGGTTAACCGTCGCATGCCAACCATGTTAGATGTCGCATTTAAAAACACATCCAATCTGTTCTAACAACACATCGTGCACGTCCAACAATACAAAGCGGCACCCACCTTGCAATGAAAATGGACACGGATGTTCCCAAGCTTGTCTGCCATGCGTGACTGAGTTGGTCCTACCCTGCCTCCAGACGAGGCAGCTGTCGCTAAATGTGACTTTATCAATCCAAACACGCAATCGATGCATGCACAAAACTTTCTAACACTTTGTAGAAATCTTATCGGGTGCACGGAGCTTTGCTGCTCATATGCATTGGGATCGGATGCAGACGAATGGCTTTGGCCGGCTGTTACCAAGATTAGATGATACTCACCGGGCGGTGTGCATTGCAGTCTCTAAGTTGGGTCCTACCCCGCCTCCAAGCGAGGCAGCAATCGCTAAGTGTGACTTTCTCAATCCAAACACGCAATCGATGAATTTCCAAAACTTTCCAACACTTTGTACAAATCCTATCGGGTGCACGGAGCTTTGCTGCTCGGATGCATTGGGGTCGGATGCTGTCCAATGGCTTTGGTCGGCTGCACGTTACCAAAATTAGATGATACTCTCCGGACAGTATGCATTGCGGTCTCTCAGTTATTCGAAACACCACCGGAGAATAGAAACCACGGCCAAGCATTCGGATGTTGCCAAGCTTGTCTATCATGCATCAATGACTGAGTTGGTCCTACCCCGCCTCCAGACGTGCCAAAGGATATCGATGGAAATGGAAGAAAAGAAGAACACGAACACCACCAGAGACATGTTCAAGATGGCGCTTGCGGTCGAGTATATGAAGGGGATCCATGCAGTTGGACCCATGCAGTTTGTGAAGCGCACAATGTCATGGATCGATGGCACATCCAGTCGAAAAAAGTGGTTTGTCAGAAAGGAGTCAAACCATTGAACGCACTCAAAGCAGTACAAAATCTGCTCAGAGAATTTCAGCGGCCATATTGCATGAGCTCTTTGCGGAGAAGAAACACTCTGGCATCTCGACCCGGAACACACCGGTCCCAAATCCACACCCCAGACAATCCAAGGAAGATGCACGGCAGGAGAATGCAGATGAAGAGCAGGAAAAACAGGACTCAGAGGAGTTTGGGCCCATCCAGAGCTTTGGCACAGCCAGTTTGTCAAAGCTGTATACCTATGAAATAACTCCAATGCTCCAGCGACCTTGGTATAACCATTCCATTTTCGTTGCACCATGCACCAAAGGAACGTGCATTTGTCTTGCCCTAGCTATTGTCGGACTTTCTCACGTGGGGACATCGCCACCTGCCAGCTTACAGCAGCGTCACGTTTATCTGCATGCTGCCACTGCTTCCAAAAGAGTCGGCGGCAAGGCGTCCGGTGGGAAGTAGCAATGACAATCGCCGTCTTTTTCAAACAGCAGCACTTGAAAATGAAGTTCATCGATGTAATATAAGCACAGCCATAGACAAGGCGTTTCCTTCACTCCAACATAAGCGTGCAGTACCTTACCCGCAGCTATGTTTTCAGTTGCCACTTGCATGTTTGTCCACGTATTCCCAGCTATGATGAAAGACACATTCAACTCATCTGACAAAGCTGCGATATCCACATCTGTCGCCCAATGTCGATTGCCACATGTTTCTAGCTGCAAAGCAACTTCATGCTGCAACTTTGCCAATGCAGCAACACCTGCACGGATGCGTTTGCTGCGGGTGACAAGACTATCTCCTTCCTGAAAGCGAACCTGCAAAGCATCGTCGAGGACCTGGACATCCACGACAACATTGACAGTGGCCAAAAACTCGAAAGGCGACCTCCGGAGTAATGCAAGCATAGACCATTGGTCCATCCACACGCCAGCTTTTTCTCGAGCTACACACCCGGCAACAAAATCAACAAAAGCCTTCCCAAGCAACTTGCGGAAATGTCGACCAACAACTCCACGCAGAGCTTGTGCGACCGCTTTTCGATCTTTGGCAGCAAGACGAGGAGAAAGTCCAAGTGAATCCACCACAGCGGGCATTGAGTCGCGAGCTAAAATCAAAATGGCAGCAACGGACAGGAAGAAGCAATCACCACCACCGCCCGCATCTGCAGCAAAAGCACGCAAGTGGCAGCGGTTCCAAAAAAACAATTTGGTCGGATCGGCCACTTCCGGCACTTGCTCACACCCAAGACGAAGACAAAAATCACGTCGAAGTTCCTTCCATTGCATGGGCTGAAATTTTCGCTTCTTACCACGATGGCTTGCATTGCTTGTCGACTGCTGCACGGCTGCTTCCCAAGCACCTCTCGCGTACACAAATGTGCCATCTGCATGTTTCGCATCCGGCCGCGGCAACAACGTCGACATTGGAAACGTCGAAAGCGATCTGCGTGCGCTTTCGATCGTTTCCGTCGACGTCGCTGCCACTTCCTGGTTCAGGGTCACAAGATGCAAGTGTCACATGAAAACAACAATTATCCCCATTTTAACACCATCACAACCGCAATCATCAGAATCGCACAATCTCACACATATATCATTTCAAATACATCAGAACGACATCCTGGATATGAGTCATGAATCAAAAAACAGACAGTTCGCAGATGACCACAACATCGAAGACTAGAATCAAAATCAGCAAGTCGGACACTTTCAGATCGGCCGGGGCCAGCGCCACCTGACCTCCATCGGGGGCAACGCCACCTGGTGAGCATTTTCATGGATTTCCCCGCCTCGAGACGATCCAGAAAATCGGCGATGTATTGTGGCGGTCCATTTTCGAAAAAAGACCAGTCCACATCGCCGTTTTCCAATGTCGGGAAGTTCCGGAAAAGCGAATACTGCAGCGATTGAGCGCGCCCAAGAATCATGTAGAGATGTTGGATGTACACATCGCGGCCGAAATACGATGGCCGAGTGCAATCGATGGTATGTCCTTGTCCTCGGACCGTCTTGCCTTGACTATTATTGAAAGTGCCGGCTGCAGATGGAGCTAACGGGAATTGGATCCGCGTTACATCCAGCTGCAGCTCGCCACGCCGTCGAAGACTGATGCTAAAGTTGTCTTCTGACGGTTCCAACAAGTACACGCCCGGTAGTGCTCGTCCGGTGTAATCGTCACAGCGATCCTGTCCAGTCAACGTGCTCATGTGTGCACAACACAATCAACACTATGCACTCCACACTCCACCCCCAAAAACTACCACAATCTCACACGTCAAGGACATCACCACCTGACTGCCATGAAATGAAAAGTTGCCATTTACTTTACACTCTACACAGCACCATTTGATTCCACAAGCTCTGCAAACACAAAGATGAAAGCATGCATGACGTTCTTGACTCCTTCTACATGCTATCTTGAACTTATCTAACTCTGCAGAACAATTATACCGATACTATTAATGCCACACGACCCGCCTCCACTCGGACGGCAATTGCCGCGGGCAAATAGTCCAGACGGACGTATCCAGTTGTCCAGCAAGAATGTCCAGGATCGGGGACTTGCTGTCCATCCAGGAGCATGACGAGGACTGCCAAAGCGTTCATTGGGATGCATCTGAATGCCAATCACTTCGCACGGGCACTCTTGCACGATCTCAGGCGGCAACAACTTTTTGGTAATTTTAACTTTAAGACCCACATGCAGAGGCAAAAAGGAAATCAGGTTGCCCGTCTTACTGGCCATGTTGGTCACATTTAAAATGTCACGAAGAATGCTGGCATCATTCCCAAACTCACGTTGATGAATCAAATCCACCGCCTGCACATAATACAACAACTGTCCCTGGAAATGCAGAAATGGCACCATCCTCGAGGCTACGGCTTGCATACACTTGCCGTACTGGGCATTGAAGGAACGCGACAAATACATGGGAAAGCCACGAGATATGATTCTAGGCTTTCCCTTGCTGGTATTGTGATCAGCCGAACAGCCAAAAGTAGCACGTGCAGACTCATAAGCACAGACCTGTTGAAGTCGAGCAACTTGGTCCCAATTCACAGCACTGAAGACACCACGAGCAAAAAACCCCTTGGGACCGATTTGCAATCCCTTGTCGTCGTACATGCAGTAATCCGATGCCAAGCGAGCATCCCCAGTCAGAGGACGATAAATCTGCCGTGACATTGCATCTTTCAATTCCTGGGACAACGCCACACCGCCAACTTGACGCATCTTCACCAGCAAGGTAGCCAGTGGATCGCCTTTTTTGAAACGGTGAGATCCCCGGAAAAGGACGGTTTGCTTTATAAATTTCCGAAACACGTTGTATCCGTGCTCATCAAGCTCTTGCTTTTTTTGCCGCTGCACTGGATCCATCTTCTCATACAGTGGGACTCCGGGAACATCGATGCCAAATGCTCCCATGAGAGAATGATTCCGGACCGGATTGAGCTGCAAAAAATCTCCTGCCAAGATCTGACAAAGAATATCTCCAAAGACGTGATCCAAGAATTGCCCGGGATCTACATCACATCGCCCCCAACAAGCCGATGCGTGCAGAACGGCAAGCAAATTTGGTGGTGTCAAGGAAATCTCGTCGATGAAGAGCAAGGCGACGCGGCGCCATTTCTTGCGCAACGCCTCTCGGCGATCGCGCGTCGGCTTCTTCAGGAGGAGGTCCTGCTTCCGGCCAAGACCGGCCATGTGATGGAAGGTGGATCCTCCGATGAGCCGAGCCGCAGAATTCTGCGCTGCCACCCCTTTCGACATACCAGGCAGGTATTCTTCGTATACCGGCAGAATCACTTCGTTCAACATAAACGTCTTGCCGCTCCCGCCCGGGCCATGGACAAAGATGCGACTGACCATATCCTGCCACAGCTTTAAATCACGTAAAAGCATAAACCATGATTTCAGCTAACACTGTCCTAACAGCTCAAACAAAACAAGAAAATACAATGATTATGAAATTCAGACCGAGGAACTGGTGTGATGAGATCGAGAAGCTTCTCGATTTGAGTCGGATCACCAAAATATGACACCATCTGCTTGTCCTTGGCCTTCTCACACAGGCGCTGCAAAGGTGCAATTGCCAAAATCACAACATTGTATTGATCACCAGAAATAGCAAAATTCGACACAGCTCCAGACCCTGAGCATCCGATATTGATTTCAATCAATATTTTCCTATGAAAAAATATTGATATTGATTTTTCAAAAAATATTGATAATATCAATATTTTGGATATTGATTTCTTTGGTGAAAATATTGATTTGGATATTGATTTTGATATTGATTTCAATATTGATTTTCTGTTGGATTTTTTCATATTTTTTGGTTGACCAACTTTTCTGCTAAAATGGATGATTTTGTGTTTCCTCAAGGGTCAGCTACTCAGATTTGGCAGTGTGCTGCATGTACACTGTTTGTTTGCAGTTTTTGGTTCAAAGCCATCCCCTTGGCACCTGTGCTGTTGCAGCTTTTAGAAAAGGGCATCTTGGTAACCTTTGCAAAAAAGGAGGGAGAAAACCAGCTAACATTGTTAAGCACCATCCCTTGGAAAAAGGGAAATGCCCAAGGGAGGCCCCAAACACTTTGCTAAGCCTGCAATAGACTTGGGCATATTACTGAAAATTCTGAAGAACAATTCAGAAACAGTCAAGAACCTGGGCCTGTATGAGACAATTTCAAAAACAGCTGCAGTAAATCCAAAGGGGTTGCTCAAGTGCAAAGGCCTCCTGCAGGATTTCATTGAGGCTACACCAACTTGTGAAGTTTCTTCACAAGCTCTTCGAACAAGCCTCACACACCTGCTGACACACAATGTGTCAGTAAACACATCAAAATTCAATGGAGCAACTTGGGCAAACATCAAAGCTGAGAGAATCACAGTTCTTCTGGCTCATTGCAGAAAAGTAGCTAGAGACATAGAACAACAAAGGCTGTGCACAGCCAAGCTGACAAGCACTGAGTACCAGGAGCTAGAAGCTGTGTTTTCCCAAGTGGTTCTTAAGGATGAGCCTGATGAACCCTTGAAAAAAGGGATGGTACTGAAGCCAAACTTGAGTGGGGCATCTCTAGACAGTGATGGCATGCCAAACATGTTTGCAACACCTGACAAAAAATCACCCAAAAAAGAAAAGAGTACAGCCATTGTGCACAAACCTTCTGACACCAAATGGAAAAGGCCTGGAGCAATGTGCAAAGCAAACCCTTTGGAAAAAAGGAAACTGAAAGAAGCAAAGGAAAGTGAAAGCAGTGGTGGCAAAAGTGATTCTTTGAAAAGAAAGATGGGGTATGGAAGCAAAACCATGAAAAGGCCAGCAAGCAAGAAAGACAAGCCCTTGAAAAAAGAGGCTTCAAGCAAAAAAGGCAAGCCTTTGAAAAAAAGGCAGGCAAGCAACATAGACCCTCACCAGACATGGACACATTTGAGTGTGTGCAATGCTACCTACCCAGAAAGAAGTTATATCACAGGGTGCCAGAAAGGCAGCACCCAAAGGATGTTGATTGTGGAGGTCCCAGCAAAGTGGACCAAAGATTATAAGGGTGTGATTGGAAAGCTCAAGAAAGCCATTGAACAAGGCAGCACCAAAGCAGAAGCTTTGGATTTAAGGTCCAAACTGGTCAAGAAAACAATAGATTAAAACTTGTGCAAAAATGGCAACCTTTGGAAAAAAGGTGGCTCCTTTGGAAAAAAGGATTGGGGAAGATTCCAACCAAAATAAAACCTTTGGAAAAAAGGTAGCAAATGTGGGAAAGGTAGGCCACAACCTTTGCAAAAAAGGTTGCCTGCAGCCTTTGCAAAAAAAGGTTGCCTGCAGCCTTTGAAAAAAAGGTTGTGGCAAACTGCCTGTGAAAAAACAAACATTTGGAAAACAAAAGGGTGTGCTATATATCCTTTGATGGCAGGAATATGCAGCCAACAGCCATTGGAAAAAATGATATATGGTACAGTCTTTGGAAAAAAGACATCCTCTTTCAAAACAGGCAGCCAGTCACAGAACCTTTGGCAAAAAGGTACCTGCATGCTTTTGCAACAGGTTGGGCCTTTGAAAAAAAGGTATGGCAAGGCATCAATCAGCCAAGAACTGCTCAGCAGATCTAGTTTGGCAAAGTTTTTCTGTTTCCAAACCTCAGAGCTTGCACATTCCCAGCCAAGCAAAAAGTAGCTGCTGCCACTCAGCTTGCCCACCCCACTGCCACCTGAAGTAGGGACCCCCACCAAAAATATGGTATGGTAGGTATATAGTAGTTGTTGCTGTTGTTGTTAGCTTGTCAAGTAAAGGCACCAGGTCTGTAGGTTTGAAAGGGTCCAGCCTTGGGTAGTTGCAGCTAAGTAGCTTCTGCCACAGTGATGAAGCCATGCATGTCTGCAGCCTTTTTAAGCTCAAACTTGCCCACCAACCTTACTCTTTCGCCTTGGCTGGTGGTGCAGAAGATCCTTGGAAGCCCTTGCAACAAGGGCAGCCTTTGCCATAAAGGCACCCTCTGAGAGCCATTGAAAAAATGGCCAAGAAACCATACAAGTGGGATCAAGCAAAGTGGGAAAAAGATGATGAGTGGTGGAACCCATACAACAAAGTGGGAAGGCTCAAAGGAAAGGGTTCCACCACATGGGCCAGACAAGCAAGAAGAGCAGCCCAGTTTGCAGGAAACACAGACCAACAGCCCTTGGAAAAAGGGCAAAAGGGAAAAAAAACTGAAGCAATGGAAGTCATCCAAGAGGAGACACAACAACCTTTGGAAAAAAGGAAAAAAACAACAGATGACCCCAAAGAGAAAGGGGCAGCATCCAAAAAATTGGAGCCCAAGAAGGCTGAAAAGGAGGCAGCAAGTGGAGCCTCAGCCAGCTCTTCCTCAGGAGAGCATGCAAAGCCCTTGGAAAAAGAGGCAGTAAAAGAAAAGCCTGAAAAGCCATTGGAAAAGGATGCAGCAAAAGAAGAGCCTGGAAAACCCTTGGAAAAAGGGAAAGCAACAGAAGAGCTTGCAAAGCCTTTGGAAAAAAGGCAAGCAGAAAATGAACCCCAAAAAAAAGAAGAAAGCAAGCCTGTGGAAACAGAGCTAGCAGCACATGAGCCTGCAAAACCCTTGGAAAAAGGGCAAGCAAAAAATGAACCTGGACAAGAAGCAGGCAAGCCCTTGGAAACTGCCAAGCAAGAGCCTGCACCAGAGCCAACAGAAGAAGAATGGCAAGTGGCCACAAACAAAAGAAAGAAAAAAGAAAAGCAGGCAGAGAAAAAAACCTACCTGGATGTGGTGGTGAAAGGTGGGTTGCAGGATCACAAGACCCCAAAGCAAAAGCAAAGAACAAGCAGGGGGTATGTGAGCCTGGGGTCAGAATCTGCCAGCTCCTCTAGGGCCAGCAGCCAAAAGGGGACACCTGCACAGCCTGCCAGGATGTCTCTGCTGGAGCCTTTGCAAAAAAGGCAGGGGGTCACTGAGCCTTTGGAAAAAAGGCAAGAGATCCCTAGGCCTTTGGAAATAAGGCAAAGGTTGGCCCTGGATTGGCACAATGTCTTCCAGCTGACCCACAAGGGGGAAGACTATGTGCCAAATGCCCACATCAGAGCGTTCTGGGACCTGCAGGCAGAAGGGTTTGAGATTTATCTCTTGACCTTTTGTGGCAGAGAAAGGGGTGACACAGTGGTCAAATGGGCCAAGTCTCTCCCCATCAAGTGGGGCTACATCAAGGTAGTTGGGGACAGGTGTGGCCCCTGGGGGAAAGCAGAGTGGGCCAAGCATTTGGGGTGCACACACCTGGTAGATGACAATGCAGACATCTGCAAGGAATCCTTGGAAAAAGGATTGAAGGTCTACCCAGTGACCACCAGGCATGAGCACCACACATGGGCCAAGAAGGAAGGCCTGGAGACCTACAGGGACTTTGTCAAAGTGGTGGAAGCCCTTGTGGATGATTGAAAACCTTTGGAAAAAAGGTTCAGATGATTGGGAACCCTTTGGAAAAAAGGGAGAACAAAATGATGAGCAGGATCAAGAACCTTTGGAAAAAAGGTGTGTTTTTCAACCTCCAACAACAAATCTTTGGAAAAAAGATATTGCTTTTGCCTGAAGGCAGCCCCTTCAAAATGAAGGAACCTTTGGAAAAAAGGTCAAAGCCTGGCTGCCTGAAGGTTGCAAAGTTGTTGGCACAACCCTGGTGTACATCACCAGCTGGCAGAAAAAAAGGGCTGGGAAATGTGCATGTTTCTCATGAAACTGGTTTGGGTCACAACTCTTTAAACCCATCCAAAAATAAAGGGTCCCTTTTTTGCACAGGGTGTTCTTGATCCACCAAACTGATGATAGACCAGGGGTGCACATTCTTTTCTTTAGATCACAGATCATAAAAAACAATGGTTTATCTTTGTGAAAAGAAAATTGTGATTGCCACTCCACAAAATAACACATCATACAGCAATGGTTCATGTCTGTTAAAGAAAATGTTTCTGGGCATTCCCCACAAAGAATAATTTCAAAACAATGATGAAATCTATTGGTCCCATTTTGTCTGGAACAAATCCATATTTTTCAGTTTTGGTCAATTTTGGTCAAATTTGGTCAATTTTGGTCAACTTTGGTCAAACTTTGGTCAAATCTAGTCAAAACATATGTTTGACCAAAATTTGACCAAATTTGATTAGATTTGACCAAAATTGGCCAAAGTTCACCAAAGTTCATTTTGTTGAGAAAAGATGTAAAAAAATGAATGTCACCTGAAACAGGTTTGGCTCAAGGTTGTTATTTCTAGATTTCAAAAGGGTGCCATGGGGAAGGCCATGAAATCAAAGCCCTTGCAAAAAGGGCCAAAAGCAAAAGCAAAAGCTAAGAGTTCTTGCAAAAAGAACAAAGCTGGTGGCAAAAAGGCAATGAAAACACTTACATCAGCAAATTTGAGGAGGCTTGAAAAAAGCCAAGGGCAAATGTCTCTTCAAGACAAGCTGAAAAAAGCAGGTGAGGAAGAGACAGTGGAAGGAGCAAAGGCACTCCTGCAGAAGCTCATGGCCAAGGATGAAAAAACAAAACTGTGGTCCAAACACCAGACCTACTTGAGAGGCAACCAGGATGAAAAGAGCACATATGATGAAGCAAGCAAAAAGGAAAAAACCGACATGACAATGATGTGGCTCTTGAAAAAAGAGCATCCAAAGTACTACCAGGTGTCCAAGGAGATGGAAGGATCCACCAAGGCAAAGAGGAGTGAGCAGTGGGTCAGTGAGATGGTGATGCTCACAAAATGGTCTTGGGAGGAATTACAGATGCATCTAGCATCTGGGAGGATTGTAGGAAGGGAGTGTGCCTCTACCTGGGGGGTCTATGAGTATTGTGACATGCAGGATTGGGTCACAGTCCAGGCTGCACAATCAAAAAAACGAGCCAGAATTGCACAAGAGTATGTTCCAAACTCTGATGATGAGATGCTCCTGGACTCATGCATGCAAGGCAACATGAAAGCTAATGCCAGCAGGCTCTTGGCTCAGAGTTCTGGCAGCAAAGGGCTTGGAAAAAGCTCAAGCAAAGGGAAAGGGAAAGGCAAAGGAAAGGGAAAAGGAAAAGGAGATAGTCAGCTGGCCTTGCAGGATAGGGAAGAAAAGCATACAGAAGATGAAGAAGAGGATGAAGACAAAACAGAAGAAGAGCAGCTGAAGGATGCTTACAAGAAAGCAAAGAAGGCCAGGGACATGGCAACAGCAGTCTGTGCAGACTTTGAGGATTGCTTGGCAAAAGCAAACCCCTACTTGAGCAAGGCATCAAAGCAAAATGGCTTGAAGGACCAGCAGCTCTTGGCTGCCATGGGCAACAAACTGAAGGAAGCTGTCAGCAAAGAAAATGTACCCCTGAAAAAGTTAAAGTCTATGCTTCAAGAAACTGCCAACAAAGTCAAGGAGGTAAAGGACACAATGAAAGAGTTGAAGCAATTGGCCAACAAGGCTGGCAGCATTGCTTCCAAGGCAGCCAGTGCCAAGTCCAAAAAGTAAACCTTTGGAAAAAAGGTTGCTGCAGAAAAAGGAAGTTGGGAAAAAAGTGCTCCACAAGAGACCTTTGGAAAAAAGGTGGTCCCACAAGAGGCCTTTGGAAAAAAGGTAGACCCACAAGAGGCCTTTGGAAAAAATGTACCCCAAGAGAAGCCTTTGGAAAAAAGGTAAACCAAACATGTACAGCACTTGAGCACAAGGTGAGGTGGGAAACAATTTTGATGGGTGAAGTTCCAAACATCCTTTGGGAAAAAGGGCCACTGGGTAGCATGCCTTGGAAAAAGACAGTTTTGATGGGAGCCCCCTCACAAGAGGGAACCTTTGCAAGAAAGGTGGTTCCCTTTCATTTTTTCATGGCTGAACACCAGACTTTTGTCCATTCACCAAGCAAAAAAAGGAGCTTCACCAGGGGGGTTGGCAAGGGGGCATGATACCATTTGAGTCTTTTCTTGTAGGTTTGTTCTAAATGTGTGTACCTGTTTTTTTTTTTGCATGCTTGTTTGTAGTACTGTTAGCACTTAGCACCTGCCCCCCTGTTGCATAAGGTCTCAGTCAAGGATGCTTGTTGGCAGCCAGCTGTTGCTCAAGAGAGTAGCTGGCAGATACCATTTAGTTTCTGGGAAAGAGAGCCCTTGGAAAAAGGGTTGCAGACAAGGGGGCAAAAGCAAGTCTTTGAAAGGAGCCTTTGGGAAAAAGGCTTTGGCAAAAAGGCTTTGGCTTTGGAGCAAAGATTCCAGGAGAACCTTTGGAAAAAAGGTGGCAAGAAATTCTTTGGAAAAAAGAAACCCTTGAACAATGACAAAAAGATTAAGGGGATGGAAAAAGGATGTGGAGCTAGGCCTTGCAGAAAGGCCAGATGCAGAGGCAGAACATCCAAGCCCCTTTGCCACCAAGCTGCTGAGCCACTGGGCCCATGGTACTTTGAGTGCCAAAGCCATACAAGAATTGGCACATTTGGCACAGCTTGGTGGAACCAGCCATGCAGAAGTGGCAGCCCTTGCAAAAAGTGGCAATTATGGTGAAAACCCAGGGAACATTCACAAGGCAATCATGCAAACCTTTTTGCCTAATGTTTCCATCCCAGCTGGGTTTGATGTGGAGGTGCCCTGCTTGGACCCCAAAACCAGCCAAGCTTCAACCTCCACAGCATCCATCTTTCTCCCCCACACAATGTTCTCAGCTCTCTATGAGCACTATCCAACCAAATGGGCAGAGCTGTTTTGCCCACCAAAGCTAGAAGAGTTTTGGAAGGGGGTTGAAAGCAAGAAGGATGATAGATTGAAGGGGCACCCTTTGAAAAAAAGGGAGAATTGGAGAACCCAGACCATACCCATCTTTGTCCATGGGGATGGTGCTGAATTTATGACAAGGGATTCTCTCATGATATATTCCTTTGGGTGTGTCCTCAATCTCTTTGGGAGTCTTGACTCTCACCTTTTGATGGGTGTCTTCCGAAAGGTGGCCACCACAAAGGACACCTGGCCAGCTTTGTGGAAATGGTTCAGCTGGAGTTTCCATGCCTTGCAAAAAGGCTTCCACCCCTCCAGGGATCCAGATGGAAAACCCTTGGAAAAAGGGTCGCCTTTCTATCCACACAAAGGAAAGGCTTTGGCATCTTCTTTCACAGCAGCCATCTGGACCATCATTGGTGATCAGGAATTCTTCTCCTTGCAGCTGGGCTTGCCTCACTGGGCATCAAAGAATCCATGCCACCAATGCAACTGCACCAGCAAGAGTGGAGACCTTCCATATTCTTGGTTGGATCCAGATGTGTTCACCTATGTGAACACAAAGGTGGCCAAGGCCAACCCCAGCTCCACCCATCCAATCTTCAGCATTGATGGGGTCACCAGCAGGATGGTGAG
The DNA here is from genome assembly GCA_947184155.2 of Cladocopium goreaui. NCBI lineage: Eukaryota > Dinophyceae > Suessiales > Symbiodiniaceae > Cladocopium > Cladocopium goreaui. Next base: position 100,371 of record CAMXCT020002935.1, read on the forward strand.
GGGGGATGGCTTACATATCCTTTTCACAAAGGGATTGTATGCCCATCTGTTGGGAAGCTGCCTGCACTACATGTGCTGGTTTGACCCAATCACTGGACACCAAGTGGTCAAACCACAGGAGCGCCTTGCTGTCATCTTTACTGAAGTGCAGAAATTCTACAAAGTGCAAGGGGCTGGAACAGTGCTCACCAACCTCAAGCTCAGCATGTTTACCAATGAAAAGTCCCCACACCAGTCCCATGCATTCCTAGATGCAAAAGGGGGCGAATGCAAATGGTTGGCACCAGCCCTGCTGGAGGTGATGAAAAAAATGCTTGGTCCAGAAAGGGACCACCATGCCCATATGATACAATGTGTCGAGATCATGGTGCAGCTGGTCTTCTTGTGGGATTCAGCAGACATCTTCCTCACTGAAGCAGAAGAAGAATTCACAATGAGTTTGTGCAACTCCTTCCTGCAGGAATACACCTACTTGAACCATTGGGCAGAAACATCTGGCAGAAAGCTTTTCCACATTGTCTTCAAGCACCACACCTTCATCCATCTTTGCCTTGGAGCTGCAGAAATGAATCCTAGATTCCATTGGTGCTTTAAGTCAGAAGACTTTGTGGGGGCTATAGCCAGGCTTGCACACTCTTGCACCTCTGGAGTGGCAAGCACCAGGCTCAGCACCAAAGTTCTCCCCAAGTATGCAATTCTACTCCATTTGTTGCTTACAAGAGAAGGCTTCAGCATGGAAGGTTAGCCTTTGGAAAAAAGGTCGCAAACACCTTTGAAAAAAAGGTTCCATGGAAACCTTTGGAAAAAAGGTTGACCTGTGGCCTAAGGAAATCTTTGGAAAAAAGTAGCTCACAAGGAAGCCTTTGGAAAAAAGGTAGCTCACATATGGAGACCTTTGGAAAAAAGGCAGCACAAAAGAGAAAAATGTGCCTTTGCAAAAAAGGCTTGAACTTCGAGCAGGATTCACCCACTCATGCTTTAAAAAGTGCCTGGCAGCTGAAAGTGGATGGCCTGGGAAAAGTACCCTAAAAGTAGAAGTTTGGGGCCAAAAAAAAGTCAAAAAATGCCCATTTGGATATTGATTTTTGTCTTCAAAAACCTAGGAAAAAATATTGATTTTTGAGGTTGAGAAATATTGATTTTTATATTGATTTCCCTTTGAAATCAATATCACAAAACTGATATTGATTGAAATCAATATCGGATGCTCAGGGGATGCGACTGCTGCCACATTGGCCACAACATCCGTGACGACCGGCAATTTCTGCTGCAACAACTGCATCGCCTTTTCGGCAGGAGAAAGAGTCAACACACGCGCAAAAGGAGCCACACCAGCTTCAATTTCTCGACTAGAAATGTTTGTTGTGAATTCATGGTCACTCTCTGCACCAGCTTGCAAATCCTTCTCCTTGCGAGCTTCCAACAAAGTACTCTGATGTTTCAATCCCATGTGAATATCACCTTGTCGCAGCGGCATGGACACAGGAACATCGCCACTTGCATCCTCCCGATGACATGCCCTGGGTCGTTGAATTTCGACATACTTCTCCGCATACTGCTTCACGAACTCAGTTGCCCTCTGCGTGCTCGCGCTGACCTTGCCCGGCCCGCCAGTTTTCACCGTCAACCGATGGGCCAAAGTCAATACATCCCCCTGATCGACATGCAGCCGCGGTTGATATTGGACATCCGGCTTCACAAGCGGCACATGCTCCAAATCATCAGCATCCACACTGCCATCACTGCTAAGACCACAAAATGAAGATATTTTCACTTTAGGCACTTAATGAAGATATTAGTAGTTATATGAACTTATCATAGAAGTGTTTTTTCTTTATTTTTACTTATTTTCACTTATTTTTCAATGTTTTTTTGATGATCAGAATTGATTATAGACGATGCATTTTTCTGTTATATATTTTTTGAAAATAGTTGTCGACCTTTTTGTTTCCTTTGGAATATTTTTCTTGCCTTTTTTCATTGTTTTTTTTCATTCTTTTCAGGCATCATCCTTTTAGAAATCACCCTTTTCAGGATTTATCCTTTTCAGGAATTATCCTTTTCAGGACTTATCCTTTCAGGATTTTTTTTATTCAGAATGAATCCTTTTCAGGAACTATCCTTAACAGGAATCTTTCTATTCAGATTGATTTCATTTTCAGGAACAATGCTTTTCAGGAGTTATCTTCTACAGGAAATGGTTCTTCTACAGGAATATGCGCGGCTGCGAGTGACACAAAGAATCTTGAAGTACATCTGTGGAGAAATCATTCAGAGGCAAAAGGAAAAAAACATATAAAGGATGCTTCTTGGAAAGAACAATTGCTCTTTTGATGTGTCTTCTTCAATTGTATACGACTGCCCAGAATGAGATCTTTCACAACATGAGGCTTCGGTTACTACTTCCAAACTACATAATTCAGGGATGAAGATGGATACCTAATTTGGAAAATATTCTATTATATTTTTTTGTTGGTAAAAGATTTAAAGCTAGCTGGCTTGCTTTTTGTTTTGAAAATGTATTTTCTATAATTGCTATTTATGTTTTATTGTTCATATTGTTCTACAATTTACTTTCTTTTGATTTCGCATACTTTGTTCATACGGTTTTTTTGCTGAGATTTTGGTGGTTGATTAATCGCAGGGAATTATTAATCCTAACTTGACATTATTATAAATACTTACTTATCCTTTTTTTTTCTCTATAAATATTTCCTGAATTTTCTGAAATTTCTGAAATTTCTGAATTTTCTGGATTTTCTGAATTTTCTGAATTTTCTGATTTTCTGAATTTTCTGACTTTTCTGAATTTTCTGAATTTTCTGAATTTTCTGAAATTTCTGAAATTTCTGAATTTTCTGAATTTTCTGAATTTTCTGAATTTTGAATTTTGAATTTTCTGAATTTTCTGAATTTTCTGAATTTTCTGAATTTTCCTGAAATTTTTGAATTTTCTGAATTTTCTGAAACTGAATTTTCTGAATTTTCTGACTTTTCTGACTTTTCTGAATTTTCTGGGTTTCTGAATTTTGTGAATTTTCTGAATTTTCTGAAATTTTTGAATTTTCTGAATTTTCTGAATTTTCTGAAATTTTTGAATTTTCTGAATTTTCTGAAATTTCTGAGTTTTCTGAATTTTCTGAATTTTCTGAATTTTCGGAAATGTCTGAAATTTCTGAGTTTTCTGAATTTTCTGATTTTTTCTGAATTTTCTGAATTTTCTAAATTTTCCTTTCCAGGAAGTATCCTGCAGAGAACTATTCCCTACAATTTTTTTCCTTTCCAGGAAGTATCCTGCAGAGAACTATTCCCTACAAATTTTTTCCTTTCCAGGAAGTATCCTGCAGAGAACTATTCCCTACAAAATTTTTCCTTTCCAGGAAGTATCCTGCAGAGAACTATTCCCTACAATTTTTTCCTTTCCAGGAAGTATCCTGCAGAGAACTATTCCCTACAATTTTTTTCCTTTCCAGGAAGTATCCTGCAGAGAACTATTCCCTACAAATTTTTTCCTTTCCAGGAAGTATCCTGCAGAGAACTATTCCCTACAATTTTTTTCCTTTCCAGGAAGTATCCTGCAGAGAACTATTCCCTACAATTTTTTTCCTTTCCAGGAAGTATCCTGCAGAGAACTATTCCCTACATTTTTTTCCTTTCCAGGAAGTATCCTGCAGAGAACTATTCCCTACAATTTTTTTCCTTTCCAGGAAGTATCCTGCAGAGAACTATTCCCCACACAATTTTTCCTTTTCAGGAAGTATCCTGCAGAGAAATTGTCCCTACATTTTTTTTTCCTACCATTTTTTTTTCCAAATAGGCGCCTTCAGAGAATTGTTCTTTAGCAGCATATTCCTGTTCAGGAAGGTTTCGTCAGAAAAGTAGTGCTCTGAGACAATATTGTTTCGTCGAAAATCAACATTCCTGCGAATCTATCAAACACACATAAAAATCAAATTTCACTTCTTATCACTTCTTTTCGCTTATTTTGGCTTATTTTTGACTAATATTCTACTATATTTGCTTATATTTTCCTTATTATGTTATAAGTTCACCTAAAAATTTAGTGGAACTTATAACAAAATATTTTTGAAAAAACAATTTGAACAAGATATTAGAAGGATAATAGTAACTTATAGTATACTTATAAATTCATTAAGTGCCTAAAGTGCAAATATTTGCATTTTGTGGTCTCAGTGCCCTCAACCTCCACATACTCGGCCTTCAGACCCAAATCTTCTGCATTGTCTTCGGCGCTGGGTTGCACCTGTGCTGGTCGTGGCCTTCTTCGTGCTTCAGACATCAAGTCGAGATTTGCACTCACTTCGCGGGACACAACTGCAACATATTCCGCAGCCGACAATTGCTCCGGATGCCAACCGTATGATGCACGTCTCACAGACCCACCAACCGACAAAACTGCTGCTGCTTTAGCAAAGTGTTCATCGGAATTGCCGATCAATGTCACTTCTCGATCATCATCAAGCAGCAGGCCAACAAAATCAAAGACGATGCTGAGAACACGATGACTGAAGCAAGGCAAGACAAAACCCTTCATCTGACTGCTTTGCTTCCCTCTGGCGCGATGAACTTTCCGAACACGTGCCAGAGGACGTTTGACTTGCCCAAAGCAATCCAGCAGGAACGACAAAGTATCGCTCTTGTGCTTCGCACCAGGCACTTCAAACTCTCGCACAGCAATGGTGTCCACCACCTCGTCGCGGCTCATGCACAATGCATCCATGTCTGCAAACAAAAAGAATCAGAAACGACACCGCATCAAACATGGTTCCCATCGAAACATTCTTTCATCTTTTACATATCGCATCCGTGGTTCTTTCTACATCTTCCTATCATCTGAAAATCATGAAGGCATTGCAAATCGATAACACAAAAAAATCTTTCACACCCAGTGAAATTGTCCAAGTCACAGTATGACACCGCTTCGCCACATGCAGCTTAACCTGACGATACCGCATCAAATCTATTCGAAAAACAAGTCCTGCTTTCCAAACAAACACACCTGGCTTTGATGGAACACAAAAACTTCAAAATACTTCACACCATGTCATGAAGTACTTGCCAAGTAACATCGGCTCGATCTGCAAGCGTTTGCATTTCAGCTTCAGTTGCCTTCCACTCAGACAATACTCCTGTTTTGTCAGCTACCTGTCTGATATCACCGCCGGCCACCAAAATGCGACGCCTCCTTGCTACTGGCATTTTCCGGATGTGATTGACAGCCTGGGCCTGCCCGCAACACTTGCTACTCAAACAGTGATGTTTCCGGAGCACTGCAATGTGCACAGCCGCCCACATCTCTGGATCCTTCTCCTTCGTTGGCATGGTCACACCATGCAAATATGGCACCCGAGGAGCAGGATGCAAAATTTGCACATAATACTTGGCCTTCGTGTAATGCGCTACAAAATCAAATTCAGCAACATTTGCATGCCTGCTACCAACTTGCTGCACATGCACACAACTGACATGCATCCCATAAACATAGAAATTCATGGATGCCAGCGGCTCAACGTCTCCACGATGCAAGTAATCTTCATAGAAAGAAGTGGTGCGCAACTCGAAACCATCATTCGGTGGGGACATCGCCACCTCCCGGAAGTGCGTTTCCGTCACACCAGCTTCAACCGAGCAATCCTCCATCGAAGCCGGAGCGCCGAGTCCAATGTCCGAGAGGGCGATCTGTCCTTCTGCCTCAAGTGCATCGTGCGAGCCGCTGTGGCGTCGCATTTCTTCAAAGACGCCCCACAACACACGCTTCAACATAAGGCGCCAAAAGATGTGTGTTCTGAGCACTTCTCGGCCCGTGAGCATGTGAATTGCCATCAAACAGTGTCCATGCATAACAGCGTGATTGGCTGCTGTCCAAAGCCGACATAGCCGCTTCCGAGCTTCTTGCTGCTCAGGGGTGCTCGTCCGCACCCCTGGCTGCTCGGGAAGCGGGTATGTCTGCAGCAAACGCTGAGTTTCTGCAGTTTCGGCTTCCACCTGCATGCGCTCCTCCAAACGCTGCATACCAACTGTCAGATGTCGCAGCACTGGGCCACAGGTCAAAGCAGGTTTCGTCGTGTAGTCACAGGTGTAAAATGATGTCTGTATACCAGATCGCAGACCTTCCACCAGATTTTCGCGCAGCCACGCGTGCAAGCATCTCTTCGTATCCGGCAAGAAGCGATCCCCCATGCGATCGCAATCACCTGCACCCAACGTGCTCATTTCCACAAAATTCAAAGCCTTGCAGCACCACGACATCATGCGACAACTCATTGCGGACAGCCAGACAGACAAAACTTCTCCAACACGTTGCGTGGCTCTCGTCTGGAAGGGTTTGCGGCTCGCTTGCAGCATCGGTGCATCAAAATGCTCATCAGCATGTCTAAAAGCAGGCAACAACTTCAGGAATGATTCCGCCAAAGCACGTTTTGTTCCAATGACAACTTTCAGCTTGATCTTCTTAGCCATGGATTGCGCAACTGCCTGTGAAGCTTCCACCTGTCGAACAATCAGAGCGACAACCCTAGCATGCGCCAGTCCATGCCGCGGGACATCGCAACGACAGCGTCACTAAAACACACCTAACAAGCAAATACCATACACACTTCAACCAAACCTATCATCCAATGAAACGACCGCTTCCATGCTGCGGGACATCGCCACGACAGCGCCTCTAGAACACATCAATGAAACAAATGACAGACACACTTGAAGCAAACCAATCCCACAGTCCAGCACCGTCCCACCTTGTCATCCAAAAAATTCGGTCCGTCTTCCACATAACCGTCCACAAGCACACGACGACAATCTTGATAATTCAGATTCCCCCGATGCGTCACCATGCCAGCCTCAACTCGTAACAGTCACGTGCAAGAAAATAAGATCCAACTCACACTCTCGACCACATCATCAAAATCAAACCAAAACTTACTGGAAAAACAAAACAGAATTCAACATCAGCTAGATACGGGATAACACTGCCCTTCACGAGGATTGTACTGCACGGTGCGAACACGACCGCGTTGAGTACTCTCAGAAGAAGTATCAACGGTGCTACCCAAATCGAATCTGCCAGCAAAATCTTCACCCCTCAACCCACCGCTTGGTTGCCCAGTCAGCCATCGCGGCAACAGCAACGGCTTGCCAGTGCGGGCTACTACCACTTCGATCAACTTGGTGAACGAAGAAAAACCAGCGTCCACATTCTTCTCACGAAACAATTTCACAAAATGAACAAAATTGAACCTGCAATGTTGTGGTTTGCGGCGACTGCCTTCAGGTGCATATTTAAAGCAGGTCGCCTGGTGTTCATGCAAATGGCCACTCAAAGCACACACTCCCATGAAATCAGCACAAAATGCATCGATAAATTCTTCATCAGTGATCTTCCTCAATCCTGTTCTGGCACCACAACAAAGCGAGCACTCGCATCCAACGAATCCACCGGGCAACAGACGATAGTGAGGCAGTCTCGACATTACAGAACCCGTCAAAGGCAGCTTTCTCGCCGACACTGTAGTTGCGACATCACCAGCAGCAGCCGCATCTTCCTCCGGCCGTCTCATGTGCAAATCAACAAAAGCCGCCTGCACCGGCACCAAGTCCCTCCGTTTCTCTGGATATTTCTTGCAGTCTTCTAGCTCGCCGTCGTACTTGTCCTCTGCCTGCCATTTTGACAAGTATGGCAAGGACTGCAAGTCGATCTTTGGAAACGGAGCTTCTCGGAAGTGCAAAGGCAGTAATCCGGCACATGAGCTCATCAAAGACTCCACAGCTAACAACGTCTGCTGTTGCCAGCTGCGGAGCAAAGCCTTGGCCTCGGAAGTTTCTCGTCGCAGCACTCGCTTCAACCATGCTTGCGACGTGCGGTTCACAAAGTGGAGGACGATGTGGGGATGACACGCTAGACGGGCTTGCTCTTCGATCGGGCCATGCAAATGTGCAATGGCAGCAAACGATCCTCCAGTAAAGCTGGCAACGCAGCCATCTGGGAACTCAACTCCATTCTTGGTTCCATTGGCTCGGAGTTGAGGATCGAAAGCTGCAATGCCAAGCACATGCTGCAGAAAGAGTCGCATGGACAATATGAAGAAGCGAGCTTGTGCCACTGGATTCTCGGCAAGCATTTCTAACATGCGCGATGCCGTTGGCATGGATGGATTTTCATCGAGCAAAGAGACCTGAAACTTTTCAGTCTCTCCACTTTGTAAATCCACCATCTGGATGTGCAACGCATCCGGCATGCAGAACTACAACCAATGGATTGCGCGTGTCAGCAACGTTGGGAGTGAGAAAACCTCCGATGCCACCAAACCTCAGCTGCGACATGTCTCACATTCATAAACGTTTATATATCTTGAAGCGACGTGACGTTATTCTATTTTCAAAGTTTTCTTGTGTTGCTTTTCTTGCCCAACCGAACTGTATACCAGATTGCTTCAAGGTGCATCATGAATGTCAATGTCTATTGAAATATATGACAGCTCTCGTCTGACTCTGATGGCACTGACTGAAAATTGCGAACACTTCTTTTTCCAAAACTAATACCATTTAACAATCCAAGCAACATCAGCATAGCACCGTTCTGTTCGTGCCGCAACTGTTGCCTGGCTCCGTCTGTGCCCACCACTTCAGAGGAGAAGAAAAGGAGCTGCGATAATGCATCTCGAATGTTTGCATCCACCACCGATGACCGCATCACATCGCCCAGATTGGCATTCTCTCCAAGAGCCGCCACAGCTGCCCGCAATCTTTCAGACGTGCACTGCAAAACAGCTTGTAAAGATTGCTTGAACTTTTTGCGTTTCACATGTGCCGACGCCAGGCGCACCATTTCCATTCTCTTCCAAGTGTCACACGCAACAGACAAAAAATTCAACTCACCAGCCCACCGCGGTATCGCAGGAGGTTGGAAACGGATCGTTTCTTCTCGAACACATCGTCTTTTCACATTTTCATCACGATCATCAGTGTCATGTCCAGTGCCGGCACTTTCCTCTCCAGCAGCAGCTACTTCATATTCCAGTTCTGCACGCTCAAACAAATATGCCGCCCACTCTCGGAACGTCAGAGGAGTATCACGAACAATGCCATAGACACCATCACCATAAGGAAACATCTCTGGGAAACATTTCTGCCAGTATTCGGGACTGTACATACTCAAAGGAACCGTTCCAGTATGCACCACCTGCACACTTTTCCGACCATCGACCGACGCCTGAACACCTTCGGCGTGATCCATCTGGGCGACAAGCTTGTTCAGTTTGTCCTGCAGTTGTGCTGCTGACATGGACTCTGCCAACCTTCGAAAACTGTCCATGTCCTGGTCGAAGGTTTGACCACCACTGCTGCCGCGGCGGCTCATCAACAACTTCAATTTGGCCCCAAACTCCTTCAAGACACGCTCCACATCAAGATCATCCGAACCAACTTCTCCCGCCACACAACGCAGACCCGGCATGTCTTCTCCTTCCAGAATATGCTCGTGCGTAGTTCCATCGATCTCTTCTACATCGTCTGCTTCCACTTCAGCTTCTGGCGCCGGCTCTGCACAGCCAGAAGCCGCCGGATCCTGATCCACTCCAACATCAGCCGGACCACTGAGTTTCATGGGCATGGTTCCAGACACATCAACAGCGGTCGCCTGCGAGCGTATAGCCGCGCAGCTCCCACCGACTTCCACAAATTGCGCCTCTGCCTGTGCTTCGTCCACATGAAGATGCCTATAAGCCACATTGTGAGCAACCAAATATCGTGCCGCTGCCAAATAAGCATCACGAGGAACTTCGGCCCACTGCGCTCGATCGAGATCCTCCAGGCCACATAAACTTGTTGAACAAAAACAAAACCATTATTTACATCCCATTCCAACTGCTCAGTCGGTCATTGTTTACAACATTTACAACATCATTCCCCGCAAACACAAAAGATCAAAACACACGTACCTGCCTCCGGTGTGCAACCCACAAGAGCAATGCTGATAGTCTGCGATAGAAAGCGCTGCGCTTCGGCAGGGAGCGGCGGCAAATGCGCCGTAGCTAACTCATGCAATTGCGCTTGCGGGAATGCAATGGTATTGGCTCGGATACCCTTCTGTTTCTCTTTCACAGGACGAGTCTTGTGAGGTTCGGCAATAATTTTCTGCACAACTGGTCGACCCAATGACAAAAGAAGAAATGTCATCGGAGACAGAGGCTTACCTTGGTGCTTGAAAACATTTGGGTAGCGGCCAATCCATAATGAGTTGGCCAGCGCATACTTCGGCATGCGAGGCTGCTTACCAGTGACGGCACGAACACAATCGGAACAGGCAAAAGACACAGTCGCACTCGTCACTTTCTCCGGCAAAACTTTGGTGTTCAGTAGCCACTTCCAGGGAACACCATCTTCATAAGTACCGGAAGGATGGGACACGCAACTGCCCAACAACTCCTCCTTTGGAATGCTGGGCCAAAGCTTTTCATACCTGCGAACATCAAATACTTTACGATGCAGCCAATGCACTTTCTGCTTCGACACTTCATGGACCTGCCAGCCATGCTTCTTCTTCTCTCCATCATCAGAATCACTATCATCATCCGCTTCCACGCCGGGGCCATCGCCACCTGGCTCATCCACCGCTGCTTTCTCGGCATCTACAAACAGCTTCAAACGCTCCATGTCTTCCAGCCAGCAAGAACGAGCACAGATCACGCAGCTCTCTAACTTGCGCTCCCTCGCTTCATGAGCTTTTCGCGAATGGGTCTGATGAAATGCATAGCATCCAACCCCTCGTCGGATTTGCTCACCAGGCACAGGAAACGGTCCAGACTGTTCTTCATGAAAAACCATACGCTTTCTATACTCTTCCTCACAGCGACCCAACTCGTGCGCGCCGGCATCTGCTGGCGCCGGCAAGTGTTCGTCGCGCAGATGCTTCAGAAAGTCAAGGTGGTTGTCGCAATTGAAGCCGCACAACTCACAAGCCAGCATGCCGGATGATACAGGAGTCCGATAGAAGACACGCCGGCTATCTGCATTTTGCAACTGCCCACCCGGAATGTAATAATCTTTCATCTGCCGGGTGGACCAGATTTGCGGGAAATGTTTTTCCCAATACTGCTGTTCGGCAGAACGCATCCTTTGGTTGCCGGGTAAGAGTGTCTTCTGCCTAATGCGGCGAACTTGTTGGGCAAGGGCATCGGTCGGGCTCTTCGGTCCTCGAGCAGGAAGTTCCCCTGTATCCAAAAGACATTGTTGCACTGCATTGAAAACAGCGGCATGACGCGGGTTCCATAGAAATGGGCCAAACTCCGGCACCGCTTCCCAGGCAACCAGCTGGGTCTCTTGCAAAACAGCCGCATAATCGATGATGCGACCTGCTCTGTCCCGTCGCACTGCAGCAAAGCGGCGCTTGCGAACATGCACCAGCCCAGCATGCAAACGTTTCTCTTCCGCTGAGCGACCGGCACCAACAGCAGGAGGCAGGCTACCAGTCCTTGCAACGTAACTTTGCAGCTCAGCGCGAAATGCACGGGTATCGTCCAGATCATCCAGCCCATCCAATGAAAGACCCTCCAACTCCTGACAACCAACTTCATATTGTTTCAAAACCCAAGCAACACAAGCTGCTCTGAAGTCTTGAACTGCTGATCCGCTGTATCTCTGCACAGCATCTTCTTGCAATGCAACACACCGATGAAAAAGTTCGACCACTGACACCTCATCCAAAAAAGTAGCCAACCCGCTTTCCACCGCATCATTCCAGGCTTCACTATTGGCAGTGAAAATGTCAGCAAATTGGCCCATCAGATCCAGACCGACTGATGATTGACTGTGAACCACTCGATGCCAGCGCCGAGCAAGAATATCTTCCTCTCGATTCGAATCAGTAACGACATGGACCCGCCTTGGCAATCGCTGTGCCTCCAGAAAAAAAACATTGACTGCAATGCATACCGCCCGGGGGGCATCATCTACTTCCATCTCGGCCGCACCAAAGATAGCACTGTAGCTTGACAGCAACTCTTCGCTCACTGATGCCTTCTCAGCCATAAGGCGATCCCAACGCCGAGCAAGCGCATCCTCTGCTCGCCTCTCGTCGCTGTGCCCCACTTGCCGCTTCGGCAACCGCCGGGTTGTGTCAAAAAACTCAGAGACAGCAACACATACAGCCAGATGACCATCATCTACTTCCATCTCGGCCGCACCAAAGATAGCACTGTAGCTTGACAGCAACTCTTCGCTCACTGATGCCTTCTCAGCCATAAGGCGATCCCAACGCCGAGCAAGCGCATCCTCTGCTCGCTTCTCGTCACTGTCCCCCACTTGCCGCTTTGGCAACCGCCGGGTTGTGTCGAAAAACTCAGAGACTGCAGCACATACAGCCATGTGGACATCATCTACCTCCACATTGGTGGCAGCAAATATGCGTGGATACTCATGCAACAATTCATTGGGAAGTGACGCTTTCTGCTCCAGAAGACGGTCCCAGCGTTGTGCCAGCGCATCTTCGGCTCGCTGCTCCTCCGTTGTCGTATTTTGCCTCCGAGGTATGCGTCCGTGCAAATCATAGAATTTCAAAGTATCATCGCAAACACCACGGCGCCAATCATGCTTCAACAGATGCAGGAGCTTCACTTTGTGGAGTTTCTTATACAAAGCTTTACTTCCCGGAAGATCAGAATGCTGAGATGGAACTTTTCCGTGTAATGCAATAAATTCATCCAGCTCAGCACGCGCAAGCTCGGCTTTCTCTGCATCCGACTTCTTTTTTGGGGGAAACAGCGGGAAATGATACGACAGCAAACAGAGTAAGAACCACGCAGGACAACGCCACGACGTAGTCCAACCCAGATCAGAAAATATTCCACTGAAAATGATATTCTCCAGCAACATGAACGTGTAGCTTCGACACGTCCAATCACTCTCTGCATGCAATCTCAACATTCGCGCAAAAACGAGTACCAGACCATATAACACCTCAGGTCTTCTGGTGTGAAGAGGCAAAGCATACAATGCAACAGAAACAGCAAGATCAAACAGCATGATGTCCCATTTGAAATCGCTGGAAATTACATGGACATGCATGTCTGGACCACTATGACACAACTCAAAATGAAAGAAAAGATAACTTGCACAGATTGTATCCGCACAGCAGTGGCCCCCCTGCGCAACCATCCCAGTCTGACACAAAGCCGAGGCACTGCAATGTCCACACGGTTGTCGATTCCCACACAGCAGTACGGCACGCGTTGCACAAACTCCAGTAGCAACACCTCTTGCCGCAGCAAACCATGAACATGTCTCAGCTGCACACAGCGCAGGAAGCTCGGCAGCAGCACTGCAGCAAGGACGCCAAGCAGCGTAGTCAGCGGCAGCAGCGTCGCCAAGCAGCAGCCGCAAGCCGCGACAAGGCAGAGCGCCGCGGCAGCAACGTACCGCGCTGCGCGCCCTCGCAAGCAGTTCTGGCGCGCAAGCTTACGCCATTGCAGCGCAGGTCGGCGACCCGCCATCTTACAAACGAGACAGACTCAGACACACTCGTCTTTCATGCACATGACCACAAACAATCAGAGCTCTACTATGCTGCAAATCCCACGCTTCAAGTTCTACACACACTATGAAAAGCATTGAAAACAAACATCCACACAAAACACATGCTTGACTCGATGTCTGTCGACTGCCAGGGTAATGTGTTGCAGCCGCTCCCAACAAACTACGCAACCATGGAAACGAATTCAATCGAGCGCTTCGGACATCTGCATCTCTGTATGTTGATCAAAATCTTGACGCTGAGCAAAACCGAAATCGCACGAAGCCAAGTCAATAAAACATGACAACTCGCACCACAAGAGTCACGACTCCACCACTCAAGAGTGTAAAGTGTGGAGTGTGGAGTGTAAAGTGTGGAGTGTAAAGTGAGGAGTGTAAAGTGTGGAGTGTGGAATGTAAAGTGTGGAGTGAGGAGTGTGGAGTGTGGAGCGTAAAGTGTGGAGTGTGGAGTGTAAAGTGTGGAGCGCGGAGCTTCCCCCATAGACACGGCGACGCCACAGGAAAACCAGAGACTCGAGACGAGACACGTGGTTGCAAAAAAAACGAGCATTTTGTGCGAGACTTTCTCCAATTTTGACATTTTCGACACGTTCTCAAACAGGTTGGAATGTCACAAAGTGCCACACCTGCCATGCAAAACGACATGACAACTTGCTTGGCCACATTCGAATAGGAGATGTTTTCCAGCTTCCCCCATAGACACGGCGACGCCGCAGGAAAACCAGCGCCTCGAGACGAGACACGTGGGAGCACCAAAACGAGCATTTCGTACGAGACTTCCTCCAATTTTGACATTTCCGACAGGTTCTCAAACAGGTTGGAATGTCACAAAGTGCCACGCCTGCCACGCAAAACGACATGACAACCTGCTTGGACACATTCGAATAGGAGAAGTTTTCCAGCTACCCCTATAGACACGGCGACACCACAGGAACACCAACGGCTCGAGACAAGACACGTGGATGCAGAAAAACCAGCATTTCGTACGAGACTTCCTCCAATTTTCACAGTTGGCAACATGACGAAAGGACGAGTTTTGCAGCTTCCCCCATAGACACGGCGACGCCACAGGAAAACCAGAGACTCGAGACGAGACACGTGGGAGTACCAAAACGAACATTTCGTACGAGACTTCCTCCAATTTTGACACTTTGCAGCTTCAAAATCGACGTTTTCCTACGAGTTTTCCTTAGAAGCTGAAAATTTGCAACCTCAAAATTGATGTTTCGTGCGAGGCTTCCGTCAATTTTCAGCACATGTCACAAAATGCCACGCCTGCCACGAAATTTGCACCTTGTCACCACTTGACGCATCCCTGCCAATGCGATTTGCAGAAAACACGCAACAGGACACGTCTAAAGTGCTGCGCCTGCCACGAAAAATGACGATGGACACGTCCAAAGTGCTGCGTCTGCCACGAAAACTGCAACACATCTTCTGAAAACGTCACAAAAGTATTGCGCCTGCCACGCAAAACGATTTTCAACACGTTGCAAAACACGTCTGAATGTCACAAAGTGCCACGCCTGCCACGCGAAACGAAGCAACGACACGTCTGAAACCTCCAAAAATGACCACCTCTGCAGAACTTCCCATAGGCACGGCCATACGGGGATCGCACGAACGGTTGCGGACGGTTGCGGACGGTTGCGGACGCGGAGGCAACGTCGAGCGAACACACCCTCTACCCCCAGACCCCCAGAGTGAAACGGGAACCCTTGCTACGCATTCGGGAAAAATGGCCCAGAAAGTCATACATTCAACAAACCACAAAACTCCAACCCATGCTGCACAAGGCATTGAGAGGATCTCAGTGAGAGCTTGCATTGACTCGCTCCCATGACAGCTTTGTTTTTTCACATGTATGCAATACGATCATGGTTGTTTGTGCGGTTCGTAACAACGCACACATAAACCAAAAGCAAGTGACAGAGGCATTCTGCGGTTCGCAAGGCTAAATGAAAGGCGAAGGAGAATCGTAACAAAATCTAACCTCAGAATCAGCTTTCTTCGCGTGCCCGGTAAACAGACCATAAACACTTGCAGCCCCAAAGCCGCGAAATTCTGCCTCTCTGCGTGCAAGTATGTTTTCAAATTTGTCCAACATCCTGACAACCGCGGGCCGCAACGCCGCACGATCGTCTTGCGCATGAGGCCAAAGAATTCCTGCTTTCAAATCCTCCACTTGTTCCTTTTGCTCGGGACTCAATTTTTCTGCGTTGCGCCGCCAAAAGTTTTGACAAAATTTCAACTCCGAATCTTTTTTGCAAATATGGGACGAAAAGATGCCTTTCAGGTCACATTTGCGCAAGGCAGACAGCTCCTGTGCTCGGGCATGCAAAGTTGAAAGAAAGCGCCGAAAGCCATCATCAACATGCTCATGGCAACAAATCTTGGCAGACCAGTCCTCAAGAACCTTGTGCTGCTCATCCGTCAACCTATGTTTCCGCCGACGGAAAAAGTTCCGTCCAAAACCAAGATCATTGTCTGCATTGCTGACACGTGTCTGGAAACATGCTTCGAGACTTGTTTTTCGCATTTGTCGCAAGTCATCTTCACGGTTTTCCAGTATAGTAAGCAAACGCGTGAAATCTGCATCGATGGCAGGACATAACCCCGCACCATCGCCACAAATCTTCTCCTCCCATTCATCCACAACCTTTTGCTGTTCATCTGTCATACTTGTTTTTTGCGCTTCAAGAAATTTCGGCAAACTTTAAGTCCTTGTCTGTATTGCCAGATTGCTGTTGAAGCATGCTTCGAGACTTGTTTTTCGCATTTGTCGCAAGTCATCTTCGCGGTTTTCCAGTATAGTCAGCAAACGCGTGAAATCTGCATCGATGGCAGGACATAACCCCGCACCATCGCCACAAATCTTCTCCTCCCATTCATCCACAACCTTTTGCTGTTCATCTGTCATACTTGCTTTTTTGCGTTTGAAGAAATTTCGGCAAAACTTTAAGTCCTTGTCTGTATTGCTCAGGTTGCTGTTGAAACATGCTGCGAGACTTGTTTTTCGCATTTGTCGCAAGTCATCTTCACGGTTTTCCAGTATAGTAAGCAAACGCGTGAAATCTGCATCGATGGCAGGACATAACCCCGCACCATCGCCACAAATCTTCTCCTCCCATTCATCCACAACCTTTTGCTGTTCATCTGTCATACTTGCTTTTTTGCGCCTCAAGAAATTTTGGCAAAACCTTAAGTCCTTGTCTGTATTGCTCAGGCTGCTGTTGAAACATGCTTCGAGACTTGTTTTTTGCATTTGTCGCAAGTCATCTTGACGGTTTTCAAGTATAGTAAGCAAACGTGCGAAATCAATGTCCTCCGCCTCACTGCAAAGCCTTCGTTCCCAATCCATTAGAGTCGCTTTTTGGTCAGCCGTTACTTGCTTCTCAATCTTATTGTAAATTCTGTAATACTTGGCTCGCTCTGCATTTGCTTCGTATCCTCTGGTGCCTGTCCCTGTCCGCAAGCATGCTTTCAAATCCGTGGCGCGCAAACCCTTCAACACAAGCTCTTCTTTCTGCAAGAAACAAAGAAGGTCTTCGAACAGCGACGATTCCATGGCGCTAGCCTACGCGGACCACAGCGTCGCACGTACCCACGCTTCCGCGGACCAGAACGTCGCACGCACGCGTTGCGAGTCTACGCAGTTGCAAGGTTGTATCGTGTACATGCGTAATGTTTGTTGACATCGTGTATCTGCTATATATGATAGCTACGTTGCATGCTTGCTATATATGATCGTTTTCTCACCGAATCGATGTAATCACTCAACAATACTTATGAAAATTATTTTTCCACCTATATCCAACATGCTGCTACACATATGTTAGCCAACGCGGACCGTAACGTCGCACGTCGGGTGTCCCTTGCAAACTCCATGATGCATGCGTTAAAAAAAACATGTGATGATTCAAAACATGACATAATATGATTTAAGTCTTGCTGATAGATTTGATCACATATGCATGACCGACACAAACGGCAGCGGCAACGTTGCAGAGCTGAAACTACACAACCGCTACCAGACAACATCATAGGGTGAATATAACAGATCGAAATTCGAAATTCCCCATAGTCGAAGTAAAGAAACAATTACACGTACCAACTAGGGTCCAAGAAATACGAAACGGACTTCCTCATCCAAATTGTAGATCCCCAACCAACCATCTCACTCAACAGAGGTCAAATAAACACGAAACATACCATCTCACCCAGCTTGAGGTCTGATGTCTGAAAAAGGAAATGGTCCAGAAAATCATACTTTCAACAAACTACAAAAATCCAACCCATGCTGCAAAAAGCATTGAGCGGATCTTAGTGAGACCATGCATTTACCCGCTCCCACGACAGCATGTTTTTTTCACATGTATGCAATACGATCATGGTTTTTTGTGCGGTTCGTAACAACGCACACAGTCCACACTTCACAGTCCACACTTCACACTTCTCACTGCTTCCTTCACACTCCAAACCTCACACTTCACACTTCACACTGCGCTCTTCGCACTCCAAACTTAAACTTCACACTCCACACTTCACACTTCTCACTTCCCACTGCTTCCTTCACACTGCACACTTCACACTGCACTCTTCACGCCCCACACTTCACACTGCTCTAAACCTACGTGCAACAAAAAAACACTAGCGCCAAAATGGAGAAAATCTGCTAACAAATCCATGTCGCAGCCTTCATGCAGCCACTCCAATACGATTTACGAGATCGAGCTGCAAAAGACAATAGTATGACAAATGCAGCCACAGCACGAAGCAACCTTGACGCAGCCATTACAATGCGATCTGCAGAGACTGAGTTGCAAAACACAATAGAACTACGCGCAACGGCGTCAGAAATTGTAGCTCCAAAACCGGATCTCGACGCCAGAGCGAAAAAAAGACGATTTTGAAGCACTTTTTAAAAGGATTTTTAGAAGGAAAATCACTAGCGCCAAAATGGAGAAAATCTGCTGACAAATCACTGTGGCAGCCTTCATGCAGCCACTCCAATACGATTTACGAATCGAGCTGCAAAAGACAATAGTATGACAAATGCAGCCACAGCACGAAGCAACCTTGACGCAGCCATTACAATGCGATCTGCAGAGACTGAGTTGCAAAACACAATAGAACTACGCGCAACGGCGTCGGAAATTGTAGCTCCAAAACCGGATGGATCTCGACGCCAGAGCGAAAAAAAGACGATTTTGAAGCACTTTTTAAAAGGATTTTTAGAAGGAAAATCACTAGCGCCAAAATGGAGAAAATCTGCTGACAAATCACTGTCGCAGCCTTCATGCAGCCACTCCAATACGATTTACGAAGTCGAGCTGCAAAAGACAATAGTATGACAAATGCAGCCACAGCACGAAGCAACCTTGACGCAGCCATTACAATGCGATCTGCAGAGACTGAGTTGCAAAACACAATAGAACTACGCGCAACGGCGTCGGAAATTGTAGCTCCAAAACCGGATCTCGACGCCAGAGCGAAAAAAAGACGATTTTGAAGCACTTTTTAAAAGGATTTTTAGAAGGAAAATCACTAGCGCAAAAATGGAGAAAATCTGCTGACAAATCACTGTCGCAGCCTTCATGCAGCCACTCCAATACGATTTACGAAGTCCAGCTGCAAAAGACAATAGTATTACGTATGCAGCCAAAGCAGGAAGCAACCTTGCAATCCCATTTACATTGCGGGAAGGATACTACAGTTGCAAATCACAATGGAATTCCATTGGCAACTCATCCACCAGCGCCACTTGCAATCCCATTTACAATGCGGGAACGATCCTACAGTTGCAAATCACAATGGAATTCTGTCGACCGCACATAGACGAAACACAGTTGAAACCCCATTTACAATGCGGAACCGATCCGAGACCGATCCGACCATGATCCGACCATGATCCGAGCATGATCCGACCACACACGAGACCGTCTCGCACCCGTCGCACCGCAAAGGTAGATCATCGACGTTCGGGGACGGACTTTGTATGGAAAAACATAGGGTTTCGTGCATCTGCTATCTCTCAAAAACGCATTTCGTGCGAGACTTCCTCCAAAACTCCATCGGCAACTCCTCCACTTGCACCACTTGCAATCCCATTTACAGTGCGGGAACGATCCTAGAGTTGCAAATCACAATGGAATTCCATCGGCAACTCATCCACCAGCACCACTTGCAATCCCATTTACATTGCGGGAACGATCCTACAGTTGCAAATCACAATGGAATTCTGTCGACCACACATGCACGAAAAACAGTTGAAACCCCATTTACAATGCGGAACCGATCCGAGAATGATCCGAGCATGATCCGAGGATGATCCGACCACACACGAGACCGTCTCGCACCCGTCGCACCGCAGAGGTAGATCATCGAGGTTCGGGGACGAACTTTGTATGGAAAAACATAGGCTTTCGTGCATCTGCTATCTCTCAAAAACGCATTTCGTGCGAGATTTCCTTCACAACTCCATCGGCAACTCCTCCACCAGCACCACTTTGCAATCCCATTTGCAGTGAGGGAACGATCCTAGAGTTGCAAATCACAATGGAATTCCATCGGCAACTCATCCACCAGCACCACTTGCAACCCCATTTGCAATGCGGGAACGATCCTACAGTTGCAAATCACAATGGAATTCTGTCGACCACACATGCACGAAAAACAGTTGAAACCCCATTTACAATGCGGAACCGATCCGAGAATGATCCGAGCATGATCCGAGCATGATCCGACCACACACGAGACCGTCTCGCACCCGTCGCACCGCAGAGGTAGATCATCGAGGTTCGGGGACGCACTTTGTCTGGAAAAACATAGGGTTTTGTGCATCTGCTATCTCTCAAAAACGCATTTCGTGCGAGACTTCCTTCAAAACTCCATCGGCAACTCCTCCACCAGCACCACTTGCAATGCCATTTGCATTGCGGGAACGATCCTACAGTTGCAAATCACAATGAAATTCCATCGGCAACTCATCCACCAGCACCACTTGCAATCCCATTTACATTGCGGGAACGATCCTACAGTTGCAAATCACAATGGAATTCTGTCGACCGCACATGCACGAAAACACTTGAAACCCCATTTACAATGCGGAACCGATCCGACCATGATCCGAGAATGATCCGACCACACACGAGACCGTCTCGCACCCGTCGCACCGCAGAGGTAGATCATCGAGGTTCGGGGACGCACTTTGTATGGAAAAACATAGGGTTTCGTGCGTCTGCTATCTCTCAAAAACGCATTTCGTGCGAGACTTCCTCCAAAACTCCATAGGCAACTCCTCCACCAGCACCACTTGCAATGCCATTTACAGTGAGGGAACGATCCTAGAGTTTTAACTCTTTCTTTGACTAACTCTTTCCCTGACTAACTGTTTCTTTGACTAACTCTTTCCCTGACTAACTGTTTCTTTGCTAACTCTTTCCCTCACTAACTCTTTCTTTGACTAACTCTTTCCCTGACTATCTGTTTCTTTGACTAACTCTTTGTTTGACTAACTCTTTCTTTGACTAACTCTTCCCCTCACTAACTCTTTCTTTGACTAACTCTTTCCCTCACTAACTCTTTCTTTGACTAACTCTTTCCCTGACTAACTGTTTCTTTGACTAACTAAACTCTTTGTTTGACTAACTCTTTCTTTGACTAACTCTTCCCCTGACTAACTCTTTCTTTGACTAACTCTTTCTTTGACTAACTCTTTCCCTGACTAACTGTTTCTTTGATAACTCTTTCTTTGACTAACTGTTTCTTTGCTAACTCTTTCCCTCACTAACTCTTTCTTTGACTCAGTCTTTCCCTGACTAACTGTTTCTTTGACTAACTCTTTGTTTGACTAACTCTTTCTTTGACTAACTCTTTCCCTCACTAACTCTTTCTTTGACTAACTCTTTCCCTGACTAACTGTTTCTTTGACTAATTCTTTCTTTGACTAACTCTTTCTTTAACTAACTCTTTCCCTGACTAACTGTTTCTTTGACTAACTCTTTCTAACCTCTACTAACTCTTTCTTTGACTAACTCTTTCCCTGACTAACTGTTTCTTTGACTACCTCTTTGTTTGACTAACTCTTTCCCTCACTAACTCTTTCTTTGACTAACTCTTTCCCTGACATTCTAAAAGTCCGTAACACGGAAGTTTCTCCCCCTAAACTTCCTTTGATAAGACTAAATTGACTTCTGATACTTGATATAGTGGTAGGTCAACTAGAGTCATCATCCAAAGGATCACAGATGTTTGAGTGCGAAACCCAAGCATTTCCAGTCTGGAAGGTTAGCATCATTATTGGCTAAAACGTCTAAGGATGAAAGGCATTCTTACAGATTCTTACATGCCCCATCTGAGTCATGTTAGTAGCTAAAACCAGCCATAAGTACATGTGTACTGTTACTGTTACTTTTCGATACTTCAACATGACTTGCTGGACACCAATTCAATGATGAGCTCTGCGCCTGACCATCTCAACAAAATTCCACTCCGCAGAGCCCATGTTCCGAAAAAAAAACACGTGCCCCCAATCCTTGGCTCGTTCACAAAGTACCCCATTTCTAGATATAGCAACCTTCAAAAAGACGCAGACTGATAACATTACTATATTTTGATGGATTGTGATGGCTATATGGGTATGATAATATTACTATGTTTTACCATCTAAGTCTATAGTCCGGATATAGAGTAAGATCACTAGATTTAACTTTTATCTCTCTCTCTGTTGGGTTACTATCATTTTCCCCACCGCAAGTGCCACAGATTGGGCTAAATCCGCCATTTCTGTCGCACCCCCTCGGATGGGTGTGTCTACACAACATAGAAGATTTACCCCACAACAGATGGCCATGTTAATGAAACAAATAATGACAACTCATCAACAGCTTGGTGGTTTCCATGGTACTTTCAACATTCTCAGATACCAAAGCCAGATGATCATCATTTTCCCCACAGAAAATTGCCGCCTCAATGGAAAGTAACTCAACCATTTCTCAAGTCACTGTATTGGTTTCAGGGAAAATCCAGGGGAAAATATGGTTTCTTTTACCATCAAAACTAGGGACTATAGACTTAGATGGTAAAATATAGACCTAAATATCATCAAATATGGACTTTTATCATCAAATATAGATGATTATAGGGGTTTCCTGCAGGTTTTCCCTTAAACATATTGGGATTAATCAACCCATGAGACCCATGAGATGAGTCACAAAAGGTACTGACCACTGGCGCCCTGGACATCTTTCTCCAAGCCCTGAAGATATCGCTGGGTGGAGCTGGATGCGGCGCAAAGCTTGGGAGTCTCCTGGTGGATCAAGGGCTAGACACATGATAATTCTACACCTGTCTATCTATCTATCTATCAATCAATCTGTCTACCTATCTATCTATTTATCTATCTGTCTATCCATCAATCTATCTACTATATATGTGTGCGCAGCAAATATGTAGTATACATTATATATATATACACATATATATATATGTATGTATGTGTATATGTAGCCCCGTGGTTCCCAATCTCTCATGGGAACAAGTTGGGCCAGCGAGGTCGCTATGCATGACCCGAATGTTAGCCTCATCATACCTCTATATTCCCATAATGACACCACTAGTATGTTTTGCAGTCAAGAAATCACCATGTTTGATGGTCAAACTGTATTTTTGGGAGTTAAATCCACATGTTTGATGGTCAAAGCCTTTTCACTGGTTATCTCTGGTTACTGATCATGAATTTCCCAATATTTGATGGTCCAAACATGTCAAGACCCTCTTTTCCGTGATTGGATGCTGTTGCCTGTTGGAGCCCCAAAATTCGAATCTATCTGGACTTTGAACCAACCAACCAACCTATCTTGACTGGCGAATAGACCTTGATTCCCCATTTCCAGCCCACCTCCTCAGCCCAGTTGGGCCCCAGCAGTCGTCGTAGGTCCGCCTCCAAGGCGCTTGTTCGGAGCAGCGCGGCATCGTGCACCGTGCCGATGGGAGGCTGCTCCGAGAGCTTCCTGCAGCAAGGAGGAGGTTTTGGGGTGAAACATGCGGATTGTTGAGGTGGATTTGTGAGTGGTCATTTTCAGATTAAACATGTCATTTCATCACTAGGAAAAACTGGTTCTGGTGCGAAAGTGATTTAAATGAGTTTTTTGATGCTACCATTTCACGGACTTCTTAATTCGTTGTTTTGTTGATTTGCCTCTCTCTCTCTCTCTCTCCCTCTCTCTCTCTGGCATCGAAGTCAACTATGCCCAACGCATCTCAACACGATATGTTCTTTGATCTGTTTGCTGATTTGGCTTTGATCATCATTGGTACTTAGCCAATTCAGCAAGGAATTGGATGGAACGCTCATTTGGGTTCCACTGTGGTGCTTAGTTTTCAGCCCTCTCCATTTGATGGTTTGGCGCCACAGAATTGGATTGATCTGATTTTGAGCTCCTGTTAAAATCCAAGTGCAAGACAGTTGGGGAGCAGTTTTTAGTGGAAATAGTTGATCCTTGACACCAACAACAGGATTCATTATTCGTTGACGCAAGAAAAAAATTCACCAAATTAGCTCAACAGCAGGCCGAGTGTCTCTTCCATGGCCCCGAAAATGGCATGGTTCAAGGCCAACCAAGTGGCGTATTGCTTCAGACTAAAGACCTGCTTATAGATCATCTGCATCCATGGGTGATCCATGGACTTGTGGTGCTCCAGCAAGGTCTTTTGCAAAAACC
Organism: Cladocopium goreaui; assembly: GCA_947184155.2. NCBI lineage: Eukaryota > Dinophyceae > Suessiales > Symbiodiniaceae > Cladocopium > Cladocopium goreaui. The sequence continues at coordinate 124,640 of CAMXCT020002935.1, forward strand.
ACTTGGAGTGCCCCTCGGATCTGGATAATGCGCCATACTTACCTCGTTGGAATGGGCGGGAATCTGAAGCAATTAAGCCTAATGAAGTTTGAGCTGGGCAAAAATGGTTACCATATGATCAGATGATCAACAGATTATCAATACCATTGACCATGTCAAATTCATGAATCAATGAATCGTGTTTCCGGGAATCATATGTAGCAAAAAACAATAATGATGGATTCTCATAGATTATCATTGATTGAAATCATTCCGAAATTTGATACTGTACAGTACAGCCCTCTTTCTTCAATTAATTGTGTTATTTTTGGGAAGCCTGCAGCATTGTATTCTATGGTTCTTTTTACTTTATTGTTACATATATGTTATGTCCCTACACAAACCACGCACTTCCATTTGCACACAAAAACTCCACAAAATAAGCCGAGAAGCTCATTGCCTGGTGCGGAAATTGGAAACGCCGCTCAGCGAGCCTCTCGCTCTAAGCGAACAGGTTGAATCAAGGCTTGAGAAAAGATGGCTGCAGATTTCTGGCTACTCTGCATGCTTTCCCAGCCATATGTCATTTGTTTGTGAATTTGTTTGTTTGTTGCAGGACACACTGGTCGGTGGTCTCAATCCATCATATGGGCGTTTCGTGCAAATGGTTCACAAAAAATCGCCACGTTTGTCTCCACATCCTGGCTGCTTTCCACCCAAACACAAAAAGAGATGTTTAGGGACCATCCACAACCAAAAATTGCTACACCAGCACAATCTTAACCTATACATTAGCTAAATTTCGTTGGGGGGCGCGGTTCCGGTTGTAAGTGGGATATGCAACCATAATTATATAATTGTAGCGTTTCTATATCATATCAAATCTCAACTTATGCAGGAAAAAAACATATCCTTGTAGCCATGAGGCTAACCCCAATTAAGTAGTTCTACAACATAACATGTTATAAACCACTATAATGGGTTATACCACTTATATAATGGGTTGAGAAGTAGTTCTTAACCCATATACCCATGTTATAAACCACTACAATTACCCGTTAAGAACCCCATTAACAACAAGCCCAACTCTACCATTAACACAATGTGGATGGTTACGAAATCCTGCCACCATGATCGCCTCAGCGCAACGTTGCGCCCTGAGCAAGGACCACAGCGCCCGCGACGAGGCGGGCCTGGTGGATGCGGAAAACAGGAAAAGCCTCGGAAAATGCTGGCTTTTCATGGATTGTTCCATACTTTTGCGTATTTCCCCACCTGCCAGGTGAGGGTTGTTAGATTTTATCAGAGCTGTTCTTCTCCTCCTCGCTAGCTGTCCTCCACTGCCTCCTCCTCCTCCGCCTTCTCCTCGTCCTCCTCCTCCTCCTTCTCCTCCGCCTCCTCCTCCAGTTTCTCCTCCACCTGCTCTGCCTCCACTTCCATGTTCACTTCCGCCTTGCCAACTCTTCGCCAAGCTCTTTGCCAACTTCCCAGCTCAGTGTGCACCGCTGGACCTCAACCTGGGACCTTCCCAGCTCAGTGGGCACCGCTGGACCTCAACCTGGGACCTGCCCAGCTCAGTGTGCACCGCTGGACCTCAACCTGGGACCTTCCCAGCTCAGTGTGCACTGCTGGACCTCAACCTGGGACCTGCCCAGCTCAGTGTGCACCGCTGGACCTCAACGGCCAGATAGAATGCCAGAAGATATGCCAGATAGAACGCCAGATAGAATGTCAGAAAGAATGCCAGAAGATATGCCAGATAAAGTGCCAGAATGTTTGCCAGATAGAATGCCAGAAGATATGCCAGATAGAATGCCAGAAGGTATGCCAGATAGAATGTCAGATAGAATGCCAGAAGGTATGCCAGATAAAGTGCCAGAATGTTTGCCAAATAGAATGCCAGAAGATTTGCCAGATAGAATGCCAGATAGAATGCCAGAAGATATGCCAGATAGAATGTCAGATAGAATGCCAGAAGATATGCTAGAAGATATGCCAGATAGAATGCCTTGAAGGTATGCCAGATGGAATGTCAGATAGAATGCCAGAAGGTATGCCAGATAAAGTGCCAGAATGTTTGCCAAATAGAATGCCAGAAGATTTGCCAGATAGAATGCCAGATAGAATGTCAGAAGATCTGCCAGAAGATATGCCAGATAGAGTGCCAGAAGATACGCCAGATAAAATGTCAGAAGGTATGTCAGATAGAATGCCAGAAGATTTGCCAGTAACAAAACGTATAAATGTCATGGTGGGGATAACTCGAAGTAAAGTAATTTTAATGTCAATGTCTGGAGTCGGTAAACATCAACAACTGTTGATTGCCTCATCTTAAATTCTTGATGTTTAAAAGTTGATGAAAGTTGACCAACGATAGGGGATCCATCTCCACAATTGAAGATGGCCATGTTCAGGATTTATGGTCGTTTTGGGAAGGGTAACCATCAACAATTAAAGATTTAACTATCGAAAACCGAGAGAAAATCGGGATGGATTGGCTGCGTTGGGAAAATGTTGGAGAAAACAATGGACTTCCCAGCGAAAAAAATGCAGGTAAATCCCCTTCAATTCTATGACCTGCAACTCGTGGTGATACCCAAGTCGCCCAGCAGCCTCACAGAAACCAGCAGAATTTCTGGTCACTTCTGATTGCCCAAGCTGCACTTAGCGGGTTTGAGGATGTTCGGGGTATGGAAATGATGGTTGGATCTGTGCGGATGACTTTCCAGAAAAAGTCGGGCGGGCCCAACACTGTAACATTTGTTTTGGATGGGTATGTGATATCATGGGGAAGGGATTATACAAAGAAATGTGTGATAATTATATCATAATAATCATAATAGATTAGTTGGGCGATTGTTTGGTGATAAACTGAGCTAGCAATCTTTATACTGCCAATGTTGAGATCCACCTGAAGTTAGGATCGATGGCTACCTGGGATATACACCACTCCATATCATAAACAAGGCTACGTGGCTGGGGCCTTTCCCCCATGGCCGGAGGCTAAATCATCCACTTAAGTTGATTATGCAAATTATGCCCTGAAGCGAAACCCAAATGGGTAAATCATCCTCTGGTAGAACCATCGTCCCAGCCCTTTTTTTCCAGGGGAAAGCATGGGACCGGTTGGTTGGGCCTGTTCTCGACGAAGGCTCCAGGTAATTCACCGAAGAAATGGGTTTCCTCGGCACAAAACATACAGGATGAGATCCAATGAAATCCCTGGACATAGTATTGGTAAATTACTGGTTGGTGGTATACCTACCCCTCTGAAAAATATGAAAGTCAGTTGGGACGATTATTCCCAATATATGGCAAAATATAAAATCTTCCAAACCACCAACCAGTATTAGTAAATTACTTGCAACTGGGGAGAAGTGCAATACGCCGCAGCTAACAGCAATCAACAAACTTACCATTTTACTGGAACTTACTAAAACTTACTGCCACTTATTATGACTCACTATAACTCACTATAACATACCTATACTATGCCTTCACATGGTGACTATGAAATTTTAACTAGCTTTAGAGCGGGTGGAACGTATGGGGCCCAGATGTTATAAGCTGGACTGCCCCAGTTCCCATCCTTAGGTACTGGCACAATCCTGCCGTTGATGCTTCCCAAAAAGATGTTTGGGGCACTGGGGACGATGGGAAAATCGGGTTGACAATAGAACCGTTCAGACAATGGCCATGGTTTCAATGGTGTGCCAGCACATCTTTTGTGTAAATGCCCAATGTTTGTGTGCAATGAGGGCAAGAGAGATGGCATATGTTCGAGCCAAACCAATTGAACATTGATTGAAGTCCCTTCATACCCGTCGGTTGATCGGATCTCCCAGCTCATGCACTGTGATAATCTCCCGTAGATTGGGAGTATTTGAACAGTACAACCCCCAACTAATCATCAAGCAACATCAACAACCATCATTTATCAGCTCTATGCATATGTATATATATATGTATACATATTTAATAATATATATACACATACATACAAACACACATATATATATATATATATATGTAATATGTAGGTTTTTACATCTTCATGCTTTATCATGTTTTCTCATATTTCTGGATTTTAAAGACCTCCCTCCCAAAAGGGGGGTGAAATCCCTGGTGACAGGGAAAAAATATCTCGCCATGCTTCCGGCAGGGGCGATGTCACCGTGATGACGCGCTGACCCGCACGTTGTATCAGGCCGAGGCATGCCTACGGTCCCCTACATGAACAGGTTGACCCTGCCATAACTTGGGGGTTCGAAAATGAATTTCTACTAAATATTGACGATTTAGTAAAACTTATTGATTGATATGATCAGAGGGAGTCAAATATACAGCCAATACATATTCAAATAGTGCCTTTTTAGTATATTTATGATATGTATATTTCTGTATTGATTGATTTGAGATGATTTGCAGGAATTTGTAGGCATCCCCAAAAACAAGAAGGTCAAACACGTGGCTGATGTCTGCCATAGGCTGGTACATTCTCGTGGGTGAACTCCTCGTCCATCAGAAACATAAAACGCATAGCCTCTGGTAATCAAAGATGGCCAACGTGGCAATGGATAAACCATTTAGATATCTCTAGATGTTTCTAGATGATTTCAAGATATTTCTAGATGATTTCTAGATATTTGATGATTTTCCCAGCGAACTAAACCTCCATGGCTAGTTCGGGGGTTTCCAGTTGCCATGTTTGATGACACCGTTTCGGGTAGGTAACAAAGTGTGACCATCCCCCAACTTGGACGGTCCAATTTTCTCTGGGGATGAGTGACTTTGAGGGAGATCAAGCACATCCCAGGGGTTCGCTTAGAGATTTGGCTTGTCCCTGAAAATTCAAGGGACATTTTCCCCAAAAACCAATGGCTTCTCGCAGTTGTAAGCAATTTTCCATATCTCTCTATGGTGGCTTCAACCCATCTCAAAAAGTCCCAAGAATATGTTCGTCATCCCAACCACTCATCCCTTTTGTGTGGTTGTAGCACACTAATTCTCAAACCATCAATCACATAATGTGAGAAACCCAAAACCATCCCCAAGTCATCACCATTTATATGGGTGGTATAAATCATCCTCATCATGAAATCATGGTAGTTGTTTTTGGTGCCGGCGCCGGTAAGGTGCCGTGCGTTCATGGCCATTTCGGATTGATGGTGACTTTGACAATCACCGAAAATTGGTGGTTTTGAACAACTTCACATTGAATCAATGTTTGAAAAGCTGTCAAAACCACTGAAAGGGTTCGCTGAAGATGTCATGTTTGAAAGCCTTTCCAAGACTTCGCACATTTGTTCAAGTCACGGGGCCACCTCAAACTTTATTGCTGCCATAGTTGTGAGTCTAAAGAAGTTCTTCTGACGTAGCATCAACTAGTTGATATACAACGTAGCTGGATGTTATATAAGAAGTATAAGAGAAACCAACATAGCGTAGCATGAAGTCTAGGGCCGAGTCTAGCGAAGTTCTTGTGACGTAGCATCAACTAATTGAAATACGACGCAAGTGCAAGAACGTTACCGCCCACCTCAAGTCAACCAACCCGAACCCAAGTGCATGACGCAGGCACAGGAAAAGTATATTAAGTACGCAAGTGCGAGGACGTTGTTGCCCCAACCCACCCCAAGTCAACCACTCCACCCCAAGTGTATGACGTATGCACAGGAAAAGTACATTAAGTACGGAAGTGCAAGGACGTTATTGCCCCAACCCACCCACCCAACCAACCCCAAGAGACGTAGTAGACAAGTATATAAGCAATGGAGAAAATTGGGCACAAACGCATGGTACCTTTTAGGCGCCGGCACCTTGTTTTTGGCACCTAGGTTCGGGGTAAATCCTCCACTTTCGGCACGCCTCAGCGAAGACCAAAGCGGGCTTCAGCGGCACCTCTCTTTGCCCCTTCTTGGCATGGAAGCCTTGGAAAATTCGGCACCAACACCATGGCAGGTCTGAAGATGGCGTGTGGCAATTTTTGGATGCAACCAAGAAACATCCAAACATTCACGCTATGTATAGTATTTCACCTCCGGTAATCAAGCATGGAAATGAGAAGTCCATATTTTGCCGATGTCTATTGTGTTATATTGATTTATATTATATCATACTATATTATAACAAATTATATTATACTATATTATATCATATTATATTGTATTATATTAAATAAAAATATATCATATTATACTATTTTATATGTCATATTATATGATATTGTATTATATTAAATAATCATATCATGCTATATTATGCAAAATATATCACATTGTAATATATTATATAATATTATATTCTATTATATTATACTATATTATACCATATTATACTATATGTTAAATGATATATCTTATGATATTATATGATAGTATATTATTTTTATTACGTTGTATTATATTATGTCTGATATTTACTAAAAATATATTATATGATGTGATGTTATATTACATTATGCTATTTATGAAATTATATATTATATTATGTTATGTTATGTTATATTGTATTATAATATAATATAATATATCATAATATGCCACAAAGCCCGCTTGCAAAATGAATCTCAATTCCCACAACCAAGTCTCCAAATGGCACCTCACAATACCAAAGCACTACTTCCAAACATGCAAATAGCAGCTATGTTTTCCCAATGAGCCAACAAGAACCCAATCAGTCTTGAATCTGTTCATGACTTGGGATCCCATATGATCCATATTTGGGCATGCAAAATGGATGTGAAGCCCTAAACCCACTAAGATTTCAGGACTAGAAACCTAACCATCATTTACCCTCTGGTTATGTCAATAGTTTGCTATTGAACATGGGACATTTATAGTTGACCTACTAAAGATGGTGATTTCCCATAGCTATGTTTGTTTACCAGAGGGTACCCTCTTGTTGCTTCAAACGCGCCGGGATTTCCCACAGATCTCCCAGCCATGGACCCATGGACGAGGCGCAATGCAACACCACTGGAGACTTGGCCCCACCGTCACCTTGGAAGCTGGGATGATGAAGACGGCATGGCTCAAGCAATGTGTCGTTTTCGGGTTGTAGGGTCAAAAGATCAAGACAAATAATACCAGGATGTAAGTTCCATGATGTTTCCTGAAAATCATTTCCAGGTTTCTAAGTTTTCGACATCCTTCTGGAGGGTACTATGCATGGGATTCATGACTTCTTTCTGGAAATCCAAACCAACCAGTAGGAATTCCCAAAATAATAGAATGTGAACCCCTAGTGGATGATAATCCCTAATATGGGCAATCTATCCTCAACCCTTTGGCCAGGTTGCAGCAATAGGGTTAACAGGCTAGTCAGTAAATTCTAATTGGGACATGCTGCTCAAACATATTTAATTTCTATGGGAAAATGTGTGTGTCCCGTTTAAGAATTCAAAAATTAGGCATGTTTTTCACCTGAATTTACAGTTGATATGTTGCTCATAGCTTGCCGAACTCAAAAAAATATCTCCCAGTGCAGTGTTGGATGGCCAACGGGCATGCATCTTGGCAAAAATACAAGGTGGTGCCCCCAAGTATGTTTGTTGGTTTGAAGAACACATTAACTAGTTCGATGTATCTGTTGCCGCAATATCTGTTATAAATCCCGCTAATTGGAGTTCCAAATAAAATTCCATCTATATGGGGTCCAAGAAGCTTCATGATCCATAAAGAAAAAACACATTCACGGGCACCAGCAGGCAACGGCATACAATATGCATCTCTATGCCAGCATAAACAGCGCATCCTATTTTACAGTATAAGTTTTCCAGGGGCTTCACCGTAACAAAAAAAGTTGGTGGATGTTGATGCGAGACAGACCGTTTTCGTCAGATTGACCCAGCCGACGCCACCCCACCCCTTTTTTTCCACCGCAACATCCTGCTCCGGGTCGGCTCGTACCTTGATGTAGGGCCACATGACGGAGCAGATCAGAAATTCATGGAGGGATCGACAAGGACCCACAGCACGTGGCCAGAGAATGGCCATAGCCGTACTAAGATCAAGTGTGGTCAAGGCGGAAAGACAAAGGTGTCCACCAACCTCAACCTTTTCAGCGAAAAAGTAATAATCTGATTGGTGGCTCCAACTCCCTTCCAACATATTATTCACAGACAGATAACAAGATAGATAGGTAGATAGATTAGATTAGATTAGACTGGATTGGATTAGATTAGAAAGAAAGATAGATAGATGGATCGATAGATAAATAGATAAATAGATAGATAGGAAAGATAGGAAAGATAGGATAGATAGGATAGATAGGATAGATAGGATAGATAGGATAGATAGGATAGATAGGATAGATAGGATAGATAAGGATAGATAGGATAGATAGGATAGATAGGATAGATAGGATAGATAGGATAGATAGGATAGATAGGATAGATAGGATAGATAGGATAGGATAGGATAGGATAGGATAGGATAGTTAGGATAGATAGGATAGATAGGATAGATAGATAGATAGGATAGATAGATAGATAGAGAGATAGAGATAGGATAGATAGGATAGATAGATAGATAGGATAGATAGATAGGATAGATAGATAGGATAGATAGATAGGATAGATAGATAGGATAGATAGATAGGTTAGATAGATAGGATAGATAGACAGGGTCAGATAGATAGGATAGATAGATAGGATAGATAGATAGGATAGATACATAGGATAGATACATAGATAAAATAGATAGATAGATAGGATAGATAGGATAGATAGATAGATAGATAGATAGATAGATAGATAGGATAGATACATAGGATAGATACATAGATAAAATAGATAGATAGATAGGATAGATAGGATAGATAGATAGATAGATAGATAGATAGATAGATAGGATAGATACATAGGATAGATACATAGATAAAATAGATAGATAGATAGGATAGATAGGATAGATAGATAGATAGATAGATAGATAGAAGATGCCATAGATAGATGGTAGATAGGAGATAGATAGATAGATACTAGAGATACATAGATAGATAGATAGATACATAGATAGATAGAAGAAATAGCTAGATAGATAGAATAATAGATAGATACATAGATAGATGATAGATAAGAACATAGATAGATACTATAGATAGATTTAATAGATAGAAGAGTAGATAGATAGATACAAGAGATAGATACAGAGATAAGATTTACATAGATAGATAGTAGATAGATTACATAGATGATACAATAGATAGATACATAGATAAGAACATAGATAGATAGATAGATAGATACATAGATAGATACATAGATAGATAGATAGATACATAGATAGATAGATAGATACATAGATAGATACATAGATAGATAGATAGATAGATACATAGATAGATACATAGATAGATAGATAGGTAGATACATAGATAGATACATAGATAGATAGATAGATAGATACATAGATAGATACATAGATAGATAGATAGATATCTCTACATACATAGATAGATAGATAGATTAGATTAGATTAGATTCGATAGATAGATACCGATTTGGTTTGGATGTTTGGTGACTTCCCTGCAATTGCAATGTTTGACGACACTAGAGGCTATTAGTGTCTTAGTCGTTAACATTCAATATTGACCCTAATATTACTAAGAAAAGGTATATCATGATATACATACACATTTTCTATATATAATCTTATGTATAATTTGTTAATTGTATACAAAAATATCATCATAAGTAGCATTATTAATATTAATTCACATTATGGCTATGGATCAATACATAATTTTCCCATACATTTTAGGGGATGATGATCCCTAAATCATCCATAAATCCCAGCGATTTTTCAGGTGCTGTTGGTGCGGATCGAAACCAGCCCCGATGACATTCACGGCCTCCATGCAGCGGAGGGCGTGTTGACGACGCGCTGCGGTGTCACGAGCCATGCCGCGGTGGTGGCACGCACCATGGGGCGCCCATGTGTGGCAGGGGCCAGGGAAGTACAGGTGGATTATGCTGTGCCTTGCCTTAACCTGGGGAAATTCATGGAAAATTCCGAAGATCTATGGAAAATGTGGGGAAATCTATGAAACAAATAATATATATATATACATATAGTGGGATATTATAGGTTTTTCCAATATAGATGGATGGAATCGAATGGGAACAAACATGGCAGGGCGCAAAATCCCAATGTCTGGTAGGATGTCGTAGCATAATTACTGATCATTTCCTGCGGCGAATGTTCCGCCAGGGTAGGTTGTGGCATTCGGAAGTCTGGGCGATCCACTGACCTTTGCGTTGCAGACTGATAGATTCACAAAAGTTCCACCACGGTTGGGTTCCTCATCTCCCCCACGCAAACGCAACAACAAAGACACACAGGTATAAGGTCTCAACATGTCTTAACGACAATAGAATGCGCAAGATGAATGTGTTATATAGTCATCACTAGTCATCAATATCCCTCTTATTCACCATTCATATTCCATTCATATCCCATTCTTTACCATATGTTCCAACATTTTCCCATTTTTTCCTATCCATATATTTCCATAGTTTCCAACATTTTCCCACATTTTCCCATATTTTCCCATCGTTTCCCATATGTTTCCCACATGTTTCCCACATGTTTCCGATGTTTTCCCACCTTTTTCCCATAGCTATGCTATTCTTCTTGACTTTTCCCGAGGAAAATTTGCTTTCCATCTCAGGCTCGTCGCATGACGCTGGGCGATGTCGCAGTGTTGGAGGGTCAAGTGGTGACCATCGATGGCAACACAGGCGGAGGGCATCGACGGACGGGGGGAATTTGATGGGAAAATATATGGGGATTTTCATGGGGATATAAATATATAAATGTGGATTTGGAATTGTGTGGATATAATGATAATGAAATTTCGCTATTTAATGGAATATTACTGAACATCTTACTAGAACCAGCTATAATCAACAGTTGGATGTGTCTCCGGTTTTAGTCGTGGCTGGGAAGATCATCGAACTGTGGGATTTTCCATTGCCAGCTTTGATTACTGGAGGGTATATGGTATTTATATATATATATATGTGTGTGTGTATCTATTGTGAATGGATGCTAATGGAATTTGGATGGGAAAATATCTGGGATATTTTCATGGGGATATAAATAAGTATATATATATATATACATATATTTATATATACAATGGATGCTAATGTTTTTCATGGGGATTGATGGGGGGCCCTTTTTGGCAAACAGTTTTTTTGGGCCTCTGTATAATTCCGGGAGGACATCACAACGAAGTAGTATGATACTCATGAAAAACAAGAGACTAACATAGATGAACACTCAAAAATGTGAGAATTTTACCGGTAGACTGGAGATTCGAAACATCTTAAAGGTTGCATCTGATCCAGCCATCTGGTCTTTCCTGGCAGGGTAGATTCTCCGGTGGATTTTTCGTTTTTTTTGGGTCCAAAAACCATGGGGAATTTTGTAGCCTCATGGGCCGACAGATTGGCAATCGGATTTTGGGGACCTGCAGAACCCATTGGTATCGCTCTGGAACAGCAGTGGAAAACCCATCATTTACAGATGATGAAAACAAAACCATTTATATAGGATTTTCCATGGGATTTTCGTTTGCCAGAGGGTAAGTCCAACTTTGATTTCATGATATTTGGTTAGATGTCCCATGAAATTTCCATGAATATTCTCATTAAATCACCAAATGTTTGACTAAGTTCCACAAACATCCGAAATCCCCACCATACCATTCATATCCTTATCATATCCCCCAAAAGTCCCATATGTTCCCATATATGTCTCATGTTTTGCCATGAATATGCCATGTTTTCTCCAGATTTTTCGGAGGTGAAGTGCTTTTGGGTGAGGTGCCCACCGTGACCCCTAAGCTGTCCAAAGCCTTCCGAACCATCATGACGTGGGCGGATGAGCACCTTGAATCATGGTATTTTTCAATTTTTTTGGTGGAAAAACCATGGAAAATTTGGGCAAATTGATGATTTTTGAAAAAGGGATGAATGTTCCCATGTTTGGCGGAGGCAAAACCGTGGAAAACGATGGACAATTGATGAAAGAATGTGGGTGTTCGCATGTTTTTGCGTAAAAAAACAATGATTTGTTACCTTAGTGGCTGATGGTCTCTCAGTTGTTCCCAAAATTTGCTGCAGATGGTTGGTATTAAAATCCATTTGGTTATCCATCATTGAGGAGATCTATGGGTGGGACTCTGGGACTGTATTCTGTGCAAATAATAGACTATCTTGTATGTTCATGATACCCCATTTCGGCCACTATCTGGATTTGGGTTTTTTCTATGATGAGGATTTAGAAGGTTCATTTTTTGGTGTCACTAGGGTGCCATACTCACCATGGGTACCGGTCAAAACCGGTGCTACTTCGGACTTCGGACATTGCCAAATGGATAGTTTGAGGTTTTGCCCATGCGGTTTTTTCCGAAAATGGTTTGTCCCAATGTTTTTCATTTTCAATTTGTTGGGATCTGTTTACATCCCTTTAACATCCCTTTAACGTTTTGTGTGCATCAATGTGCATCATAAGTTGGATCAGTTTCCAGATATAACCTATTCAAAACATGTTTAACCAGATATAACCAGATTTTATTTTGTAGATGATGAGGATGGGAATATTCATGTTTTTTTCGCCATTTAATAGCCATTTAAACCTCATGAAAACAGACAATTTGGATGATGTTTCTGCCCTGCCAGGTACCGCACCTTGCAGGTGCGTTGCAATGCAGAGACGCCATGTGACGCGCAACGAGCGAAGCTCTTCGGAGCTGAGGGAATTGGCTTGGTTCGCATCTTGGATGAATTCCTTGGATGATCATGGAAAAAATCATGCTTTTTTCATCGGGGTTGAGAAAGGTTTCGAAAAGGTTAATGGTGAATGATGGTTCATATATGGTCTATATGGTTAACGGTTTTATAACCATTGTGTAATTCCACCATTGAGAGCTGAACAATGGTTACTTTAGAGCTTCGCACAGCGGCACCACAAGAGCTGCCAGAAGGCCAGATAGGATCCAAGTAATCAAAGTACCACAAAATTGGCATATGTTTGGCCTTATTTAATGGCCCTGTCGGGTTTTAAGTTTTTTTCCAACCCATTAAAACCAGGGCCTTGGTAAATGGTTTCAAATGATGGCTTTCGGAACGGGGAAAAACGATTTGAAAAAGGTGCTTAGAAATGAAGCCACCAACCAGGAGACTTAAATCAATTAAACCCAAATAATCCCATAAGATATCCCAAGATATCAAAAGCTGAGGGTCTCAAATTTTCATGAAACTACACATAGACTCTGTCGCTGTGAGTGATGGTGGATGGTGGATGCCCTGAGGCACCGAGCACATGTTCTTTGAAGGTGAGCGGATTGTGGCTATGCGACAGATGATTTTGGCGGCAGATGCTTGGTGGAGCTAATGTTAAAGTGAAGTTGATGATAAGTGATGATAAATGTTTACTAAGTGCAAGATCTCTTTATGTTCCATTTTTACTGATTAAAAGCATGTGTGGGGTGCTCATTTAATTATCATTGTTTAGTATGAGCTTGTGAATTGGTGTGTGGAAAAAGGTTGAAGCAGATGTCTAATGCTTTGCTTCATGTGAAAACTCGTTCTAGCTCTGAAAAAACTGAGTGCTTTGATGGTTGGCTTCGTTTGAAAATTTCCAGAAAACCATCTTAAATGGAGCCACATTGGATTCGATATCAATCTGGTCATGTTCAGCGAAACAGGATTCGACTCTGCTACGGGGTTTCCCATGAGATTTGGGGGTGAAAAGCACCAGAAGCTTAGTGGTCCTTGCTAGTATGTGCACCAGATTTGGGGCTCCTCCATGGGAAAGGCTCAACGGTCTCCTTTTCGGTCCAGGACGAAAAGGAGCGGCAAAGTGCTCTGCAGAAGCTCCTGGAGATGCAACGCCAAGATTTTGCGGACGCCTGGTTGGAAAATGTTGGAATTCCGGGTTGGATTTTCATGGAGCTTTTAAGCGCCCACCAAAAACGGGGGAATGTTTTTGTTTGTTCCACTTTGTTCCACATCAAGTGGGCAGATGGGCAGATGTATGATAATGTGTTGTAAATACCAGTTCGATCTTGTTGCGAAACCTCCTGAGGTTTGCTGATGAATATGCCTACTCTTGCAGGTTCCGTCATGTTGCACAATCTATATTGTTTTCCCGAAGTTGCCCGAAGCATCCTAAAACTGGATAGCAACCCCTAAGTGACCAGTAGCTTTCAGAGGCTATTCCCAAATCTTCTCAAAAAATCTCCAATCTCCATCCCCATTTGCGGAATGAATTCATCTCCCACCAGTAGCAACAGCTGGTGACAGGATCCGTTGGTTCAAAGATCTGAATGGTTATGGTTGGTTATGGTTGGCCTGATAACCAACGCCAAGCTGAATGATACCACTCAGACAAAAATGTCCATTTGTTGGTCAATAGCCTCAATGATAGCCAGATTAAACTTGGTGAAGAACCCCCAAATATCAAATAATGGTAACTCTAACGCAGCAACATATTTCCAGTGTCTTTAGAAAAAGGAACGCATGCCTGAATGGTAGCCCCACATATTTGAGTAACTCCAATCCCTTTTCCATGGTTCCCAAATTACCAGCGAAAATAGTTTAAAAAAAAAAAAGAGAAAAAGACATGTCAGTTGGCTAATAACCTAAAAATCTAAACCATAGATAGCAACAACCACCATGACACAACTCTTTTTACATCCCGATAGCCCTAATTTTTTCATAGCCATTGAGCTAAGTTTGATCAACAAAGCCCCAGACCAAGGACTCCAACCGTCCTAAGTCCATGGAATTTATAGGACCCCTAATCATGGTACCGCTATTCCCATAAGATGTCGAAACCATCGTGGGGTTTCCTATCGGAGTGTGGGAGGGTCCCTGTATCCACTTTCCCATTGGTGTATGATTTTCGAAAAATAGCTGTAACTCCAACCAACCAACTATGGGGAACCAACTATATCTCTAGAAGTGGTATGGGAGTCGACCATGGTGACAGCGTATCATGGGATTGGGGTTCCCTTGTTTATGTGGTGCTCACCAGTGATAAGTTGGTCTTGTGGGCCTCACCTTGAATAAATTCCACCTTCCCATTGCTTCACAATGTCCAAAAATAGCTATAACTGAAAAACAATTGATCATTTCCCAACATTTCCCAACATCAAGCTATTTCCAAGCTACTTCCAAGCTATTTCCCAAGGACCTCTTTGAGATTTTCCCTTCCGTCACGGTGCGTCTTCTGGACGCGCCGCTGCACGAGTTCCTCCCCAGCACGGAGGCAGGGCTGGCGGCCGTCGCGGCCGTGGGCGCCAGGGTTCCGGCGTCGCTGGAGCGGGTGAAACGACGAACCGCGGAGCTGAGGGAAGCGAATCCCATGCTGGGATGCTTGGTGAAGTCATGATAGTTACTGTATATATCATTTTTATGTCATTTTCATATCATATATATATATATATATATATGGGTAAATTATAGTGAAATATTATAATTTACCCAGATATATATATATATATTGTTTCTCTGTTGTTTTTTCTATTGTTTATGTATTCTGTTTTGTTGTGGATTGTTTATCTAGTCATGATGAAAATATGTTGACAATGAAAGGGGAGTCAACAAATATCAAATGGAAAAATGATGAAAAATGAATTCAATGAATTGACTATGAAAATAACGGGTGCGGTGTGATGGAAAATCTATAGAACATCTAAGTTTGATGATGATCTTGGATTTGTTCCTTGTTGTTTGTCAGGTTGGTTCAAGTGTGTTGTTTACAGGTGTTTTGAGATATTTTTATGGTGCTTGGATTTGATACATAGGGACAGTCCATTAGAAAAATGGGGTGCAGTAAGTGCAGTATTGGACAAAGATTGATCTGGTGGTTTGGAACACGACTTTTGTTTTCCATTTCACATATGGGATGTCATCCTTCCCATTGACTTTCATAGTTTTCAAGATGGTAGGTACACCACCAACCAGTGATGTTTGGTGATGAAAATATGTGAGTATAGTTGGCCCAAGGGGTATCAAGAAATGCGGGAACATCTTGAAAGTGGGGAACACAAGCAACAAATCCGGATTGGAGGAAGGTGCCCCAATGGTTTTAGAGGCTTGGCACGTACAGAAATGGTATGCGGACTGCTGTCCGCTTCTAGAAATCTGACATCGAATCATATCGAAACAATCCATGCCTCGCAATTTTGTTGATTATTGCGACCTACATTTTCCCATAAAATGTTTCATGAAACCAATAAGCCACGTTTGAGTCTCAAATTCACTGATTATTGCCCCTATTTTGCCCATAAATCTTCGAATTGTACCGTCTGGGTATGGATCAAAACCCATTTATACTGACGCCATATTTGTGGGGGATGAACGTCCATAGCTGCTAACTATTTTAATGGGTACAAGTTTTTAAACCCAAATATCCATACGTCTTGAATATATGCATACAATTGTAATCAATTGTATACAATACCCATTTATAAGAGGAAATATGCCATTTATATAGCTGGGTTGTAATACGTTTATTGGTTATGTTTTTTTTTGGAAGTGAGTTTTTAGCTGGTTAAATCAATCCATTGAGGTTTGACAATTCTCTCCATTTTCCCCAGATTTTCTCAGGTATGTTCCATATTCCCCCAAGAATTTTCCCAGAAAATCATGGAACATCAGCTTCGGACAGCCCCAAGACTGTCCATATTTACCAGATCTTTCCCAGAAATCAAGCCATCCACCGTCTTCCCTATGATCTCCCTAGGTCATCGTGGCTGTCGTTTGGCCATCACCTACCCTGAGATCTGCCAGATGCAAACGCGCGCCATCTTCGAAGCCGTGGCTAGTCTGGGACGACGCCAACAGGTGCCCACAGTGGAGGTGATGGTGCCCTTGGTGTCACATGTGGAGGAGCCACTCGGGGTGGATTGGATTGATTTAGCTATGAAAAAATGATGGATTTTTCACCTTGAAAATGATGTGTTTAATGATGGGGGATTTGTGAAAAAACCCTCTGGTTAAATTGGTTTACATAAACAATCAAAACTGGTCATGTAAAACGGTGTAAAATGGTTGGCTATTGGGACAGGTGGATATTTCGGTGGATATTTGGTCATCAGCCCTAGGAGTTCAAGATCTTAAAACTGGTCGTGGAGAAAACGGTCCTGGCAGTGCAGCGAGAGCAAGGGATGAGCTTCAAGTATCACATTGGGGCCATGGTGGAGTTGCCGCGGGCCTGTTTGCAGGCGAAACAGGTGTTGATTGGTTGGTGGAATAGTTGGAGATGATAGATACACCTCTTGTGTCATGAAACCCTGGAAAATCCAGCATTGTTTGAAGCGCGTTGATTTCCCAGGAAAAACCACTTCAAACTTCCATTGGGGATGTTCGTTATTGCCACGTAAGTTTGCCAGCGTGTGGAGTTGGATCTTCCCATTTTTTCGAAGGAAACCAATGAAAAATCTATGAAAAATAGATGAAAATAGGGGAGCCCCAAATTCACTGCTTCATCATGTTGCCCATTTTCCATAGGCCTCGCGTTGCGAGGCCGAGAAGTTGGCGCAGTCTGCGGAGTTCTTCAGCTTCGGCAGCAACGATCTGACACAAAGCACCTATGGACTCAGCCGGGATGATGCTTCGACCTTCTTGCCGCCTGGATCTCTGAAAAAAATGAGGATTTTTGACTGGAACATATAATATCATATAATGGAAACTGATGTTAGATGAGGTTGAAAAAAAGGAGAAAAGATGCTGTTCGATGGAATTTCTTAGATCCGTTGTGACTGATTTACCTGTTAAAAATGACTACAGCCATGTTAGATGAGGTTACATTCTGTTGCGCACATATTGCAAGGACAGAAAAACTAGTGTCATGTGTCATGCATTTCATAGTTATTTCTAAGTTGAGCCAGGCCGTGTTTAAGGCCCGCATTCTCAACACACCCAAGGCCCCTATCCTAAAAATGCGAAAAACCCTCCGGTAATCAAACGTGGCAACGGGGAATCCCCTAGAAATGAGGTGTCAGACGCTGGGAAAAACGATGGGAAAAACATCAACGGTGGAGTTTGAAATTTTGCCATGTTTGATCACCGGATGGTATCTATATAGTCTATATCCCATTTTGTTTGGGTAAAACCATGTAAAACCTAAACTTCAATATTTCTCTGTGAAAGGCTGCCTGCAGTTGCTACCAGTTGGACGCAAATGTTTACTTGTGAAATCTCAAAACACGTCGATGACTTGCACTAAAACTGTCCGGTTGCTGTTCCGCTTTCCGCTTTTCCAGTTGTTTTGAGTGTTTAAAAACATAAAAAGTATCTTTATTTCATAGCTGAATGACAGCTGCCATGCTTAAGAAAAACTTGGCAGTTGTCAATTTTGCTGCGGTTATAAAAATACATTCACTCCATGTTTTCGCTCAAAACCCATCAAAAAATCCTGGCAGTTGCCATTTTTGCAGCGATTCCTGAGGCCAAACCTCACTTTAATCCATATTATAATGGGATAGATATCTCAACGATTATTGAGGTTTAATAAACCAATCAGGATATTGGGTCGTTTTTTTGGGATATATCCTTTCAAAAATCCCAGAATCGTGTGGGATGTATAAATCCTATTACCTATGAATCCCCATGATTGCTATAAAGATCATGAAAAACCTTATGATATTTGGGATACATACCATTGTTTACCCTCTGGTAAACTAACATAGCTATGGAAAGTTTCCATTTTTTATGAGCAAATCAACTATAAATGGCCATTTTCAATAGCTATGTTTGTTTACCACAGTGTATGTGTTTTACCAAAAAAAACTAACAAGAAAACAATGATATCATATGATATCCTCCATGTTTTCCCCATGTTTTGCGAGGCCCGACTACAAGGCCAAGGGGATTCTGGAGCAAGATCCCTTCGTGACTCTGGACACTGAGGGTGTTGGGGAACTGATTTTACTGGCCGTGGAGCGGGGCCGCAAAGCTCGAAGTGGCATGAAGATGGGTATTTGTGGTGAGTGCCTTGGGTGAAACAGCCATTTCTCTGGTAAAAATTGGTGAAAACTGGTGAAAATGGATGAACATGGGTGAAACTGCAACCTCCTCAACCTGCCAAAGTTAATGATAAACATAGTGACAACAAGGACAAGAAGAAGAACAAGGAAGAACAATACTCCTCATCTAAACGTTCCTTAAACCATCCTACCATCCTCCCATCCTCTAACAGGCATGGTGGTGACCCCGGCAGCATCGATTTCTGCAACCGCATCGGTTTGGACTACGTGAGCTGCTCGCCGTGGCGCGCCCCCCTGGCACGCCTCGCTGCGGCACAGGCGGCGCTGCGCGCTGACCACGGCGACGGCGACAGGGCGAAACGCAACGGCACAAGGACGACGACGACGATGACGACGACGACGACGCAGCCGCGGCTGGGGCGATGCAGGTCGTGGTGACAAGGAGCTGCTGATGTCGTGGTGCTGTTGAGCTGTGACTACTGTAGATATGACTTATAGAATTCGAAGTTGCTTTTGTGCCATGTATTAACAAACATTGTAATACACAAACATACACATTACATTATATGGTGCTTGACAATCGGTTCAGAGACCAACGTCACGTAATCATACGGAATCCAGCTTTGAAGTTCTTGGTTTTTCTGTCGGAAAGCCCTGGACAAGGCCGAAGAACACTGAATTCTTTACAAGTGAAGATTGCGGCCTTTTTGTTTGAGAGGCACATTTTCTCAAACTTGTCACTGCTGAAAATTCATAAAGCCTGGATGAAAGCAGTGCCGAGTAGACCAGTTTTGGGTGTTCGTGATGACACCTGTAATGCGCAATGCAAGACTTCCCATTGTCCATCATAGGACGCCTTTGAAGGATTTAGAGTCTTTATGTCATTAAAAAATTTGTTATTTGGGTGGTTTCGGCTCTGGGATCCAAGATTTGGGGCCTGAAAACTGGTTGCAAACCTTACACGGTGAAATCCATCATCACCTTCTCATTGCGATAGCCGATCTTTAAGGGGAAGATCACCGATTTTCAGACACTCAACTCATATTTTTGGGTTGTGGGTTATGTTGAGTAAGATTAATTTCCGGTCTGACCTCACTCTGTTAACAACATGGTTGATGAGCTGAAGCCGCTCATGCATTGGAACTTCCATCGCTCAGTGACTGGAGTTCACCCTGCTGCAGCTGCACACGCGGCAAAAGCGAGCCGCAGATCAGTTGATGTAACCGGGTGTATTGGGATGTGAGTTGTTTGAAAAAATGGCAGATACATGACATGATACATGAAGATAGCCCATTTCATGGCCATTTCAATTTAATACTGTGGATGGAGGAACTATTGGTAACTATGACACACTGTAAATAATGGGACTATAGCTAAACCATCTACCAACGCAGGATTTCTTCCATCCACAGTACGTTTTAACGTGGAAAAGAATGATGAACATGACATGATCGGTGGTGAAGGTTCACCAGGCAATTTCCAGATCCAGTTGGAGAAACCGTGGAATTTCTGCCCAGAGATGGTCCTGCAGCATTAACAAGCGGGGAATAATCTTCAGTGAATTTTCTCCTCCAGATTTCCAGTGATTCCAGAATTCTGCAGCATGGCGTTCTGCAGTGTTTCTCAACTTCTCCATGTGACTAAAATCCCAGTCGATGAAGGCACAGGTGTCAAAGCAAGCGGGTCTTTGAGGCGGCGATTGGGTCTCAGGGGGATGGAGCCCAACGTATTCAGAAAGGTGATGTTTCAGAGTTTCATGGCACGTTGGCACGTTCCACCGTGAGTCCCAAATATACCCTCCAGTATCCTCCAGTAATCAGTCACATCGCTGGAAAATCAGCCATCATTCGATGGTTTTACCGTAACAAAACCCGGTTTTTTATTTCGGGGATTTTCCAGCCAGCCACGGTGAAGCGTAGAAGTGACGAGTCCTGGTCACCGGTGGGGGTTGGTTTAGACCCAAAAATTGATCACCCGTCGTCACCATGACCATAATCCACATCATGGCAAACCATGTAAGCCATGTAAGCCATGTAAACCGATCAAGAATGATTTACATGATGGCAACGATAACAGTAATAATAAGGACAGTTAGTGACAGTTATACTATGTTATACTTATATAAATATATCATCTTATATCATCTTATATCATGTATATAATATATACATATATATATATATAAATTACATAGATTTACATAGCCACATCATCCTTTTCAGGTCCCATAATCGTCCCATCCCTGTCCGGCGCTTTTTTTTTAGTGGCTCAGCCGATGGCGAGCAAAGCTTGGGCCGCGGAAACGGATCCGTCGGATCCGGACACGTCGTGGGATGGATCCGATGGATCTCATGGCATGGGATGGGACCAGGCGACCAGGGGAGGCCACCAGGGGAGGTTACGAAATGTTACCGAAAAGCTGAGATTTGATGAGATTTCTGTGGGATTTCCAGTCAGGATATGATGTCAACCTTTTTCGTCCTTCCAGTTTCCACAGATACTCTATTTGAGACGGGGATTAGAAACAAACACAGTTTTCAATTTGTTGATCAATGAGCGACCAAGAAATTGTGGTCCGTGGGCGGCCTTTACACATCAGCCATGAATCTGCGAGGAAAAGATCACGACTCACGACAATCCCCAAATCACCATGACTGTTATAAACATTCTGAAAATCTCCCCCCCTTTGTTTTTATTGCTTACAACAGTCCTTGTTGTGTAGTTCTGATGTTTCAATCATTTTCAATCCCCCAATTTATGGCCACACTTGAATCCGGAACATGATGTTCTAGTGGTTGTGGGGTACCCTATTTTTATGCAAAACCATTCTAGTTTATCCCAGCGTTTATCATCATATTCCCACTTTTGATGATAAGAATTATGTTAGATTCTCATGTGTTTTGGTAAAGAGCACCATAGTTCGCTTGTTCTTAGCCAACAGTAGGGAACCATAAGTATTTCCTGACTATATCTATGTCATGTTGTTTTTGTTGGTACCCCAAGAAAGCCTCCGGTATTTTTTCCGGAACATGGCCCGCATCACAAGTTACCACAGGGTATTATTTACAATTCAAGTTCCATCGAATTATGTATGGAATTATGTATACTTATGTTGTTTATAGCTGGTAAATAGACCATTGTTTTCATCCATTTAGTATGTCTAATCCAAGTTTATTCATGGGGCTTTGAGCCGTACCCTCTGGCATTATATGGGTAGCTTGAAGATCCCAGAGCTGGAAGTTGATGGCTGTCAAAATCATCGCCAAGCCATGGCGGATTGTACAGCAAGCCATGGCTTCCTATGACACCGGAGGGTATCATAATGATTACATGATTACTCATGAGTATTATATGGGTATTTGTTTGATTCCATCAATAGAATGATACCATCATATAGTTCCAAGAACAAAAAAAACAGTAATATGACAAGATTATCATTGTAGTTCCTATTGTTTTTAATTTATTATTGCAGTTCCTATTACTATCACTTACAATGATGAAGTATGATAATTGAACTGTTGATGATCTCCTATTATCCGTCTATTTCTATCCTATTAACTAGGTATCAAAAAACATTAGTTCCTATCATGGCAACTATTGTTATCAATGGCAATGATGACACCGGAGGGTTGCCATGTGACACCGCCATGTGACACCGCAGTCACCAGGTGATTTATGATCCCATGGACTGCCAATTCTACACTTGGCAGCTGGCCATCGCACAAAATCTGGGCGGCCGCAGGTGTGGATAAAATGGAGGTCTGTGGGTTAGAACTGAATCTCATGGGTTTCAAAATGTTTCAAAAAATGAAGGTGCTAACCAGATGGTGTTTTTCATGGGCTTTCAAAATGTGTTTTTCATGAGATTGATGATATACACTGGTAGGACAAAAGTTGCGCTTTTTGAGCTTCCCACAGTGAACATGTTTGGCTTCTTCTTCTGCACACCCTTTCCCCGTAGAATCCTAGCATGGAGCTTTGTCGTACCCCGGTCGCATTTCCACCCTCCAAAAGCTTTAAAATCTTATATATTTAAAAGAGGGAGATAATTGACCGTCCCACACCTGCCACACAAAACGGACTTGAAAATGCGATCCGCGGTTGACCGACATGGATGTCTTGTAAAGCTTTCAAGAAGCATAAACTTTGTTCCTCCTGAAGGGTACGAAAAGCTTATTTAGTGGGAATTGCCACGCCATTTGCTGATTTTTGCACCTGCTTCAGCTTGGACATTACTCCACATAACATGTCTGTCTCCATCCTCTTTGTCTGCACTGCTACACATGTGCCGTGACGCAGGGTACGAAAAGCTTATTTAGTGGGAATTGCCACGTCATTTGCTGACTTCTGCACCTGCTTCAGCTTGGTCATTACTCCACATAACATGTCTGTCTCCATCCTCTTTGTCTGCACTGCTACACATGTGCTGCGACGCAGGGTACGAAAAGCTTATTTAGTGGGAATTGCCACGTCATTTGCTGACTTCTGCACCTGCTTCAGCTTGGTCATTACTCCACATAGCATGTCTGTCTCCATCCTCTTTGTCTGCACTGCTACACATGTGCCGTGACGCAGGGTACGAAAAGCTTATTTAGTGGGAATTGCCATGTCATTTGCTGATTTTTGCACCTGCTTCAGCTTGGACATTACTCCACATAACATGTCTGTCTCCATCCTCTTTGTCTGCACTGCTACACATGTGCCGTGACGCACTGGTAGGACAAAAGTCGCGCTTGTTGAGCTTCCCACAGTGAACATGTTTGGCTTCTTCTTCTTCTGCACACCCTTTCCCCGTAGAATCCTAGCATGGAGCTTTGTCGTACCCCGGTCGCATTTCCACCCTCCAAAAGCTTTAAAATCTTATATATTTAAAAGAGGGTGATAATTGACCGTCCCACACCTGCCACACAAAACGGACTTGAAAATGCGATCCGCGGTTGACCGACATGGATGTCTTGTAAAGCTTTCAAGAAGCATAAACTTTGTTCCTCCTGAAGGGTACGAAAAGCTTATTTAGTGGGAATTGCCACGTCATTTGCTGACTTCTGCACCTGCTTCAGCTTGGTCATTACTCCACATAACATGTCTGTCTCCATCCTCTTTGTCTGCACTGCTACACATGTGCTGCGACGCAGGGTACAAAAAGCTTATTTAGTGGGAATTGCCACGTCCTTTGCTGATTTTTGCACCTGCTTCAGCTTGGACATTACTCCACATAACATGTCTGTCTCCATCCTCTTTGTCTGCACTGCTACACATGTGCCGTGACGCAGGGTACGAAAAGCCTCTTTAGTGGGAATTGCCACGTCATTTGCTGACTTCTGCACCTGCTTCAGCTTGGTCATTACTCCACATAACATGTCTGTCTCCATCCTCTTTGTCTGCACTGCTACACATGTGCTGCGACGCAGGGGACAAAAAGCTTATTTAGTGGGAATTGCCACGTCCTTTGCTGATTTTTGCACCTGCTTCAGCTTGGACATTACTCCACATAACATGTCTGTCTCCATCCTCTTTGTCTGCACTGCTACACATGTGCCGTGAGGCACTGGTAGGACAAAAGTTGCGCTTGTTGAGCTTCCCACAGTGAACATGTTTGGCTTCTTCTTCTGCACACCCTTTCCCCGTAGAATCCTAGCATGGAGCTTTGTCGTACCCCGGTCGCATTTCCACCCTCCAAAAGCTTTAAAAATCTTATATATTTAAAAGAGGGTGATAATTGACCGTCCCACACCTGCCACACAAAACGGACTTGAAAATGCGATCCGCGGTTGACCGACATGGATGTCTTGTAAAGCTTTCAAGAAGCATACACTTTGTTCCTCCTGAAGGGTACGAAAAGCTTATTTAGTGGGAATTGCCACGTCATTTGCTGACTTCTGCACCTGCTTCAGCTGGGTCATTACTCCACATAACATGTCTGTCTCCATCCTCTTTGTCTGCACTGCTACACATGTGCCGACGCAGGGTACAAAAAGCTTATTTAGTGGGAATTGCCACGTCCTTTGCTGATTTTTGCACCTGCTTCAGCTTGGTCATTACTCCACATAGCATGTCTGTCTCCATCCTCTTTGTCTGCACTGCTACCATGTGCCTGACGCAGGGTACGAAAAGCTTATTTAGTGGGAATTGCCACGTCATTTGCTGACTTCTGCACCTGCTTCAGCTTGGTCATTACTCCACATACATGTCTGTCTCCATCCTCTTTGTCTGCACTGCTACACATGTGCTGCGACGCAGGGTACAAAAAGCTTATTTAGTGGGAATTGCCACGTCCTTTGCTGATTTTTGCACCTGCTTCAGCTTGGACATTACTCCACATCATGTCTGTCTCCATCCTCTTTGTCTGCACTGCTACACATGTGCCGTGACGCAGGGTACAAAAAGCTTATTTAGTGGGAATTGCCACGTCATTTGCTGATTTTTGCACCTGCTTCAGCTTGGACATTACTCCACATAACATGTCTGTCTCCATCCTCTTTGTCTGCACTGCTACACATGTGCCGTGACGCAGGGTACGAAAAGCTTATTTAGTGGGAATTGCCACGTCATTTGCTGACTTCTGCACCTGCTTCAGCTTGGTCATTACTCCACATAACATGTCTGTCTCCATCCTCTTTGTCTGCACTGCTACACATGTGCTGCGACGCAGGGTACAAAAAGCTTATTTAGTGGGAATTGCCACGTCATTTGCTGATTTTTGCACCTGCTTCAGCTTGGTCATTACTCCACATAGCATGTCTGTCTCCATCCTCTTTGTCTGCACTGCTACACATGTGCCGTGACGCAGGGTACAAAAAGCTTATTTAGTGGGAATTGCCACGTCATTTGCTGATTTTTGCACCTGCTTCAGCTTGGACATTACTCCACATAACATGTCTGTCTCCATCCTCTTTGTCTGCACTGCTACACATGTGCCGTGACGCACTGGTAGGACAAAAGTTGCGCTTGTTGAGCTTCCCACAGTGAACATGTTTGGCTTCTTCTTCTGCACACCCTTTCCCCGTAGAATCCTAGCATGGAGCTTTGTCGTACCCCGGTCGCATTTCCACCCTCCAAAAGCTTTAAAATCTTATATATTTAAAAGAGGGTGATAATTGACCGTCCCACACCTGCCACACAAAACGGACTTGAAAATGCGATCCGCGGTTGACCGACATGGATGTCTTGTAAAGCTTTCAAGAAGCATAAACTTTGTTCCTCCTGAAGTATATATATCATCTAACTCCCATTAATTCCCATTATATACATAAGATATCGTGAATATATCCTCTATAAATGGTGGTTCAGCCCATTAATGGTCGGGTATAATCATATTCATATATAATCTCATCTATATCCAATTAATTCCCATTATATATATATATACATATATCATCCCATTATATCCTATGAATAATTAGGTATTCTCATTATATATCATATCCCATGAATATATCTCCCTTATTGTTGGTATTCAGCCCATTTTGTTGGTCAATTTTCCCTCAAGCTGCAGCATGGGCACGAAACATGCGCCTCAGGAGTGCCGCTTCAAACCGCACATCACACTGCTTGCGAGGCCAAACAAGTCTATCCAACCCAACTGGTTAAGAAGATATACATGGTGTATATATATATATTTACACATCTAAATTGTGTATGCTGCACTTAATTGTATATACAGTATAATAAACAAATAGATTTGGGATCCGTATTTTGTTGAAATCGTAGTGTTACACTGTACATTATACATGATATACGTAGTATAATATGCAAATTATATATATATATATTGTTCTTTACAGTGTTTAATTGTACATGCAGTATAAACAAGTAGACAACCGACTTTTCAGTGTGTTCTCAAAGTGGATGATTCCTGAAACCGTGACAGTGACTGCTTTTGAGGGTTGTTACCAAGGTTGTCAACAAAGGAAGTAAGGTGGTAAACCCACAAATCAGTGCATTTTTTCCAAACATGATGATTTTTAGGAAAACAAACAAATATACAACTAGGTATGATTTGGAGAATCCCTGTGTATATGCATATATTATCATATATTTATATATATATATAGAACTTATACACATATTTACATGCGTAGGCAAGCAAAATTAGATTGTCAATATATGGGTGGCGGTGGGTCAAATTGTCAACTCTGCGACATGGACAGTTTCAGAGCCTATGACCAGCCGTTCTGGGTCCATTGGCACCAAAAGTTTTGAACCATAGTCAGTTGATTGGTGAGTTCAATGGAACATTTACAACAGACCCTTCTGTTTGATTGGCTTTAAATTCTAAACCATCGTTTCCTGAAATGCAAACCCTTGAATCAGCGCTGATGTTAAGGCCCTAAATACCAGTTATGTTTATGGTGATGTTTATGGTTGTTCAGAAGTTATTTCTATGAGCTTATGATTCCAATCTATGGGCTTATAACTTAATATTCTTTATGTTTTCTACATGGTTTAAAACATGTTATAAATGGTTGGTGGTTGAATCTGGTTGGTGCTTTGGAACATGAATTTTATTTTTTCCATATCTCTGGATAAATTATAACGACCTCACTGTTCTCCCTCACTGGAAATCATGATTAATAAGGGGAATCATCCCCAAGATAGCCACAAGTTTCAGGTTAGTGCAGTATGATAATTTACCCAGAAAGTATGGGTACCCCAAATCATCCAAGTCATCAGGCGTGTCATATCGCCTGAGAATAATAATCCCTCCATATCTTGGGAATTTCATCATCCCAACTGACGAAGTCCTTCATTTTTCAGAGGGGTAGGTATACCATCAACCAGTTATTATACTATGATATGTTATGATTATTATGGGCTTTAGCTCGCAGGCGCAGTTGGAGCTGCCCTGCAGGGAATTTCTGCGAACCTCAGAGCAACCACCTGGATCACACCATTTTCCTATCTGACTCTGCTTCAGACAATGATCACCAGTGGGAGTTGGTTCACGAAGATGACCGCCGCAGAATTCAGGTTGCAGCTTCTGAAGCTTTGTCCCAGCGCTGAGGAGTCCGTGGACCTGAACTACTTGTCCGGTCTTTCGGGCAGGATCTCCGAAGCTGCGCTGGATACCCTCCTCAGCTACCAGGACACGACGAACGACGGCAGCGACCTGGTACCGCTGACGTGGTGGCGCAAGAACAATACGCTACATGGCAACCATGAGGGGATGGGAGTGCGTACCTCTATGACTCCATTTTGCCATATTTTGCCGGTGGCATATTGCATCATCAGCTCTGATCCTCCTGGTAAGCCAATATCTATTAATCTATCACATCCGCTGCTGAATATGTGGGGTATAATCACATGTGGCTGTTCGATCCTTGGCACGTATGGGTTCCTAAGGGGAAGGGAGTGATGCCTTGAGATAGCTTTCCCGAGACTCTATTTTTCAGAAGGGCCATCTCTAGTCAGGCAACGTGAGCCTCGTGGGACCTCAGAACTGGGCCCCAAGGAGCCCTTCGTCGAACGGGCCTTGGGTGGAATGAGATGAACTGATTATATGGGATTTTACAATATACCAGGGTCTATGTTAATTATGAAGTGTATAATGTCTATAATTATCCATATATTTTGTCAGAACAATAGGTATATCATATGGATATATACCTATTACCCTCTGGTAAATTAACAGTTTGACCCTGAAAAGAACCCATGTTTAGTGGAAACTAATCTTCCAACCCCTATCTACCAGGGTCTATGTTAATTTACTGGAGGGTATATATATATATTAGAACCTAACCAGTTTAATGGGATATTAGTGAGGATTGTCCATAGAAAATGATGCTTTAATGCGATCTTAATAGGATAGTAGTGAAATATATCGCCTGGAATTTCGATGGAATATTTTCATGGGGCTATAATGGGATATAACCGACCGTGTTAGACCATCTATAATCGTTTATAAATCTGAAACTGGATATACAATCCGCTACTAATGAACCGTTGCTATGGGAAAACACCAGGTAAATCATAAATCTAAATGGGCCATTTTCAATAGATAACTTTGATTACCAGAGGGCAAAGCCAATCCATGTTTCATGAGATGGATGTGATAGTGGGATGTTAATGGGACTTCAATATATACTGTAATTATCTTAAAGGCACAACTCCAACATGCTTTGGTGACATAAGGAGAACATCATTGGATACAATGAGAAACATTCATGCGAATAATGTGGATACAATGAACATAAAACTGGGAGACTTTCCGTAAAGACATGGCGATTCAACCATCACTAGGAATTTAAGCATAAATCAATCTGTTCGATATCTACACACCCAGTTTATCCCAATTCCTCTGCGTTAAATACACATTTGAAAACCCTTGCTACCCTCTGACTCTGGTAAAGTAACATAGCTATGGAAAATGGCCCTATTTAAAGTGGTGATTTTTCATAGTTCTGGGTAAATTATAACAACCTCACTGCGACCTCACTGGAATCATAGTTAATAAGGGAAATCATCCCCAAATGGCCTTAATTCAGGTTAGTGAAATATTATAATTTACCCATATATATATATAGAGTAACAGGGGGTTTATGACATGGGGTAGTTGACATGGGGTAGTTCATCATATTAAGTAACATTCTAAAATCTGTACGTTTTAGAGAAAACTGTTCGTTCAACAAAATAACGTTCGATTACCCTGTTTTAAATTAAAAAATAAACAGGCACAGAAATGTTTGCTCGTTTGAGGTTCCAGGTAAATATTATAATTTACCCAGATAGTTATGTTAGTTTGCCGGAGAGCAGACTAACTGCAAACCTGCACGGCTACGTGGAGAACAATCAGGACCAGCGTCGCCGCGAAGAACGCGCTCGACGACGGTTGGAGGAGGGAAATTTGACATGGGTAGAGGATGCTGACTCTCTTCTAGTTGGTGGTTTCCACGATATATCTACACTACCCTCTGGTAAACCAACATACTTATAGAAAATCACCATTTTGAATAGGTAAATACAAATGGACCATTTTCAATAGCTATGTTAAATTACCAGAGGGTATATTATATGAAGCAGAAAAAACCAAAGTGAACTATATAGTAAATTAGTAACCCAACCCAACTTATGACAATTATCGTCATGAGGATGGATGCCTATTACATACTTATACCCTCTGGTAATCAAACGTGGCAATGGAAAATCCTTCATTTATATGGATTATTTTCCCATCAAAACGCCGATTTAATGATTTATAGGGGATTTTCAATTGCCGTGTTTGATTACCGGAGGGTATAGTTCCACTATGTTTTAATGTTCAACGGTATTTAATTATTTGTGATGATCCCAAACTGGATCATATTATATCAACCTGTTTGTAAGTCTAAATTGATAATGTTAATTACGATCGTGACTTTAATTGGCCAGGTTAGAGTACTTTAACAAGTGTGGGGGCAGTTGAAGCAACAGAAATGATGGACAAAACATCAACTACCTTCCGGTGTCATCAAAAGTGGCTGGCTGGAAAATACCCCAACTAAATGGAGGTTTATAGCTGGGAAAATCAGCTGTAAATGCCTGAATTGTCCATTGCTCTGTTTGATTACCGGAGGGTAGATGCTGAAGAAACACCAATGATGGCATGAATCTGACAAAGCGAAAACAGCAATACTAGCAGAATGGGAATGAAACCAACACGATCTAGAATAAGGATCTGAGTATTTTTTGATATGTTTTGTCTTCATAGAATACCTGCGGCACTGCCATGTTTTAGGGGAGACCTGCAAGACCACAAACAGTTTTACATATGACATGACATTATGACAGTTGGATGTGGCTTGGAAATCCAGACTGCCAAACCATGCCAAACCCATACAAGATGGCCCTCCCCACACAGAACTTGGTTGGTTAAGCCCCATCAACTATAGCCTATAGCTATATCTATGTTCAACCATAGAAACAATAAATTACCATCTGGTAAACAGCCACATAACGAACTGGAAAGATCCACCATGCTATTAATGGGTAAATCAACTATTTCTAAATGGACCATTTTCAATAGCGAACTGTTAGTCATTACCAGAGGATCACTGCTGGGTGCATCCCGGAAGTAGCTATATATAGCCGAAAACCAACATACCTTGGGTGTCAAAGATGGCAAGCCAGGAACTACCCCATAAATGACAGGTTTTTTATGGGAAGCATCATAAATGGGGGATTTTCAAGCAAACCATCTTTGACTGCCGAAGGGTATTCACCAATATATCCCATGAAGATCCAGAGTGTATCCCCATTGAATCACTGTTTTTGTTGACATCTCGGAGGGTGTTTTGGTGGAAACCCATGCAGAAACCACTTCAGCAATGGGTCAGGAGAAGGCTCGGAAAGAGGCCAAAGTGAGCGCCGGATACTTCAAACCCTCGGTGAACAGTTGGGGGCTTAGTTCAGAATGGCTTTCCAGCAAATGTGGTTGACTTACATAAACCCAATGCCATAAACCTAACATTTTGCAATGGTTTATACAACCCATTTATGGTAATGTTGGGCATGGTTTATGATTGGGTTTACCACATTGAAGTGTTTGTTGTTAACAATGGATGCATAGTAACTAGGACTTCGTTTTCTCTGGTTTTCCTGTATATGTTCGCTTCATCCTACAGGAAGTTGGTAAATTGTTAGTAAGTCGGATTTGGGGTCACAGTGTGCGTTTTTTTTGGGGGGATGCGACATGAAGCCAAGAGAAACCTGTAACTGGTTAGCTTCAAAAGGGGATGATACTACCGGGTGATTGGAATTCTGCACTACAGTCACGGCCTGGTCATGGCCTTGTACGAATGTTATACGTCAGTAAGTCACACACCATTTATGGAATGATAACCTCATTGAAATCATAATTTATAATGTAAATAACTGGCTTTAGGGCTTTAACCCTAGGAAAACTGGTCCCATTCGAGAGACCAGTGGAGCTCAAATTGAACTGAGGCTATCAAAATGTCGGTAGTCGCATCAGGATACTTGAGGACATCTTGGAGCTGGAGAAAGTTCAATGGCCATTTCAGGAACCTAAATTGGAGGTACCTACCATATATAAGGCCTATATAAGGCCTATGTAAGGCCTATGTAAGGGGATATACCCCCAAAATATGGCCTTATATGGTACAGTACCTCCATTTTAGGATCCTGGAGATCTCCCATTGAAAGTCGTGGCCTTGTTGGAACATACCCCCAGGTCCCAAGTCGATCTCGGGGTCAATCACCACAGTTTCCATGTGGGCTACCACCAAATTTTGCCATTTCCTGGGTAATGTGGGTGAAACAATGTCATTTTTACCACCCATGACTTCCTGGGAATGGTTTCTACATATCACCTATAAGAATGGTGATTTGTTTGGGGATGGTAAACATGGCATTGTCTTACCCACATGGTTCCTCATTTTCAGATCAAAGTTTCATGCAACAGACGTGAAAAAAACGCGTACGCCGTGAATGCGTTGTCGCATGGAGCGTCGCTGTTGTTTGAGATCTCCATGGGTTTTGTTTGAAGAATTACACTCCAGTAATCAAACATGGCAATAGAAAATCCTCGATATATATATATATATATGTATATATATATATGGGAGTCGTCCTAAAACCCATGCAAGGCTTTTAGTATCCGAGTGACATCTGCAGAGATGGATGTGTATGTTTTGCTGCAGTGGCGAAAGGCCGCGAAAGCGCGGCGTAAGGTTCGCGAAAGGTCTCATAGTACTATTTATAAACCTATAAATAAACGAAAACCCGATCATAATCCCATGTCCCGATTCTGCTGGGGCGCGAAAGGGCGCGAAAGGTTCGCAAAAGCGCGGCGTAAGGGCAGTTTTCGGGTACCACAATTTTGGACAACCCCCATATATATATATATAAATTGGTATATTAAAACAAGTGTGTATATATAATATACCCTCTGGTTATTTAACATAGCCATGGAAAATGGTCTATACTATTTATAGATGGTTTACCTATTAATAGCATGCTGCTTTTCCAGTTCGCAAACTGTTAGTCATAACCAGAGGGTAAACCCAGCTTATCCATGGTCATTTAGTTCGTTGATTTTCCTATTAAAAGCATGGTGATTTTCCCAGTAGTTTTTTCCCGAGAGCGTCTGAGCGCAGGGTTCTTCCAATAGTGGGGGTCTGTATCTCATCTTCTCATCTTCACACCTTCTCATCTTCACATCTTCTCTCACACCTTCTCATCTTCACATCTTCTCTCACACCTTCTCATCTTCACATCTTCTCTCACACCTTCTCATCTTCACATCTTCTCTCCACCTTCTCATCTTCACATCTTCTCTCACACCTTCTCATCTTCACATCTTCTCTCACACCTTCTCATCTTCACATCTTCTCTCACACCTTCTCATCTTCACATCTTCTCTCACACCTTCTCATCTTCACATCTTCTCTCACACCCTCTCATCTTCACATCTTCTCTCACACCTTCTCATCTTCACATCTTCTCTCACACCTTCTCATCTTCACATCTTCTCTCACACCTTCTCATCTTCACATCTTCTCTCTCATCTTCACATCTTCTCTCACACCTTCTCATCTTCACATCTTCTCTCACACCTTCTCATCTTCACATCTTCTCTCACACCCTTCTCATCTTCACACCTTCTCTCACACCTTCTCATCTTCACATCTTCTCTCTCTCTCATTCTCTCTCCTTTCTCTCTCTCCTTTCCCTCTCCTTTTTCTCTCTCTCGCCTTCTTTATCTTTCTCTCTTTAGGCCGAGGGTGGTACCGGCGGTGAGTCACGAAACGTCAACCCTTTCGCACGAAATGAGGGTCGATCGTCAAACACTGAGGAAAAATTGCGATTTTACTTCAACCCTTTCGCACGAAAGTCAAAAACTCATTTTACTCTGTTGCCTTGTGCCGGAGCAACCCTTTCGCACGAAATGAGGGTCGATCGTCAAAAACTGAGGAAAAATTGCGATTTTACTTGTGCTAAAACAAAAAACCCTTTCGCACGAAATGAGGGTCGATCGTCAAAAACTGAGGAAAAATTGCGATTTTACTTGTGTGTAAAAGCTCTGTGTGTAAAAGCGTCTGTGTGTAAAAGCGTCTGTGTGTAAAAGCGTCTGTGTGTAAAAGCGTCTGTGTGTAAAAGCTGTCTGTGTGTAAAAGCGTCTGTGTGTAAAAGCGTCTGTGTGTAAAAGCGTCTGTGTGTAAAAGCGTCTGTGTGTAAAAGCGTCTCTGTGTGTAAAAGCTGTCTGTGTGTAAAAGCGTCTGTGTGTAAAAGCGTCTGTGTGTAAAAGAGTCTGTGTGTAAAAGCGTCTGTGTGTAAAAGCGTCTGTGTGTAAAAGCGTCTGTGTGTAAAAGCGTCTGTGTGTAAAAGTGTCTGTGTGTAAAAGCGTCTGTGTGTAAAAGCGTCTGTGTGTAAAAGTCTCTGCGGGTAAAAGCCTCTGTGTGTAAAAGTCCCTGTGTGTGAAAGAGCCTGTGTGTAAAAAGCGTCTGTGTGTAAAAGCGTCTGTGTGTAAAAGCGTCTGTGTGTAAAAGCGTCTGTGTGTAAAAGGCTCTGTGTGTAAAAGCGTCTGTGTGTGTAAAAGTCTCTGTGTGTAAAAGCCTCTGTGTGTAAAAGCGTCTGTGTGTCCAAGCGTCTGTGTGTAAAAGCGTCTGTGTGTAAAAGCGTCTGTGTGTAAAAGTGTCTGTGTGTAAAAGCGTCTGTGTGTAAAAGCGTCTGTGTGTAAAAGGCTCTGTGTGTAAAAGCGTCTGTGTGTAAAAGCGTCTGTGTGTAAAAGAGCCTATGTGTAAAAAGCGTTTGTGTGTAAAAGCGTCTGTGTGTAAAAGCGTCTGTGTGTAAAAGCGTCTGTGTGTAAAAGGCTCTGTGTGTAAAAGCGTCTGTGTGTGTAAAAGTCTCTGTGTGTACAAGCGTCTGTGTGTAAAAGCCTCTGTGTGTAAAAGCGTCTGTGTGTACAAGCGTCTGTGTGTAAAAGCGTTTGTGTGTAAAAGTGTCTGTGTGTAAAAGCGTCTGTGTGTAAAAGCGTCTGTGTGTAAAAGCGTCTGTGTGTAAAAGGCTCTGTGTGTAAAAGCGTCTGTGTGTAAAAGTGTCTGTGTGTAAAAGAGCCTATGTGTAACAAGCGTCTGTGTGTCAAAGCGTCTGTGTGTAAAAGCGTCTGTGTGTAAAAGCGTCTGTGTGTAAAAGCGTCTGTGTGTAAAAGCTCTGTGTGTAAAAGCTGTGTGTAAAAGCTTCTGTGTGTAAAAGCTTCTGTGTGTAAAAGCGTCTGTGTGTAAAAGCGTCTGTGTGTAAAAGTGTTTGTGTGTAAAAGTGTTTGTGTGCAAAATCGTCTGTGTGTAAAAGCGTCTGTGTGTAAAAGTCTCTGTGTGTAAAAGTCTCTGTGTGTAAAAGTCTCTGTGTGTAAAAGCGTCTGTGTGTAAAAGCGTCTGTGTGTAAAAGGCTCTGTGTGTAAAAGCGTCTGTGTGTAAAAGCGTCTGTGTGTAAAAGAGCCTATGGGTAAAAAGCGTTTGTGTGTAAAAGCGTCTGTGTGTAAAAGCGTCTGTGTGTAAAAGCGTCTGTGTGTAAAAGCTTCTGTGTGTAAAAGCTTCTGTGTGTAAAAGCGTCTGTGTGTGTGTAAAAGTCTCTGTGTGTAAAAGTGTTTGTGTGTAAAAGTGCTTGTGTGCAAAATCGTCTGTGTGTAAAAGCGTCTGTGTGTAAAAGTCTCTGTGTGTAAAAGTCTCTGTGTGTAAAAGTCTCTGTGTGCAAAAGCGTCTGTCTGTAAAAAGTTCTGTGTATGAAAAACTTTACAAAAATACGATGCAAACTATTGTCTTGTACTAGTCATATATTGTCTTGATACTACTCTTCTCGTCTGCCTATAATACATCTTTAATATAGTGTCTCCATACTAACAACAGAAGACTCTGCTCCTCTACGCTCTCGGGCCATCCGTCGTCTAGTTTGTATGTTTACCAGGCCGGGTATCCACCGTCATCGCCGCAGGAACCGGAGACCTACCTGGATCGAGTGTCGTTGGAGAAGCCAAGTGGTGGTTTGAACAACCGCAGAAATGGCGCATTTTTTTTTGTGGACCGCCATTTATATGATCTATGGATAAACATAGCATGGGAGTACAATATGATGGTGATATTTCCTAAAGATACTTTCTATGATTTCTTTCTTGGAGATATAATATGATGGGGATATTTTATGGAGATATTTTATTGTGATTTTATATGATGGAGATATAATTTCGATATTTTATGGAGATATTTTATGGGAGTATAATGTGATGAAGATTTATACTAAAGATACTGTGGTCTGACCATGGTTTATTTATTTTATTTATTTTTATTTTTTAATGAGGATATTTTATGGGATAAACATAGCATAGTCATATATACAACCGACTGAAGATGATATGGGTGCAGTACGTGAAACTTGGGTGTAGCATGGTTTAGCCCGGTGTAGCTATTTTATAGGAATATCATGGGGATATAATAAGATACTGTAATTTATGGGATATATGACATATAGTTTTACGGTTCCACCAAGTGACTTTTTAACCAACTTCGGGATTCCAAAGCCAATTATCAACATGGCTGAGATGATACTGTATATTGGAATATCATAGCAGTGTAAGCATCAGAAAGGGGGGGTAATTATCGGTACAAAATAATCACATGGCAGGGCCTTTGAGATATCCTCCAGCACACATACAAAAAACTATGGAACATGACCGTTCGATTTAGCCATGAAAAATGCTGATGTTTCCATCTTTTTCTGTATGTTTACCCTATGATAAGCTGACATAGCGAACTGGAACATCACAATTTTTATCAATTTTTCATAGCGAAATCAAGTATATAAAATAGAAACACATAGAATTTATCCATTTTTCCATAGATAAATCAATTACAAAGTCTATAAATGGGCCATGGCTTCCATAACGAAGTGTTACCAGATGCTACCTATCCACCTTCGACACCTCAAGGCGTACTCGCGCTCGAGCCTTGCAAGTCATCAGGCGCTGGGGATGGGCATGTCTTTTGCGATCTTTCGCACATTTTTCGATGGGAAAACGATGAGAACATGGGATATTAATGGATATTAATGGATATTAATGGATATTATATGTACATATTCTATGCACGTATATTATATTATATTATATATACACATATATATATAATTATATATATATGGGAAAATCATGAGAAAATGGAGTGATGATATATCCCTAGAGCTCCAAATACCATCCGAGAAGGTGTAAAAAACAACCCAAAAAGCAACTCCAGATACAGTTGATGGGAAAGTGGGAAGTTAGATAGTTTTGGGAGGTATACTAACTAAAATCACATAATTATTGGAGTATATCAACTATTAACCAATGGTATCTTGGTGGATACATTATTGAACTCCTATTGTTGGGGATGAGCATGCCCCAATATGCTTGGATGATTGGAGGGTTCTTGGGTGAGAATCCCAGAAGGTCAGTAGATAGTAGCCGACAGCAGTGGGGATGACAGACTCTGATTTTTTTTCATCAACTATGACTATGATATGTGCTATGGTCAACTTACATGGATAAATATGGTGTATGGTCATCCCACCATCATGACTGAGATTCCTCTAAAAAGTGGCCTTGATGAACTCCAATTTTCATGTGGGGGATGACTCCCGCCACTCTGAGATACTATGAGACATTAATGCGGATTTTGAGCCTTTGGTGGTTTAGATAGTCGTTCTGAATTACCTTCTGGCCCATTTATAGATGATAAACATGGTGATTTACCTATTAAAGATGGTGATTTCCCATAGCTACGTTAAATAACCGGTAAATCAAAGACAGCCAAATTTAGATGTTGGGACGGTTCGCCTTTTTGACTGTAGGTTTTCATCTCAACACAAATTGGTAGTTTTTTTTAGGCGCCTCCCCCATCCTCTAAATGAACAGCTCCACCCTGGAGTTGGGGTTGGAAGATACAATCTTTCCAATCAAGATCAGATATTTTCAGGGACCAGCAGAGTTTACAAAAAGAGCATATCTTCATATATCTTCCCCAATCATTTCCAATAAAGATTAGAGTTATGTTTTCTCGGGGAGGATCTATTTTGTCTTACCCTCTGGTAAACGTTTACATAACTATGGAAAATCACCATTGTTAATGGGAAAATCAACTATAAATGGCCATTTCCAATAGCTACGTTAAATTACCAGAGGGTATGCCGTGCTCCACTTTCTCAGAGATGATGCCGTGCTGGGAAACCACATCGGGGTTTCAGGGCGAATCCGAAAACCAGCAGTCGGGCGTTTTGGTCGGTAGCAGAGATACCTTACACATATATAGCTCCACTAAAAAGGGCAAAGGGTTATAGGCTATAAAACTGGTATAGTACAATTTATCATCTAAATACATCATATATATAACTTATAGCTGACTTATAAAACTGGTATTTCGGGGCTATCATTACAATTAAGAATATTAAGATCACCTTGGAATTTAGAAATGGCCCGATCATTCCAATTTTTATGGGCAAACATTTCACTGACAAAAATCTCTGGCATTTCGGACCAACAGGCTTTTTCAGCATTTTTCAAAAATCAGAGGTGCGAACTGCGGGGAGGTTTTTCATCATGTTGAATCCCCGTCGGACACCTGATGTGCCCAGGAACCAGTGCAAAGAGGACTATCCATTCCAACCCAAGGTGCGATGAATTCCAACCTGTGCTGAGCTTGGACATTTTGGGGTGAAGATGTTCAGTGCCCACATTTTTTTTCGGGTGGACAAGAGCATCAAACTAATGTACGACATACAAAGACTATTCCAAAGGTGTAAAACAAAATCATTGGATAGATGACTGCTTGGTGGTTTGGAACATTAATTTTATGACTTTCCATTCAGTTGGGATTTCCATCATCCCAACTGACGAAGTCATGTTTTTCAGAGGGGTAGGTATACCACCAACCAGATGATATTTCAACCATCGTTTCCAGATATGGACGACGAATCCAATGATTTGTTGCTATGACATATGACAAAATTATGTTTCTTCCGGACAGTTCGGGCTATGCCCGGTGTATCGCGGAGTATACCGCTGCCAGAGGTACAAGCTAATTCGCACTACACCTAGTGTGCATTTTTGTACATACATTCTAACATACATTCTACAATACGTGCGTATATATACTCATCTACATACATATATATATATATACATACTCATACATATATATATATACATACTCAGATATATATATATATATGTATATATATATACAAAATAATGATAATAGTAATAATGATAATTTATTTATATATATATATATTACAGCAGTTCTAGCCAATCTCTTAGTTGACTTTGCACACCGTGAGAATGTAGCCCAAGAACAAAGCTCCAACTGGGAGATGGCTCAAAAACCAACTCAATTCTGGTGAAATTGGGATGGTCAATGGTTTTGAGTTTACCACATGAACAATGATTATTATTTGTTTATCAATATCCATCAATATCCATCAATATCCATCAATATCCCCATTTGATGGTTGAATTTGATACTATTCATTGATACTAACTTAGTTATAACTATTGGGTTAACCACATTAATATACATAAGATTAATTAACATTACATAAGTTCATAAGTATATCATATTACACCCCATGAATCTGCAATTTCTGCTTCGGTCTAGAAAATTTCCATGGTAAAACCTTCATTACTTTTGTTTAAATCCCATGAATTGTGTTTAACTTGCCAAAACTTCCATGGTTAAACCTCCATTTTCCACGGTGAAACCTCCATTTTCCACGGTGAAACCTTCCCCCATTCACCAACGGCCTCGAGCCCCTCTCTAGCGACGACAGGTGCAACCTGCTCCAGCCTTGGTCCAACGCATGGCCAGGTTCGGAATGGTCGGATTCGGGGGGCCATCTACCATCATCTACCCCTCTGGTAAGCATACAAAAAATGATGGTTTGGTTGAGTGTACAAAGTGGTGCCCCCGTTCGATAGCTAAGTTGGGGTTCACATAACTCCAATTTCACTATAGTTCATGGTACTTATAACGAACTAGTTACTGGGTGTATGAATCATATCATGGCAATACATGGATTGTTAATTAGACATACAATATATCTGGGTAAATTATAATAACAATATAAAATTATATACCCATATGCAACCCATGGTGCTGGTATATAACAACCTACAAAACTGGATGATTTTGTTCGGGCAAATGTTGGGATTCATATTCCAGCACCATGGGTTGCATATGGGATAGGTAAATCAACGAACTATACATGGTCCTAATAGCGAACTGTTAGTTTACCAGAGGGTAGTTCGTTGATTTACCTATAAGACATAAAGTGATTTTCCGTAGCTATGTTAGTCATTGCCAGAGGTTTTTTTTTTGGGGGGTACTCAATTTTAACCCCCTATGTCATATAGTTGGCTATATCCATCTATATCCCATTATATAAAAATATATATCGTCTATTCCCATTCTATCACCATGATGGTTTGGGTTTTAAACCTCAGAACGCCAGGGCAATTTACTGAGGGGACCCATTAGAACCCAACAATGAGGGCATTTTCCATCATTTTCCCAGTATTCATCGATGGGTAACCGGGTAAACTGGTTGGTGGTTTGGAACATGACTTTTATTTTTCCATATACCCTCTGGTAAACATACAAAAAGCTATGGAAAGATCCACCATGCTATTAATGGGAAAACTCACTATTTCTATGGTCATTTGAAAAATAGCTA
This sequence comes from Cladocopium goreaui, assembly GCA_947184155.2. NCBI lineage: Eukaryota > Dinophyceae > Suessiales > Symbiodiniaceae > Cladocopium > Cladocopium goreaui. Next base: position 165,320 of record CAMXCT020002935.1, read on the forward strand.
TGTTAAATTACCAGAGGGTATTGCGAATAATCATCTCAACTGACTTTCATATTTTTCAAGATGGTTAAAACCACCAACCAGTAAACCCCTGACCTGATGCTCAAATTCCCATTACAAAAAACAAATAGCATACACACACATTCACGGAAAGTATCCCCATGATATTCCCATTGTATCATATTGTATCCACTTTAATGTCTTCCATCATTGCACCTGGGTAATCAAATGTCGCAACTGGACATCTCCGCAGCCATGGAGGTTTACATACAGCTGGGAAATTCTTTGAAATGGTTATGGGGGATTTTCTAGCAATCCATGTTTCATTACCATATGTCCAATGAATTTCCATTAAATCCCATGTTTCATCAACTGGTTGGTGGTTTCAAACATTTCTTATTTTCCATAATATATGGAATGGTTTCCTTCCCATTGACGAACTCATATTTTTCAAGATGGTTAAAACCACCAACCAGCGCTAGCACTCCATCTTATGGCGTGATCACTGTTGGAATAATACTCCCAACTGACTTTCATATTTTTCAGAGGGGTAGGTATACCACGAACCAGAATAAGTACCATAAACCATAAAATCCCAATAATGCCCACAAAATAAATCCCAATTATTCGCAGATGGGAAAATCCCCATGAAATCCCCATGAATTCCATTAAATCCCATTAAATCACCATAAAATCCCCATATGTTTCGGATTCAGATTCCCATCCGTTCCGGTCCATTGGCAGGTCGCACAGAACTCTGAAGGAAGTCCGTGCCTGGGCTTTCCCAGTTACCCGACCTGGTAAACATACAAAAAGCTATTGAACATGGTGATTTGTTTACCAAAAAACTAACAAACCAATGGGTTAATACCAGCTAATAGCTATACTTTCTATTGAACATGGTGATTTCTATGGTGATTAATAAGGGTTAATAGTGGCTATAATAGTGATTGATGATGGTTGTACCCTCTGGTAATGACTAACAGTTTGCGAACTTGAAGCCATGGCCCAGTCGAAATAGTTGATTTACCCATTGAAAATGCTGATTTTCCAGTTCGTTATGTGGCAGTTTACCAGAGGGTATTGATGGGGTGACACTGACGCAACAAACATAAACCACGGGGCGGTTTCACCTTGTGAGGTGAATAGCCTATGGTTGATGGTTCACACGAAGTGTCGTAGCTGGGGTGAAACGAAACCACAAGAATCACCAAATCGCCCCTGACCTTGAATATCCTTGAATGTCCCGAGGAAAGATGAGGTTTTTGAAAGCGAATCATGGTGATGTAGTTAGGATACCCTCTGGTAAAGTAACGTAACTATGGAAAATCACCATTTTTAATGGGAAAACTCACTATAAATGGGCATTTTCAATAGCTATGTTAAATTACCAGAGGGTATACTTAGAAACAAGCAATGCCATGGTGTGTCAGAAAATGGGGTGATTGATCTCCAGATCATGATGTCATGGCAAATTCATAGGGAATGTGACCAAAACATATACCATAAATCAGTAGATTTAGGAGTATCCTATTTTCAGGTCACTCAGGGATGTTTCTTTTTCGGTTGCCCCACTGAGTGTTTCAAAATGGCAAACATGTCGTCGCAGTTGGAGCCTTTGCCAAATAACAGTTCGCTATTGAAAATGGCCATAGAAATAGTTGATTTATCCGAATTTACCCATTGAACATGGTGATTTTACATAGAGTTATGTGGCAGTTTACCAGAGGGTAGCAGTTTGGCCCTGAAAATCACCCATTTTTGAGAAACTCATCTTTCAAGCCCGATGACTGGCAGGGTCTATGTTGATTTACCAGAGGGTACATGCCAGAATATCCTGTAGTAAACTAGTTCAATCTGTACAGCGAGGCAACGCCTGACGCACGAAACTGGCAGATGTGGTCTCGGCCGGTCTGATGGTCATCCTAGGTTCCACATGTGCACGTCAGTCGGTACTTGCTAAATAGCAATGACCTATAGATCTATAACAGTCCCCCCAAACAATGGAAACTTGGAACCTGCGAATTATGTGGAAATCGTTACCTATACCATCCTGGAAATACGTGAAATATGTGTCTATCTTTTTTTGGGTACTATGAGAAGCCAATTTTGAATCTGGGTAGTCCCTTCCCGCTACATTTAAAATATTAAAATCCCTTGAATAACACTGGTGGAGTATTTGATGTATTCATTTTGGGGGACACTCAAATATTCATATTGTGATCGGATGAACAAACACTTTGCATTTGAAGCGTTGATTTCTTCGGCAGATTTCGCCATAAATATCGGCTGACCATTTGGATGGACATCGCTGAAAATTTGGGCCATTGGAATTGGAAATCGCCAGAGGAATCTGTGTTCCAATCTTCAGTTTTTTTCGATTCCACCCCCTGGAACTGGGTTGAAAAACTGTTTTTTTCCTGGTGAAATCCGTTAGAACAATGTCTTGAGGTATCCCCGAAATGTGAAAAAAGAACCCCAAGTGTCTGGCCCCAATGTGTGGGTTGTGTCTCAGGTGAAAAAGAGAACAGATCAAAGGCCAGCTCATTGGGTAGAGCGACAGATGGATCACAGGGTTCTGAAACCTGCCCGTGGTAGTTGAAACCACCCATGGTTTAACCCGCCAATGTTGATCAGAAAGCTATGGTTGTTTGCCTGAAAATGGGATATCCCCAAAATTCAGTGGTTTATCTGCATTTTTCCCTCTTAAAATGGTTTATTAAAATTTTAATAATTAAAATGGTTAAAATGGTTATTTGGGCTCTACCTCAAACATACCCCTATGGACAGGTGATTCATTTGCGGTCAAAAAGAGTTTCCATGGCCACCGCCATGGCGGTGGTGCGTTGGTATTTATGGATCAACAGTTGCTGCATGTTCCACTTTGGGGTCACCAAGGGGATCTACACCTGCACCTTACCCAATCATGGATAGTTCAGATTTGCCCTTAAAGGTGGTTCATCGGCCTTCGATGGGGTCTAAGCATCAACTCAATGATGCTTGGTGGTGTTTCCAATGCTTGGATGATGTTTATATGATGTTTATGGCAGCCTGTGAAACGCCGTGAAACTGGGTTGATGCGGACTCCAAACCAGTTGAGAGTGATAGCCTTCACAAGTACACCTTAAAAGGCGTGGTCCCGAATGAACTGATGGGTCTTGAGAGGCGGCAGAAGGTGAAATTCATGAAGGTCGATAGGCTTTGAGCATAGTGTCGAGAAGCATTTTGACCATTGTTCCTCGGCAATTATGGGGTAAACATCCACATTTTTTGGGGGGTTGCCTAACATGGGTAACCCCAAATCATCTAAAATTAGCTATGATGTGTTATGATCAAAGGGAATAAAACAATGGTTTGGGATACCCATATTTTGGGAACCCCTCATACAGAGATAACCCTAGGAATTGGGGACTTACTAACCCTAGGAATTGGGGCCTCGCAGAAGGTTGACTTCTTCCAGTTTCAGAGCAAATGTATTCTTCAGTATAAGTGGAGAAGCGGCAAAATAAGATCTAGAATAGGAGTGTATCTCTAACATGGACTCAATCTTGCTAATAACAAGGCAATAACAAATAGCATATCTTTTATACACATATCTAACAAAGATCCATCTTATAAATCTATATATAGGTTGTTTCAAGAATGTAGTTCCTATAAGTTATGACCTCATGATTATTTTCTATAGAGATATCTGACGGTTTAGTTCTCCTAGATCCATAGATCCATGCTATCCGTATCTCACCATCTCCCATCCCAGTCATCCTAGTGATCCCGGAGGTACCTTCGCGACCGGCTTGGCAGCCTTCCACGTTGTTGGATTGATGGTGATTTGTCCAAAACCTCATTGATGTGGGGCCCCCAGCCACGTGATGTGAACGGTGGTTTATAATATTTTATAATCCCCAATTTAACTAGTTCGTTATAAGTACCATAAACCATAGTGAAATTGGAGTTATGTGAACACCAACTTAGCGATTTCGTTTAAGGGGGCCCCATTTTGTAATGATGTTTGGTGAAAGTCTGAAGAAATCCATCAGCATGGAAACCATGGAAAAGACTTAGTACAATTGTCTTGAGGCAACTCCCAAGGGTGATATGTACCATAATGTCAATCTCAATAAGGATCAAGGACAGACCGTTTTTGGACAAACCCATGTACAAAGCTGTCAGCCGAAAAGCCATGGCACCAAAATTTGTGCAAGTTCACAAGCATGGCCCAGAACCATGTGGGTTTTGATTTCAACATATTTCAACAAAACATGTTGTTCCTTTAAACTTTGAACCCACACTCGTGGCGACTTTAATCTGCTATTAAGGAGGGGGAGAGAGATGTAGAGTCTGTAGAGTATAGGTTTGTGGCCAAGATGTATTGGCAGGTTCCATTTTCTGAAAAGAACCATCCCACACGATCGGATTTCCCCGTGACTAGCCTACTGCCCAATGTTGATCGATATGTTGGGTGCCACTGGTCATGGGCCATGATCCAGCTTGGGAATGGAAAATCGGGAGGCCCTCTGGTAGAAGATCGTCAAACTCACATGCAAAACCAAGGACAAAATGGATGGCTCCCATGGGGCTCCTGATTTTTCGATTCCCATCATTTTCGTTGAATTTCCATCTTTGCAAGAAAATCATGGAGCTTGCGATTTGCTGCTGCTGCTGCTGGCATGGGGAAAGCAGGCACCTCCATGCGGTCCATGCGGTCCCAGTCCAAGAACTTTTAAGTGACAGATGGGGCCATGTTTTGACTCATGCTGATGTGAAGATCTCCTACTTCCATGGCTGGGGGGGAAATTTGGTAAGCCGGTCAATAACATAGTAAAATATGTTTGACAGGTAAATCATCGAACTAAAAGGGCCATGGTTTGCACAGCTATGTTGAATTACCAGAGGGTAACCCAGCCGACAATTGCGTTTTGGACACGGTTTTCATCATTTTCGATATGTGTCATCCGTCACTCTTCACAGGTGCCAAGCATTCATGATTAAGGTATCACACAAAATGCACATTGACTGGGGGTTATCATATGTTATCATATCCATGAGAAGTAGCCTCCGGTAAACAGTAAAATGTGGCCAGCTGCGAAATCCCCGCACTAAATGGAGGTTTATAGCTTTTTTCACGACCATCTGAATCTTAATTTATTGGATTTCCATTGCCATTAATTTGACTACTGGAGGGTATGTAATCAGGTAACCCCAATAGAGAACGACTTTGTTCATGTGCCCAAAAATAGTGTCTGTCACATGTTGGCAATCTTGGCTCCAAGCAGCTTAGGGCAAGATCATCCCAAAAGTGCCATTTGAGAACTGCAATGCAAGTGGCAGCTTCAGTGGCGTTTTCACACGGCTTAACCACCACCACTTGCCCATAGAAAAAAACGATGATAAACATATAGAAACTATGAAACCTCTTCTCAGAAACTTAAACCTGCACGTACTTAAACTGAGACCGTTTTTCAGATCGTGTACATCTTGGAACCTGCCTTCACTGCCTTCGCAGAGTCTTAAGAGTTCCAGTGATGTGAACGTTGCTCAAAAAAAAACATCCTCACTATAGCTATAGTTATAAGATATAGCTATAGTTATAAGATATAGCTATAGTTATAAGTAGTTATAAGATATTATAAGTATCATAAACGTTCATAAACCATAGTGAACTTGGAGTTATGAATCAGAGTTAAATTCATGTACGTAAATAAAAACAGAAACACCAAGTGATTTTCAGCGTCGACAACGTTGGGATCTCCCCTTACAGAGATCCAAAAAAAAACGCCTGGCCGGCTTCCAAAACGGTGCGGAGGCGCAACGGGCGCAACGGCTGGGTGAAAAGTCGTCATGTCCGGCGAAGAACATTGGAACGGTTTGGTTTGGGAAAATTGGCACTGGAAAGTTAGAGGCCACATCTCCAATTTCACGAACTGGTTTATGTTCACCAACTGTGGTTTATGATTGGTTTATGATTGGTTTATGATTGGTTTATGATTGGTTTATGATTGGTTTATGATTGGTTGATGTTCACCCACAATCCTGTACAAAGGGGCCCCCAAACGATAGCTAAGGTGGTAAATGACTCCAATTTCACGAACTGGTTTATGATACATATAACTTGTAACGAACATTCGTTATTACTGGGGCTCAAACAAAAACAAGTTTTCTAATTTTTTGGGGAAAGTCAACTTATATGTTTGTTTATGATACTTATAACAATCTTATAAGTATAGTTACATTGGATTGGTTTTGTCGGGAAAATTAAGGAACCGGAAAGTCACAAAGGGAATCTTTTTATGGTCAAATCCATGGTTTTCGGGTTTTTTTGATGTTCCCTTTTAAAGCAATCCATTGATAGTGGAGATGTTGGGAAAACCATAGTAGTCCACAGTATAACTTTACCAGAATCATATAGTTTGGAAGAAGTCCAAAGAAATTTCTTGCTTGGTGGTTTGGAACATGGCTTTTATTTTCCATTTATACATTTCATATATGGGATGTCATCCTTCCCATTGACGAACTCCATCATTTTTCAAGATGATTATTGCACCACCAACCAGATGGTTTATGGTACTTATAACATCTTATAACTTATAACTATAGATAGTATTTCGAGGCTTATAAACCATGATTTATACCTCCAATAACCATGGTTTATGACATTTTAAGTATAGTTGGACTTTTGTTTGGAAAACACAAACAAAGCGATAGAAAGGCGCCCTTCTGAGATTCTCGAAAACATGTTCTGAGATCATTTTTGGATCCCCTGGCGCTGCCAAAAATCGTTGGATCTGAGGCGACCATGTTCTTCTTGTTGGATCTGCACACCTATCTCCTGGTGCCTTGGGACTGGATGGGACCCCCCAGGGCCGTTTTTTTTTGGAGGTTTCGAACATGGGAGTAGTATGGGAATGTGGCAGAATGGGAATCCCATTTTTTCTAGGGGTCCCGGAAAAAATCGCACTAAGAAGTTGGTTGGATTAGACTTTGCCATTGACACTGGGGATTGTTTGTGGGATATGTTGCATGATGTTAGCAGGGATATATCAATATACTGTAAATGAATGGGGATATATTGGGATAATACTGTATGGATATCCAGATTATAAGTTGGATTCGATGGTATAACATCAATCAACCGGGATTGTGATTATTACTAGTGAACAGTCTGGGCAGTTGAGTGTTCTCTTATCCAAAGAGCCGTTCTAGACGATCAGACGATCAGTAGGGTCATGAGCAGTACCAGTACCCTGCGTGAACCGTGGAATAGTCCGTTTGGAATGCTGCGTACTCCTTCCATATTCAAAATTAGATGTTGTCAGGCAGAGTCATCAGCACGCAATATTGAATATTGGAATATATCAGAACATCAGAATGAACCATTTTCAATGGATCCAGTAAAAGGAGACGTGATCTTTTTCGTCCCCATGTTTGGTGCCAAACCAAGCTGTGGTTGGGGACGGCTATGTGGAGCTTTCTAATCCATTGGTACCCCGAAGAAATCATCCATGTTCTTTTCGGATTTTCCATGAAATTTTCTCAAAAACTTCATCCATACGCATGACGAATCCATGGTGCTGCTATATATGGTGTGCCATGGATCCCATCAACAGAAACCCCAGTCATTTTTTTGCATTTTTCTACCAGCACCAGCCGGATCCGTCATGGGATATAAATTGGTGATATCCCATGATTTCATGGAACCTCCCCATGTTTAAAGCATCGTCGATATCCCATGAAATCACCCTGGGACCTTGCATAAGTTGTCTCCTAATATCTTTCCTACAATGAATGTGGGGCCCCCAGCTACGTGATGTGAACGTTGGTTTAGATAAGCCCCAATAACTAGTTCGTTATAAGTACCATAAACATCCATAAACCATTGTGAAATTGGAGTTATGTGAACCAACTTAGCGATTTCGTAAACGGGGGCCCCACTTTGTATACTTGGCGGCTCATCCCACGAATCGTATGTGGGTTAGTTCACCCCAGTTATAAGTGGATTAACCCGCTCCTTATCCCATGTCAATCACTGGGTAGTTCACTAACCCACTTTAACTCGCCGTGGGTAGTTCGCCACCAAGTAGTTATTTCCTCGTGGCTTTTCCTTTCGTCGGCCCGCCGTGAGGTGAAACCTGAAGATCTGGGACCAGGCTATCACTTCCACTTACGGGATCAGCTGAGACAGAAGGTGCGGTCGGGTCCGGAAACGACCGACGGTTGTGGCACAACAAAAAAAGAGTTGCCACTTGTTGGGGAATGAAACATGGCCGGAATTTTCGAGAGAAATACATGATAACCATTGATAATCTCTAGAGATTCTTGGGTGTGCAAGGTGATTTTTTTACTTTCCCAATGGACAATCCACCATGACTGGGAAATCTATAGGGACTATGCTTCATTTTTTTGTAGGACCCCTTCAGCAAAGTCAAGGATTTCGAACTTAGACAAATCAGGTGTTGATTGATTGGAAAACCTCAGTTAAGATAGTTAGGACATTTTTTGGACCATTTGTTCATAGTGTTGATGGGGAAGCTCATTTTTACAGGATGATCAAACAATAGGCTTGACATGCTTTGACCTTGTCTTGTTTGGTATCGCCATCAATTTACAAACAGATGTACCCTATGGTAAACTAACATAGGAAAATCACCATCTTTTTTCTGGGTAGATCAACGAACTAAATTGGCCATGTTCAAGTTCGCAAACTGTTAGTCATTAGGGTACCCCCAACCAAAAGATGTCTTCCGATTCCCTGATGCTTGGGACTGGGAGCAGCTGCAGTGTCTCAAAATGGGGTACACTGGCTACACCATGGTATACCGCTACAGCCCTCAAAATGGGTCTTGAAACATAGGTAAAATATGGTAAAATGATGAGCATGGATTTGGGTCTCTCCCATAATTTTTAGACAGAACAAATTTTCATATCATATCTGGTTGGTGGTTTGGAACATTTTTTCCCCCATATATTGGGAATTTCATCATCCCAACTGACGAACTCAAATTTTTCAGAGGGGTACAGGATGGTGCCTCCCAGTTATGTCTGTTGGTTTATAACCCCCATTAACTATAGTTATAGTTATATCATTATATCTGCCATAAACCATAGTGAAATTGGAGTTATGTGAACCCCAACTTGTCGCGATTTACCTCACTGGGGCACCACCATCTTCTGGGGCTCAACCACCAAGCAGCTTTTTCATATCATCCAATGATTTCCCTGTTAGCCGATGCTTGGTTGAATCCCATGTTTATTCATATTAGTGTCATATATAGTTGAAGTCCATAAGAATTCGATGGTTGGCTTATATATATTTTTTAAATAAAATCCACACCGACTCTAATTACCACCATACACCATTTGGTTGTTTAACCATATTTAACATAGCTATGGAAGCCATGGCCCACTTAATTCGCACAAAGTCTGATTTACATGCATGTTTTTTCCAGTTCGTAAAGCGTTTTGTACATTTTTGTACCATTTTTACCGGGTAAAATGGTTGGTTGACTGTTTGACCCCCAGTTTTCCCAGTTTTCCCAGGTGGAGGGTAGTGTCCAAGAAAGGGCCGGTCTCATCATTGCGGTGGCTGCCTCTGAGCCGCTTGGATCCCACGAATCGCAACTCGATCCTGGATCTGGGATTCGAACTAGAATGGCCCCCCCAGTTACCCTCTGGTAATTTAACATAGCTATTGAAAATGGCAACTTATAGTGAGTTTTCCCATTAAAAATGGTGATTTTCCATAGCTATGTTGGTTTACCAGAGGGTATAAGTTGCTTCATAACGCCATTTAACTACAGCTATAAGATGCTATAAATATCATAAACCATAGTTATTAGAGTTATTGGAGTTATGTTCACCAACTTAGCTAGGCTGCCCCACATTGTATAGCTATAAATGGGATAAGCCACTTTCAGAATCCGTGGACTTCCGATCCGTGGGACCGTCCAAATTGTAGAAGGGCTAAATGCTGCAACTGGCGAAAGGATGTGAACGGTACGTAGTTGAATAAGTTTCATACAATTGCTTTCAAAGATAGCACGTCTAATTATTTATATTACCCATGACGGATCCATGGTGCTGCTCTATATGGTGTGCCATGGATCCCATCAATATACCCCCTTTATGTTAGCATATATGCCAGCACCATGGATCCTATGGGTTATATCTAAGAATAGTTGATTTCCTGAAAAACCCTGTTGATTTTTTACATCAACTTAAAAGGGGCAGGTAAAAAGTGTGGGCAATGCTGATTCCTGATGATTCAAAGGAATGTCTCGAGCTTATCACCAATTTTTTGGATCCGTAAAGCCATGGTAAAACCAGTGGGCATGTCATGGTGATGCAATGGACATTTTTGATGACTGGATCCGTGATGATCTGGGGGAACCTGGAAGTGAGATATGTTTTCAGTTAGCCAAAAACGTTATGGAAAATGGATCGGATTTAGCCAACTTGTTCTATATATATAATGGGGGTTGCTTAAAAATGTTAAAAGATACTCCCCAAAGTATGATTCACTTTTTTCACTATATACTCCCCATTCATATTTACTGTGATTAGATCGTGAAAAATCTCAAAATGGGATGCCAAAAAACCCAGGGGTACGGCACGAGCCAATTCCATACCACGGAGCCATGGCATGTGTCGTGATCAGATCAGGGATTTCCATGGCGACGAGACTCAGCTTTTCTTGTATCAATGGATTGGTTTTGTTGGGGAAATCTACAGGAAACCATGGTTTTTACCATCAAATATAGGGTTTTCCTGTAAATTTTCCCATCATCCAGTTCTATGATTGTAGCGGCTTGCTGGCTAACTAATGATAACTTGAAGAATTTTCAAGAAGTCAGTTTTCAATTCATGTTTCTGATCTAGGTCAATCTTACATGGATACTTTAATCCTTTAGTCGTTTGGTATTAATGGGAATATCTACGTTCACCAGCAAAGAATTTGTCATTTGTTGCAGGGTATCTGGCTGATTGGCAATGTCAATTCATGCTTCTGATGATCCCAAACATGACTTCCGTATTCTGGGTTGCAAGCAGCATTTTTTGTACATCCAGCCCTGAGGGCCTTGGACAAAGGGAAACTACATGAAGGTGCCAACGAGAAACCGTACTGTGCCAGGGTGTGTTGATGGTGGTGCTCGTAAATGAGAACTACCGTTTGATCATCCGTTTGTACCCTGAAAAATGGGGTTTTACCCCATAGTCTTAGTACTTTTACATACTTTTACCATTTTTCAGGGTATTTGGAGGGTCTGGATGAAAATTTGAAGCCACCAAAAGGATCCAAACGGGGGTTACCTACCTAGAGTGCTTTAGACGACCGAGTCTACTTTAGTTGTGCTAGCGAAGGCTTCGATATGCTTCCAAGATCTTCCAAAATATGATATTATATGGGTGTATGGGTGTGGCTGAAATTTTGATATTTCGACCAACAAAAACCTTGATGACACATGGGCTATTTTAGGTACCTATTTTCAAACAAATTCAGACGAACCAAACAAATTTTGAAATATGCATATGGCATTGAAAAACAATGGCTTTAAATCTTTTGGCAAGATGACGCCGGCGCAAAACCAGCTACGGTCAAGCTGTTTGACCTAATGGGCACCAGATTTTGTTGGAACATGTTTAAGGCAGTTTCAGTTGTCAGCAGGTCAAACATGTTGTTGGAATAAACAGGAAGAATGGTTATTTCATGTCATTTCAGGTACAACATCATTCAAACAGTATGCGTCATACTACAATTATGGACTTTGCCATCCCCAGTTGTCACAAGTTAGCTATAATAAGCCCATTTATGGAATGACATTTACCACCATTTCGAATCATAGAAATAAGTCATTGAGCACGCAGGAGGCGTTTTTTTTTTTATTTTCAAAAAATCAGCCACTTGCAGCCACTTGCTCCCAGCAGCCACTTGCAGCCACTTGCAGCCACTTGCAGCCACTTGCAGCCATTGATTCCTTTTGCGTGTAATTAAAAGCGTCCGTGTGTAAAAGCGTCGGTGTGTCAAAAAGTCTGTGTGTAAAAGCTTCTGTGTGTAAAAGCTTCTCTGTGTAAAAGTGTCTGTGTGTAAAAGTGTTTTTGTACAAAAAGGTTCTGTGTGTAAAAGATTCTGTGTGTAAAAGCGTCTGTGTGTAAAAGTGTCTGTTTGCAAAAGCTTCTGTGTGTAAAAGCTTTTGTGTGCAAAAGCGTCTGCGTGTAAAAGCGTCTTTGTGTGCAAAGGTGTCCGTGTGTAAAAGCGTCTGTGTGTAAAAACGTTTTTGTGTGTAAATGCGTCCGTGTGTATAAGCGTCGGTGGTGTGTAAAAGCTTCTGTGAGTTCTGTGTGTAAAAGGCTCTGTGTGTAAAAGTGTCTGTGAGTAAAGGAGCCTGTGTGTAAAAGAGCCCGTGTGCGTGTGTGTAAAAGCTTCTGTGTGCAAAAGTGTCTCTGTGTAAAAGCGTCTGTGTGTAAAGTGTAAAAGGTTCTGTGTGTAAAAGCTATACGAAGGATACGATGCAAACTATTGTCTTGCAATATATGGTCTTGATACTGTTCTTTTCGTCTGCCTATAAAACATCTTCAATATATTGTCGTGTAATATATTGTCTTGATACTAACAACAAAAGAACTTGCTCCTCTACGCTCTCGGGCCATCCGTCGTCTAGTAGGATTTCAGTTTGTAGCTATCTCTTCAGAAACTTCAGAACATTTCAAAGCTCATTCAGATTCAGAACAGAACAGAACCCGTGATTTTGAGCGGCACCTGACTTTTCACAGATGTTTGCAGGTGTTGGTGGTCACTCATTGCAATAGCTGATGATAGCTGTATTTTGGCACTGAGGCTTCACAGCATCATTTTTTTAGCTTGATCTTACGTGAAAGTCGCCACACCGAGCGACAGCGACAGACATGTTGTCAGCTGCCTTGAAAAAATGAAACGAGCTGACTGATACCAAAATTTAGCCTGCTGGATTTGAAGCCAGGTTTGTGGTGTTTGGTATTGAGGTACGACTATCCAGAAGAGGGGGAGGCTAGTTGGAGGCTAGGGGGAGGCTTTTATAAAAGATATTCAGAAGTAGCTGACAGGTGTGGGAGAGGTGCCAGGACACCTCCGTGCCTTTCCTGCCGAAGCTAGTGGAGCTCGAGCCGAATTCCAGCTTGTTCCAAGCCCCTCTGGCCTGTTCCTGTGTCCTTCGACCGTCACTGCAGCAGCATGACCAACAAGCGCGTAGACCCAGCAACCGGATGCTTCGTCGCATACGCAGATCGAGTGTCAAAAACTGAGGTAAAATTGCGATTTTTTGGTGTCCGCGGCAACCCGGTTGCACGAAGCGAAGTTGGGGTGTAGAAGTCGGTGTGTGAGAAAGGGGTTGTGTGTAAAAGCGTCTGTGTGTAAAAGCGTCTGTGTGTAAAAGCTTCTGTGTGTAAAAGCGCCTGTGTGCAAAAGCTTCTGTGTGTAAAAGCGTCTGTGTGTAAAAGTGTCTGTGTGAAAGAAATGCTTTTGTGTGTAAAAGCTTCCGTGTGTAAAAGCTTCTGTGTGCAAAAGCATCTGTGTGTAAAAACGTCTCTGTGTAAAAGCGTCTGTGTATTTAAAAGCTTTTGCGTGTAAGCTTTCATTGAGCACGCAGGATGTGTTTTTTTGAGCCCCACTTGCAGCCACTTGCAGCCACTTGCAGCCACTTGCAGCCACTTGCAGCCACTTGCCCTGGAGCAATAGGATATTCCATTGAGCACAGAGGCTTTTTTTTTGATATTCAAAAAAGCAGCCACTTGCAGCCACTTGCTCCCAGCAGCGCGCCAAAGGGTATGCCGACGCGATGGAGTTCAAGGACAATTGGCACTTTGTCAACTCCGAGGAGAACCGCGTCAGGCTCTCTGCGTATTGGACGGCAACTTTGTTTGCCGTCGACTGTGGGTGGAACGTAAGCAGGGTTGGCCTCGAACTCAGGGAACTTGAGCAGGAGACTTGGGACCACCTGAAGCGCAACATCAATTTCGTGCTTGATGCTCTGCCGGTTTCATACCGCTGAAATTACGAAGCTGTTGTTCGGTGAATCGCGCAGGCACATCATCCCTGTTGGGAAGACCTTTACGCTCGAGGATGTACAGGCCCAGCAGCCCGATACGGAGGACTTCTTGGACGTGAAGAACCTTGCTCCAGGCATGTTTGCAACACCTCCAGCCACTTGCAGCCACTTGCAGCCACTTGAGCAGCCACTTGAGCAGCCACTTGCAGACATTTGCTCCAGGGCAAGTGGCTACAAGTGGCTGCTCAAGGTTGCTCAAGTGGCTTTTCAAGTGGCTGCAAGTGGCTGCTTTTGCCAAATTCAAAATACGCATCATACGCACGCTCGCTGAAATAATTGGTATTTCGGGCACTGTAAAGATCTGTAAAGTGACCAACTCTCTATAGGTAAGCCCTTCATGTTGAAAAAACTCATCCCATCCGAAAAGTCTGCAGTGACACCAGGAACTGGCATGGTCATGGTGCCCATGAAGTATCGCGCTCTTGTCCTCCAGCTTTTCAAGAACGAGGCACGGGGATCTCCGGTGATTCTTGGGATGCTGGCGTTCCGGGTATATGGGGTGCCCAAGAAAGAAGTGGTTGTAGCGTTTTAGGGGGAAAATGCGGATAAAGCTTGATAAACATGATCTGTTTGATTATTTTTGGTAGTTCCCCCTGGGTTTAGACATGTTTAGACAAACGCATGTTGTGCGGATGTCTCGCAAGGGAAAACATGTGCAAGGGAAACACCGACGTCTTTGACAAGGCCATTAAAAAGTGTGAGAGTACAACAGTGCTTGATGCGATACTGATTAGCCATTCATGGAGGGAAGTAATGTATTGGAATAGTGATGCGGTGATGATAGTAACTTGGTGATTTTTCAGCAAATTAATGCAAATTACATTGCCAATATTGTATACCCGGCCAATTTTGGAGGTTAATATATTCCTATGCCTAGCAAGACACAAAAAGTATTAAACTAGCTACCAAAGGTTTACTTACTAGCCAGGGGATACGGAAAGGGGGGAATATAACTAGACCTTCAAATGCCCCAAACAAATGGACAAGTACTAAGATTATGGGGTAAAACTGCATGTTTAAGGGTACTTGGAGGGCCTAGAGAATAACGGATGTAACCTGAACAATTGGGAGAACTCACTTGCACCAAGTACCTTAGTTTGATTCATTTGGAATTTCCAGATTGAAACTGTTCTTTTGGGACACACACACGCACTCTCTAAAACAGAGGCTGCGCGTACAATTGTTTTAATCAACTCTGTTAATCATCCATTAACTGGAACTCTATTAACTACCATGTCACTACAAGGTGGACCACCCGGAGGCAAGTTTTTTTAACCACTATTCAAGATTTAGCATAAACATGCATAAACCATAGATTTTTTTTACCTACCAGTAGTACCGCGCAAGGCGGCGGCGGAAGTTTCAAAAATAGGAAACCTATAGGAGATGTTAGTTGTTGTGAATCAGGGATGGCAGAGCGAATCCACTGATGGACCGAAAGGTGGTTGAAGTTGTGTTTTTTAGAGTGGTTGCAATGGTTGCAGTGGTCACCTCACCACAACTGCTGGATGTAGTGGTGCAGTGCAGTTGTAGTTGTAGTGTAGTGTAGCGGAGTTGTAGTTGTAATGTAGTATAATTAGTGTAGTGTAGCGGAGTTGTAGTTGTGGTGTGGTGTAATTAGTGTAGTGTAGTGTGCTGTAGTGTTGTGCACTGTAGTTTGGTATCGTGTAGTGTAGTGTAAAGTAGCGCAGTTGTAGTTGTAGCGTAGTGTTGTGCAATTTGTGTAGTGTACTGTAGTGTCATGTAGTGGTAGTGGTAGTTAAAGTTGCAGTTGCAGTTGTAGTGTAGTGTAATGTAGTGCAATGTAATTAGTGTAGCGTAGTGTTGTGTAGTGTAGTGTAGTTGCACTTGTAGTTTGAATGTGCTGCAGTGTAATTAGTGGAATGCAGTGTAGTTGTAATTGTAGTTGTAGCTGTGGTGGTAGTGGTAGTGGTAGTGGCAGTGGCAGTGGCAGTGGCAGTGGCAGTAGGAGTAGTAGGAGTAGTAGGAGTAGTAGGAGTAGTAGGAGTAGTAGGAGTAGTAGGAGTAGTAGGAGTAGTAGGAGTAGTAGGAGTAGTAGGAGTAGTAGTAGTAGTAGTAGTAGTACTAGTAGTAGTAGTAGTAGTAGTAGTAGTTGTTGTAGTAGTTTGTTGTTGTTCTTGTTGTTGTTGTTGCAGTTGTTGTTGTTGTTGTTGTTGTCGTCGTCGTCGTCGTCGTCGTCTTCGTCGTCGTCGTCGTCGTCGTTGTGTTTTTTTGTTGTTTTTGTTTTTTGGTTGTTGTTTGATGTTGTTTGTTGTTGCTGCTGTTGTTGTTGTTGCTGCTGCTGCTTGTGTGTTGCTGTGTTGTTGATGTTGTTGTTGTTGTTGTTGTTGTTGCTGTTGTTTTGTTGTTGCTGCTGCTGTTGTTGTCGTTGTTGTTTCGTTGTTGTTTGTTGTTTGTTGTTTGTTGTTGTTTTTTGTGGTTGTTTTTGTTTGTTGTTTGTTGTTTTTTGTTTGTTTCTTGTTTTTTGTTTGTTTCTTGTTTTTTTGTTGTTTGTTTGTTTGTTGTCTGTTGTCTGTTGTTTGTTGTGTTTTTTTGTTGTTTGTTGTTGTTTTTGCTGCTGCTGCTGCTGCTGTTGGTGTTGTTGTTTGTTGTTTGTTGTCTGTTGTTGTTGTCGTTATGTTTTGTTGTCTGTTGTTTGTTTTTTTGTTTGTTGTTTGATGTTGTTTGTTGTTGTTGTTGTGGTTGTTGTCGTTGTCGTTGTCGTTGTCGTTGTCGTTGTCGTTGTTGTTGTTGTCGTTGTCGTTGTCGTTGTTGTTGTTGTCGTTGTTGTTGTTGTCGTTGTTGTTGGTTGTTTTTGTTTAATTAGTGTAGTGTAGTGTAATTAGATGTATTTAGTGTAGTGTGATTAGTGTAGCGTGATGAAGCGTATATTTGCATTGATAGTTGTAGTCGCAGTGTAGTGTAGTGGTACTGGTAGTTCTACTTGTAGTTGCAGTTGTCCATCTAGCTCTCTGTCTATCTGCAAGCTTGAAAACGAAGCAATTCTGCGAGACTTCCTCAATTTTTGAAGTTGACAACGTCTAAAGCAAAGCTATTCTGCGAGACTTCCTCAATTCTTGAAGTTGGCAACATCAAAAACGAAGCAATTCTGCGAGGCGTCCTCAAAGTTTTGAAGTTGGCAACATCAAAAACGAAGCAATTCTGCGAGACTTCCTTCAATAATGGAAAGTCGAGTGCAGAGCTGACGGCCTCGTACCAATGCGTTTTAGTCCATGTCTCTAAAGTATTGCGCCTGCCACGAAAAAGTGATTCCAGGTCATACAAAGTGCTGCACCTGTCACACAAAACCATCTTCCCAAAACTGAAGATCTGATGCTCCAAAATGCAACCCGTCTCAGGAAATCCGCGCCCGGACCTCCTAACATCTCTGATGAACATGTCTCTTGTGCTGTGCCGGCCACGCGAAATGCCTCTTTGCGGATCGTGTTTAAATGTCCCACGCCTGCCAATATTTTTGAAGCTGCTACAACACCCTCACGTTTTTGCTGACTTTGGCAAGGTGCACAATCCCTTGCGCCTGCCATGCGAAACGACATTGGAACATTTGGAACGTCCAGAAGTGTTCTGAACATGTAGTGCTTTTAGCATTTTGACTTCGACAAGTGCTTCGCGCCGCAACGACGTGCACTTTTTCGACATGTCAACTTCCAAAAGTGGTCCGAACATGGTGTGCTTTGCGCATTTTGATTTCGAAATGTGCTTCGCGCCTCAACGGCGTGCACTTTTTCGATTGCTCAACTTGAAAAAGTTGTCGGAGAAAGGTGTGTTTGGTACATTTTGACTTGGAAATGTGCTTCGCGCCACAAGGGCGTGCACTTTTTTGACAGCTCAACTTCCAAAAGTGCTCCGGACGTGAGGTGTTTTTATGTTTTCACTTACAAATGTGCTTCGCGTCACAACGGCGTGCAACTTTTCATCTCTCATCTGGCCAGATGCCTCCGCACCCGCCGCTTTAGCGAGCCTACTTTTCGACCCTCCGGAGCCACAAATCATTGTAAAAACACCGTGTTTCGCAACTTTCCTACCTTTTTGCGCACCTGGATCTTCTCTCTTCTTCCCTTCTCTTCTCTTCTCTTCTCCTCTCCTCTCCTCTCCTCTCTTCTCTTCTCTTCTCTTCTCCTCTCCTCTCCTCTCCTCTCCTCTCTTCTCTTCTCCTCTCTTCTCTTCTCTTCTCTTCTCTTCTCTTCTCTTCTCTTCTCTTCTCTTCCCACCTCTGTCTCTTCTCTTCTCTTCCCACCTCTGCTTTTCATCTGTCCATATTGTCGGAAGTTTGACTTCTAACTTCCTTCGATGACTATTTGCATCAATTTAGCTATCAGAGATCAGTTGTATATAATTATTTAAACACACATATATGTATATATATATATATAATATGTATATCTAAATATCCATAAAGAATACCAATTCCCAATGAATCGATGCAATGTGCGGCCCCCCAGTTATAAGTCGGTTAAAGCATAGTTATCAGAGGTATAAACTAACTTGGCTCTCGTTTGGGGCCCAACATAGTATGCTTGTTATAGTTAAACCGTCATTGCTCTCATTGTCTAATTCCCATGTTTTCCATTAAATCACCATGAATCACAATCAATCATCATAAATCACCGTAGATCACCCTAAATCACCATTTTTCCCACGCTTTTCCTATGGTGTTCCTTTCCTATGGGCCTCGGGTACGGGTTGCAGGTGGTGGATGTGGAGGTCGTTGAGGTCAACGAGTTGGGTTTCTTTGCAGAGGCCTCGCAGTGACGGGGATGGGAGATGGTCATCCATGGAACATCGCCATGGAATGATAGAGGAATTTTCAACTATACATAAATAAGTAGGTCAATCTTACATGGATACTTCAATCCTTTAGTCTTTTGCTATTAATGGGAATATCGAAATATCTAGTAGTAATGGGAATATCGAAATATCTACTAGCCAGCAAAGAATTTATATAATGTTTTGCAGGGTATCTAAGATTGGCAATGATAAAGTCAACTATAGTTATAAGATTGTTTTAATCCAATGCAACCAATGTTGGTTATAACTATATGTAACTCCAATAACTATAATTACATTATCCAAAACATAGTAAGTTGGTGAACATAACTCCAATTTCACCATGGTTTTTGATACTGAAAAAACAATCTTATAAATATAGTTACTGGATCAATTGATTGGTGTGAGGGAAATTGAGACCGGACAGTCCCATAATCTTAGTGGGAAAATCTATGGTTTCCGGTTAAGATTTTCCCTTCAACCAATCCATTGATAGTGGTGATATAGTTGAGAAAACAATGGATCCATAGTATAATTTTATCAGAATCATAAGGATATAATTGGGAAAACTATGAAATCAGCCTAATAACTGGACACACATATAATAATAATGGAACATATAAGCGGGAAAATGGGGAATATATTTGGGAAAACTATTCCTTGGATAATCCACTTAGAGAACTTCCTAAACTGGAGGATTCACATTGATTAAGCAGCTACAAAGTGCGATATCTAGATTGTCTTCAATATGGATTATATGGTTAGTCCTATATGTATAGTTCTATGAATGTTCATAGGGAATGTAAACATATATCCATGGATTCCCATGGAGCTCCGGCGATAGCGGGACCTGGAGCTGCTTCAAGCGCCAGGAAATTGACATTATCTGCGGTGCTCCCACGCTTGATGCAGAAGTAACCCTGCTACAGGAAGAGACAAAACTCACGTACAAAAAGTACAAAGATCGCTCTGGAGACTTTCCATATCGCCAGACCAGTGTTGGCCCTGGCACAGGGCATCGGCTGTCGGAGGCCTCGGGTGCGAAAGGACATGGAACATGGCACACATGGCCGTATCATTGGGATGTGAAAGCTAAAAAAAAGGGGATGGCCGGTGATCAATAAGATAATGATTGGTTTTCGGCAATGGACTAATCTGCACACTGTGTATACATACATGTATATATACATAGACACTCCAAATACCTCCCAAGAAAAATGTAAAAGTACCAAGATTACTCCAAGATTATGGTGTAAAACACCGTTTGTTGGGGTACAGAAGGGGGGGGGTCAAACGGTACGGTATGTAGGATGCCCGACATATCCCAGAATTGGTTGCCTCAAATCACTCCATTGATATACTGTAGCTAGGTCACCTAAACATGGTTGTGCATGAATTAAGTGAAGTATCGGGTTTATGACTGGTTTGATTCCAAGAAATCTGCTATTAGATGTGTAAACCAAATGATAAACTCTTAGGGTACGAGTCAAGACTAGGTCCAATCTTATGCTTACGTTGGTATCTTACTTGACCTACAATTGCCCACATGTCCTTATATTTATGTAACATATAGCTGGGGGAATTTGATACAGAACTCCAAGACTAACAATGTCCCAGTGAGTACCAAGACCACAAGTAGCACCATCTAATTGTTCTGCACCATGACAATGACATGATCCTGTGAGCTCCAAAATCCACTGTAGGTCCATCAATTTTCCACTACTTTCTCTCCCTGAAGTGTCATTGAAGTTTGGAGTCCGAAAAAACTCATGCATAGATTCCCGCGCCACAACAAGGACTGCTGGTGACCAGGGCCCAGCTACATGCAATCTAAAAATATCAACAACAATCAAAACATACACAAGAATACAAACAACAAATAAGACAAACTTTTAAAACATAAAAACAATATCTTTTGTTTTGTATTTCTATGTAAAAATAAGCAAAGATACACCACAGCCTTTGGTAATGAATCATGGCAAGCGGGGAAATCCCGACAATGAAGTTCGATGATTTTCCCAGCCGTAAACCTTCATTTTTGATGGGAACTTTCCATGGGAACCACGTTTGATTGCCGGAGGGTATATCACAATAATATTCGATTGAATCCCGTTAAATCTCATTTAAATCTAATTTAGATCTCCATAAAAACAAATCCCTATAAATCCCATTTAAATCCCTATAAATCCCATTAAAGACCATTAAATTCCATTTAAATCCCTACAAATCCCATTAAAAACCATTAAATTCCATTTAAATCCTTATAAATCCCTATAGATCCCTATAGATCCCTGTAAATCCCTATAAATCCCCTATAAATCCCATTAGATCGCTATAAAACCTTATTTGTTGATGGTGAAATTTCTCCGCCAGTTGGGCCCTGCGCGGATCTTTGTGTCCAAAGCGATGATGGAGAAGGGTTGGTCCTACTCACAGGCCGAAAAACGAGTCCTGGAATGCTGTGACGGGTCCAAACGCTAATAGCAGATTGGGAAAAAACAATACACACACATATATATATATATATATATACATATATGTCATGAACCCCCATTAATTATAGTTATATCTTATCTAAACCATAGTGAACATGTTAATCATGTACCAGTTAGTAATATCTAGCATATAGATGACTATAGATTTACCCACCTGTAATCAAACATGGCAATGCAAACTCAAAACCATATATGGAAGCTTTAATGGGAAATCGTCAAAAATCGTCTATAATCCCATGCCCCGTTCATATTAAACACCACCATTCTATGGTCCCAATGGAATGTGGAAATCCCTACAAAATCCGTAATCCATAAGGGTTATTTTTCGTTATATTCATACATCAACCAAGCATCATTTATTAAGTATATAATACTACTTGGTGGCTCATCCCACTTAGTAAGTGGGTTAGTTCACCCCAGTGATTTACATGGGATACAAGGTGGTGTCCCATACTTAGCTAAGTTGGTTTATAACTCCCATAACTATGGTCTATGGCAGATGCAGTAAATGGGGTATATAAACCAACTTATAACTGGGGGGCACCATCCTGTAAGGAGCGGGATAATCCACTCAAAAAATTGGGGTTATTAATAACCCACTTACGATTCGTGGGTAGTTCGCCACCAAGTATAGCCCCCCAGTTATAAGTTGGTTTATGAGCCCCAATAACTATAGTTATAAGTAGCATAAACCATAGTGAAATTGGAGTTATGTGAACCCCAACTTAGCGATTTCGTGGCCACGGAGCCCCACTTTGTATATACTATATCTCCAAATTCTTGATGCTTTAAACGTTCATCATTTTTTTTGATATTCAGAAAAACCAACAGGGGTTTTTCCCGCGTAACGCACTGCTCGTGCTCGTTTACCCAGTTATAGGTCAGGCCCCACAGTTATGGCCCGAAATACCAGTTATAGGTCAGTTGTAACCAATTTATGGAATGATAGCGCCTGTATAACAGTTTATAACCACTGAACACAATTTATAACATGTTATAACCATTTAAAGCAGCTTATAACCATTCATAACAATTCAAAACAATTTATAAGCATTTACAACCATGTCTAAGATTTATAATCATTTATAACCATGTGTAGTCATTATATTATCCATTTATAAGCATTTATAACCATCTTTAACCATGTATAGCCATTATAGAAAGTAACCATCTATCTATATATATATATATCTGGGTGGTAGTTTGGAACATTTTATATTTGTCCATGTTTGGGAATAATCATCCCAACCGACTTTCATATTTTTCAGAGGGGTAGGTATACCACCAACCATATATATATATATACATAGTATATATTCCCAGAATTGGTTGAAGAAAAAATCTGCAGGTTCCCAACTGACTAATATTTTTCATAGGAACATAATTGGTAAATGGCTTTGCACTTGAGACCGAGTTCAGGAAGATGCGAGTTCCAGATGCTTCGTGTGGCTGCTGAGTGACAGGGTCCATCCACCTGTGAATGGCTAACAGAAACCATTGGAACATGGGGATAGAAAACCAAGACAAGTTGGAGATTTCATGGGATTTATAGATATATCTGATTGTTGATAGCGTTCAGTTGGAAGCCACATAATTCCAATTGAAAACAAACTGCTTTGTGGTACGCAAAGAACTAGAGTTAAGGCCTGAAATACGAATTATATATAGTTAAAACTTGTTATTTCTATGGGGTTATTGTGTATAGTTCTATAAATCATCATAATTCGGGTTCACTATGGTTTATGGATGTTTGTGCATGTTTATGGTACGCATCACGAAGGCGGCCCAGTGACCGTGAACACCAGTTACGATTGGCTGATCCTCCAGGTAGAGACTTAAATTCAAACGACTTCAAGGCTGACTTTACGGCCAGTGATTCAATGACTACCCCTCAAATCTAATGGTGATTCGTGGTGATGTAATGGTGATTTAACTGTGATTAATGGGAATGATTCTCTGGTAAATTAAGAGGTTGACCCTGAGATTCACCAATGTTTCGTGGAAACTCATCTTCCAAGCCCTCTGGCAGGGTCATGTTAATTTACTGGAGGGTAAGTATGATTACCGCGCTGTATATGTTCACTTTACAATGTGTTTTTTTGGGGATTATATGATTTATCAATATTTATCATAAATCATCCATATAGGGTGGACTTTGTTTAGGGCTTTTTGAGATACCATCAATAGATGGGTAAACCCTGGTGTTGGAACTTGTTGAACGGCTAATCGTTTGATATCTTTAGCCGTAAACGGATACTAGGTTGTATTCTAGTAGCGTTTTTCTTGTACAGCGTATCTAAGATTACAAGAAACTGTGTGCTGGGTTGCGCAGAGTGATTGCGGTGGCACCACTTTGGGCCATCTACAGCCTGTGTCGGAGGGGCACACGAATGCGCTGGGGCGCACGTATTGCAGCGCTTTCAGTTCGCGAGATTAGTTGTGGACAACTGTTGAGTTCCACTAACTTTGAATTCAACCAGAAACTGTCCAGTCTTTCTTGGAGGGGGTTTCGACAGCCGGAAACCCGTCGATCAAGCCGAGCTCAATGTAGCCACGGAATGACCGTTCTGACCCACTTGCTGAACTGCGAAGCACTGTTGAGTTTGTTGGAAACTCACACTCTTTATCATATAGTATTATATATAATATATATATATAATATTTGTTTTTTGCGGAATTTGGATGAATTTGGAGGAATGATATGGATTTTTTTTTCACTATTTGGCCACAGCACATACAAGATGGCGATTTATGAGAAGTTGCATCCCTCAACACTGGCGTTTGACCTTCATACATATGAAAAAAATACGGTAAAAGTATGTAAAAGTTGTAAGATTACATGAGGAAGAACAGCATTTTTACCGCTACAGCGGTTTCAAATGGTCGTATTTCTAAATTTGAGAATGATCATTGATTTGAAATAAAGCAATGTTTCACAAATTGTAATATCATGATTATCATGATCTTCCATATTAGAGCTGGTTCCAGTTCCAGATGCAAAGCTCTCAGAATTGAAGGGACAATCTGCAGGGAACCCTCTGATCTTTGGTGTAAAAAACCGTCAGTTTTCTCTATGATTTAGCTCTTCCCCAATCCATATGCAAAAAAATCATCAGATTCTAGTGAAATACTTGATTTCACCTTTTTTTTTGGCATAAATTACACGGTGTACCCCTGAATCATCCATTTATAAATGGATTTTCCATGAAATCAACCATACCGTCTGGTAAACAAACAAAAAACGATGGAACATCACCATTTTTCATGGCTAAATCAACTCTTTTTATGGCCATTTTCAATAGCTGTTTGTATGTTTACCAGGGGGTGACCAATGGATTTCCATGGTTTTCGATGGTTTTCCATGTTTTTCCAGGGGGTAACTTGGGAATCCCCAACGAAAAATCCACGGATTTCGCCATGATTTCCAGGTGTCTGCGGACCGTTCGCGCATCATCCGTCGCGTGCCTTGGATCTGCAGAGATCATCCCAGAGCTGCCCGTAACGCCGTAGCGGCCCGATGTGTTCAACGCTTGCGTTTTGAAAGGAAAGCCAAGAATTAAAGTATAGAATAATAGTATATAATAGTGATAGTATAATATATTATTTAGTATTTAATATAGTATATATATATATATACATAATAGTCTAATATAATAATATAATAGTATATTATTAATCATAACATAATGGTACAGTATCGTATATAATAGCAATGATATGTAATATGATGATGATGATGATGATGATGATGATGATGATATATAATGATATATATATATATATGTATAGTATATCAGTCTTCGGGGTAAATTATAACGACCTCACTGTTCTCCCTCACTGGAATCATAGTTTATTTTAGGGAAATCATCCCCATTCATGGCCCTACTATTCAGGTTAGTGAAGTATTATAATTTACCCAGAATAATTATTATGACCTGGAATATGGGATGAATATGGGATATGATGGGATGATTATATATAATTGTGGGATGTGAAATTTGTTGAATTCTATTGGTGTAATATGATATAATGTGGGTAAAACAATGCCATTTTTACCACTCATGACTGGGAATGGTAAACATACCACCTACAAAAATGGTGATGACTGGGGGACCCACAGTAATTAAACAGTTTGTTATAAGATGTTAGTTATAGGATGTCATAAACCGTAGTGGAGTTGCAAACTAATTCGTTTTAAGATGTTAGTTGTAAGTGTCATACCTACCATATAGTTATTAGAGATACTTAACCTTTAAGATGTGAGTTATACCTGTCATAAACCATATTGGAGTTGCAAGTAATTTGCCGGTTACCAGTTCTGAGTGAGTGAGTTATAAGCCCTTTTATGGAATGATAAGCTAAGCCCATAGAAATAACGAGTTGCATCAATTTACCAAACAAATAACTTGTATTTCGGGCCTCAAACCGTGCAAAAAAAATGTGGATCCCAACATTCAAAACCAGGCTTTCGCATTGGAGACGTATTCTTTGTTAGAGGGATTAGTTCTCTTTGAGTTTTTTCCTGGATGAAGCTAAAGATAAACAAAAACGATATATAATATATATATATACATACATAAGTTGGGCGATTTGTATGGATTTGTCCCAATGTATGAGTAGCATGCATGAATGTATATACAACAATCAGAAATTGTATGACTTTCACAGGATGATTTATGGTTTCGACACCTGTTTTTGTTTCTATCCGGCCTTAAATGCTGCTTCCAATTGACTTCTAATATCGGCGATCTTCAATCTCAAACAAACGTTTCCTCCAAAACACAACACACATATCAACTTATCCGTATTATATAACCTTTATTAAGCAGAATATTATTATCATAAGATGGCACAAGTACAGCATCCTCATTTTCCCATTAACCTGCACATATGAAACCAGGCCCCTGAAAATTCTCCCAACGTCGTTTCCAACCTGATCACTGAGGGCACCAACACCCGAGCCCGGGAAGCCCAAAAGATTCTACCGTTGGGTGATATCAAAGTTTGGGTATCCTAAGATGGTGGATTTTCCATGGAATTTTTTCATAGGATTTTTAAATGTGATTTCAAAAGGGGAAATTAAATTCCTACTTGGTGGCTCATCCCACGGCTCGTAAGTGGGTTATAACCCCAGTGATTGACATGGGATAAGTAGGGTTATATAATCCACTCAAAAAACTAGGGTGAACTAACCCACTTACTAAGTGGGATGAGCCACCAAGTAGGATTTAATGGAATTTCACAGGGGATATACTGTAATGGCTGGTTGGTGGTGACTGGAACCATGGAATTTTGATTGACTTTCCAGAAACAGTTGGGAATGGAATAATCATCATGTCATCATCCCAACTGACGAACTCCATCATTTTTCAGAGGGCTTGAAACAAACCACCAACCAGTTCTGGTAGATATAAGTATATTCACTATGGAAAATCACCAGTTTTAATGGGTTTATGGTGGTTTTATGGGGGTTTCAGAGGGCTTGAAACAAACCACCAGCCAGGATGAAAATTTCTCAGTTCTTTTCTTGGGATCAGGGGAGCCCTATAACTATGGTGCCCCCCAGTGATGTGAACGTTGGTTTATAACCCCCATTAACTAGTTCGTTATATCTGCCACAAACCATAGTTATGGGAGTTATAAACCAACTTAGCTAACTATGGGGCACCACCTTGTATGGTGATTTATATCTCCACTTTGTTCACAAAAAAACTGCTGGATCTGAAATATCTGGATGTTTGTTTTTTCGCTGCAAATCGTGGAAAACTGCAGTGAAAACTAGGGTATATCCAGCAGTTCTTTGCAGAAGTTTGGAGATACCTGGATGTTTTTTCGCTCGCTGCAAACTGCAGGATATACCCTCTGGTAAACAGCCACATAACTCTAGAAAATCACCCATGTTTGACCCAAAAATATAGGTAAATCATCTACACATGGACCATTTTTCATGGCTATGTTGAATTACCAGAGGCTATGTTGAAGGCACGACAGGGAAGACTTGATGATTTATCAGCATGTTTTCTTTGTGTTATCCTCTGCCTTTTTTTGAGACACATGCAATTTTGGTGTGGTAAACATATTTGGCAAAAATAAACATGTTTAGACTCCCATAGACTGCCTGACTGCCTGTGATGGTTTTATACACTGTTCAATATGTTTTCTAATTTGGCATCATGATCCCAATGATTATATGCACCAGCGGAGTTGAACCCATCAGGTAGGAGATGTGGATGACGTATAGGGACACAAACTTAGTCAAACATGTTTGATACTTAATCTATAGGGATTTTATGATTGATGTAATTTATAGGGATTTGTGGATGATTTCATTGTCAGTGATTTGTTCTTCTCTCTTCTCCGAATCACTATATTCGATCTATAGATTTCCGCAGTTGTTTCTTGGCAAAATGTCTGGGTTGTATCATGAAAGCAAGCAGTAATCACCTGCCGGTATTGCCCAAAATCCTTAACATCTTTCTGTGCTTTCCGCTGTGGCAGTACAGGCAGTTAAAGCCCGTGACCAGTTATAGTTATGAATGAGGTGGTCATGCCATAAATGGTCCTGGTGTTATTTCACTGACTCATACCTGGTAAAGGGCCATGACTGTGGTAATCTAACATAGCTATATGGAATAATCACCATATTGAATTTGTATATCATCCATGTATGGGCCATTTTCCATGTTTATGTTAAATTACCAGAGGTTGTATGTTAAATCCTGCTAATAACAGACAGCGTGGTCATTCCGCAAGCGTAGTTCGCCACGTGCAGCATCTGTGGACAATGCGCGGGTCGTGAACGGCTTTTTTTTTCGCAACGCCGCAACGCCGAAACAGATGCCGAAAAGTGTGAAACCAGGATGGTATAGTTCGGTTATATACATACATATATATATATATATACACATATATATTTTGTGTATGGCCTAAATATTGTAACAGTGGCACGAAACGGGGTGTTTAGTAAGGAACACTTTTACTGACTGTTACAATATTCAGGACACACAGAACATATATTCCAGACTTCCAACCTTTATCTTTTTGGTGGTTGCTTGCCATTTTTCGCGCCTGCGCCTTGAAAAGCAACCGTGGATTTTTTGGGAGAATTTTGCTGATGGGATGAGCGGCAGTCTTTTTCAGAGGGAGAGTCCAGCATTTTTGTTCTGCTTATACCTCCAAGTATATACCTTAAACATGGATAAGTTAGCCCATAAATGCCCATCATCTTAGTATTTTAATGTATTTTAAGTCCCTTTTTATTGGGAGATATTGGGATATTTGGAGGCTCTAGAGGGATTCATACTGGGGGGTCAAAACTTCAGGTCAAACTTGTGGCAACGAAGCATGTGGGAATGCCCAGGGGACCCCACGGGGCCAAGGGTAGACCGACAGATGTGGTTTGAAGGCATGCTTTTTTTAGGCTCGAAATAGCAGTTCTTTTTATGGTGGTGATATCACTGACTTATAGTTTTTTGGTGTTTTGGGCCATAATTGTGGGGAAAGCTGAAACCGGAAAATGAATGTACTTTTACATTTTACCGTGGCTTTTCAGATGGCTTTTCCATATCTATGTTGACAGAAGGGTAATACTAATACTATTCTATTAAAATTGGTGAGCCCGATGCTGAAGCGGATTACGAAACTTTATCTTAGACTTGGCTGGTTCAGATGCAAGAGAAATATGTCGGAATTCAGCGGAATTCACGGTGTGGGTTTGTTTGACAATTGATTGTGATTATTAATCAACATCTTCCAAGTTGGACATAGCCATTTTTTTGGGGCATAATCATCTGGTTGGTGATTTGGAACATTTTTATTTTTCCATTCAGTTGGGAATGTCATCATCCCAACTGCCTTTCACTAACCCATATTTTTCAGAGGGGTACTGTAGGCTCAAGAACCAACCAGTGATGTTATATCTATTTATAATTCCATCATATAACCATATTAATATAACCACTATTATTGGTATTATAAGCACTATTATTATTATTATCCCATTATTGTTAAAACCCACTATTACTCCATGTTCAGAGTCACAGATTTTCAGACTGTTGGACTGGTCCTTGGATGTTGGAGCTTCAACAGGGGAGGGACTATTTGATCGTGGTCAAGTTACATGGCTTATTGTATGACTGGTTGGTGGTTTGGAACATGAATTTTATTTTCCATTTCATATATGGGATGTCATCCGAAACCCATTGACGAACTCCATCATTTTTCAAGATGGTGAAATTGCACTACCAACCAGCAAATATTCAGAATTTAAGGCCGGGGGACCACCAGAATCTTTTTTTTTAACTGGTAAACAGACCTATTTTTTGTTTCCAATGACGGGATTTACATTTTTTTGATTGGACATGATCATCACGATCTCCTTATCCTTTTTTTTCAAAAAACATGTTGATCAAATCATAGGTTTTTCTTGGGATTTTGCGCATTGATGGTCCATTGAAAAAAGGGCCCCACATCACGAGCCACATATTCTGAGTCTATAGATCTGTTCGCCTTCGGATACTATTGCAAACTGACAAGGAAACAATCCTTCGGACAAGAGTACTTCTGAGATCGCTCACAGGACATGTTTTTTGATTGGGTTATTACCGTGCAATAAATGGATGTATCCTCTGGTAAACTAACATAACTATTGAAAATGGCCAGTTATAGTGGATTTTCCCATTAAACATGTTGATTTTCCATAGTTATGTTGGTTTACCAGAGGGTAATGGAGATACCTCCGGTATAATCAAACGTGTCAAGCTGGTATTTATCGGCTATGTAAATGATGTTTTTTTCCATCAGGAAAGTCATCGAACTAGATGGGTAATTTCCCGTTTCAAACCGTGTTTGATTACCAAAAGGGATAACGGCTGGTTGGTGGTTTGGGTCATGAATTTTATTTTTCCATATATTGGGAATGTCATCATCCCAACAGACTTTCATATTTTTCAGAGGGGTAGATATACCACCAACCAGACGGAATTGGATTATGTGAATGGAGCTGGGGCAAATTATAGCAACCTCACTTGTCGACCAGTACCTCTCCCAGGAATTATTTGGGATGATGGCAATCAGTAACAATAACAATGATCCAATGAAAGGAGCACCAGTGCCAATTCCACCCGTCTCGGAAGATCAATTTAGACGAATGAGAAGTTATACTGGGATGGATCAAATACCAAGTAACCTGAAATCTTGGGTCGTTTTCCAAATGTTCATGAGAGGTAAACGGTTTTGACTCTTCCCCCTATTCCCATTTGTGTCATGGTCAAAAGTTGGTTGTATACCCAGGTTGGGGGATGGTCATACCATCACGAATAGGTAAAAACAATGGCCAATAAGGGCCAATCACCGCCAATATATAAATATATATATACATATTCATATTATGATCTTATTTTATATCTTAATTATATATGATATATATATATATATTATATTATATTATATTATATATATTGTTTTACAATTTATATATTTTTTATATGATATATTATATGTTTTATATTTTTTTATGTTTTATATCATTTAATATGTTATATATATATATATGTATTATATTGTATATTATTATTTACTATTATTGATATATATATATATATACATATTATCTTTTATTTGTTATATATATATTATACATTTATATATTTTTTTTACATATTATATATCAGATATGATATATATATACATTATATGAATATACAGTTTTATAGGTTTATTTGTAATATATTTTTGTATATGATATTTAATATTATATATGATGTATTATATACTATATTTTGAATATATGATTTATTTTATATTAAACATGTTATATTATATACTAAATATGATATTTTTTCTTTTACATATTATATATATTAATATAATCTATATTAGATACAATATAAGTATAAATATATTTTTATGTCTTATATTAGTGTATCTAATATAACATATTTATGTATACATACGGGTTTATGTTCTGGGATGGAATAGATGACCTTCCTCAATAGCACCATTTCTCCCAAGGCACAATTTCCATTCCAACCGAGGATCAGAATCGGCTGGATGCCATTGGCACCACCATTGGTGAATATTTAGGGCCTTCCCAGGTCTAGCGATGGCATCCGAAAAAGGGCGTTTCGCGTTTCGGACAAGTGCCAGATGTGTGTATGGTACACATGGCTTTTCATCAAGGCAGCGGTTTTTCCAAGGGTCTTTCCCATTAAATATGAAGGGTCCTGTAATTATATGGGGATGGGTCGTGTCGTTTGTTACCTATGAATTTCCCATACTGGGGGGAATAACCATCCATTAACCATTACAGAATCTATAATCCCATAGAAATAACCAGTTTGTTCACTAATGGCCATGGCCATAACTCTAGGGAGTCCCGGAAAAAATGATGGATTCAAAGGATGTTTGATGAGAATTGATTGGTTGGAAAATCTATGTTTTTTCATCATGGGTTCTGCCATTGATTCAATGACGGTTTCCATATTTGGGGGAAGAACCATCCATTAGCCATTATAGAATGTTTTTTATCCCATAGAAATAACCAGTTATAACTCACTAATAGCCATGGTGATAACTGTAGCATATGACTGGGGGATGGTTTCCATGCAGCCTGTTACCAGCGTGTTTCCTTAGTGTATCCCGGCGGGATGACAATGACGTGAAATTCAACTGTGTTTCAGCTTGGGATTGGGATATCACACAACCAACCATATAATTATAATGGGATATACTGGGATAGAGGGATGTCATGGTTTTTGGTGGTATATATATATATTACTGGTTGGTGCTGACTGGAACCATGGAATTTGATGACTTTCCATTCAGTTGGGAATTTCCATCCATCCCAACTGACGAATTCATATTTTTCAGAGGGGTTGAAACCACCAACCAGGTTGATTTGGGATGACTATGATCATGATCCAAAGTGGTTGAAACTACCTGGATTCAAGTTGGTTGAAACCACCAACCACAGATTTTGGTCATCAATGGCGATGGACATCGCTAGAAATGGAGTTTTATAGCTGGAAGACAATCTACAAATGAAGAAATCTCCATTTCCATATGGAGGTTTCCCAAGTCATAGGGGTACCCCTATAGATCATCCATTTTAGATTGGGGGTTTCCATGAAATACAGCATCTAGCTATTGGGGGTAGCCTGATTTATGGAACTCCCCATATCCCATGACTGGTTGGTGGTTCCAAACATGGCTTTTATGACTTCCATTTCATATATGCGATGTCATCCTTCCCATTGACGAACTCATATTTTTCAAGATGGTGAAATTGCACCACCAACCAGTTAAAAAAGATGGTGATTTCACTTGTAGTTTTTTGTATGTTTACCAGAGGGACATCCCTTAGACCAGCCAGTATGTTTGGTCATCCCATTGTATACCTTACTATGCTTACATAAGCCATTCTAAATGGAGAAATCTCCATGACCTGCCTGGGAATAGCGGAATAGTAATTTAGTATTGTCATGATCCTGGAATGGGAATAGGGGAATAGTAACTGAGTATTGTCAACTTTGTTGTATCCTTGGAATGTTGTTGTTAACTTCGAAACGGAATATTTTTGATCGCTTTGTTGTAAAATGGGGATATTATATTGTTAACCAGCTTATCTTCATGTTTTGCAAGGTCTCTAAGTTTGGTAGTCTGACTGTAATCATACCAGCATGCGTGGAAACCAGAGGGAATGAGATACAGTCCCTTGAAAACATGGTGTTCGCAATTTCATGCCAGTTCAGCACGGTTTGCTATACTGTAGATTTATTTGAACGTATGAATACTTATGGTAACGTCAATTGTACACAAGTTGAAGAATTACACAGCAACTATATATAGATATACATACAGTATATATATATATGTAGATATACGCAGTGTATTTATATATATATATCCATAAATCACAGAATCACAGAATTTTGATGAGTTGATTGTAAGCAACTAAGCAGACCATGATTCTTGGGATAATTTGGAATGTTTTTTGAATCACTACCACCATTACCGCAACGCCGTGCTCAAGACATCTCGTTGTTTGATGTCTTCAGTTCCGTGACAAATTCATAGCAGGGCGCCCGCTTCGATTGTGAGGTTATGGTCTATAAAGGGTAAACAAGGCCCCAACCATGCAAGAACCAGTTTATTTCACGGATATCAGCTATGTGCGTACACACACATGTCTATATTACTTTTTCTATTATATATATATATATTATATACTGTTTATATTTTTGATCTGTATATATATATATACATGTATATATATATATATATATGTGTATATATATATATGTATATATATATATTTATATTTATAATATGATCCCGTCCTCCGGCCGCCTGGTATAGTCGCTGTTAGTCACTGTATCTGACTCATACGCCGCAAATGCCTGTGGCTTTTGTCCCAGTCCCGCAACGACGCTGGTGGCAGCTTCAATTTTTTCCTCCTCCTCCTCCTCCTCATCATCATCATCATCATCATCATTACCACTGTCCACGTCATCGTCATCATCGTTGTCATCATCGTTATCATCACCGTTACCATCATCGTTATCATCATCGTTATCATCACCGTTATCATCATCGTTTCGTCATCTTCATCTTCTTCATCTTTATCTTCATCGCCGTCATCGTCCTCGTCCTCGTCATCGTCGTTGTCATCATCATCATCATCATCATCAGCAGCAGCAGCAGCATCACCATCATCATTATCACCACCAAAATCATTATCATCATCATCTTGTTCTTCATCATCATCATCATCACCAACATATCCCCTTTTATTTTGTTGAGAGCCATGCTTTTCTGCATGGTCCCCAAGTTTCCAAGCCAAAGGAACAGGCATGAGAGTCCCATGAACAAGAAAGGCCCGAAAGGCTGCAATGGTAAAGGTTCACATCGGTGCCGGGGCTAAAGACGTGAGCTTGGCCTCCAAGCCTCAGGTGCCACTGGACACCTTATTTTGCCACAAGCAGACCGAAGCTCGGAGAAAGAGATTTTGCTCAGCAGAACTGCCGCAATTAGCCATCAGCCATTGCCTCCCATTTTCAGACTGGCAGCTATACCTTTGCAGGTAAGGCCTGCAAACAGAAGCCAACACCTGTTCGCAAAGCTTTGGCACACCAAAGCTGGTAGCAAACCCGGGCTGGGGTTCAAGCTTGCTTGAAAGCCCTTGATGTGGCAGGCCTCAGGGATGCCTGTCCAAAGCAGAACCTGGGCGACCATGAATCTGGAATTGCAAGATATTCTATCTTGCAAGGGTCTACAGAGGCATCGGCTGAAGCAGAGGCACCGACAACCAAATATACGTACACATATTTGTTTTAATATGTATATATATATCATCTTCTTTTAGGACTTGTATATCATAGATACATAGATAGATACATAGATAGATAGATAGGTAGATAGATTAGATAGATAGATAGATAGATAGATAGATAGATAGATAGATAGATAGATAGATAGATAGATAGATTAGATAGATTAGATTAGATTAGATTAGATTAGATAGATAGATAGATAGGTAGATAGGTAGATAGATAGATAGATAGGTAGATAGGTAGATAGATAGATAGATCCTTAAATAAATCATATCCGTACGAACTTCGTCATATTCTTACTGTCGGAACCCCGACACGGCAACAACTTCGCAACCCCTGGTGGCGCCCTGCGGAACCTGCAGCGCTGCAATGCCGTGATGATCAGGTGCTTGGAGGGCTACTCCAACCCAGAAGGTGTTGCCCCCAAGAAAAACCATAAGACTTATGCCATAAGAACATAAACGGTTTATGCAACCAACATGTTGATTTAATGGGATTTATGTCATTTTGTGGATATAAAACTGATTTGTGATAGCTAAGTTTTAGTTTAAATATAGTTAGGTGAAAAAAATATGGTTGATTAGGGGGAATGCAACCAGCTAGTATTCATGGGGTGAAATAAAACCAACAGACAAAACTGGGTGAACCCTCCTGGACATCACTTGGCCGCAAGTCACCCAACTTCTTGGCGCACCATGCCCACTTCGGCACCTTTGGGCCAGGAAATGGCTCCCTTGTAGACTGCCCATCCCATGTGCACTGCATGGTGCCAGGTAAAAGGTAATCACCCCCCCGATTGCCACCCCAAAGGGTTTTTTTTCACGTGCATATTTCCTCAAAATACCTTCCTGGTATCTGGGTTGCTTCCAAGGCCTGCCACATGGTGATGACTGTCCTGTTTAATATCCAGTGGTTTTCCCTGTTTGCCATGGGAAACCAGTTGGAACTACGAATTGAGTATCCCAACCACATGACCGTTTCATAATTTTTCATTTTTATTATATCCCCCATCAACTATAATTAACTAAAACTAATTATATAGTTACATTCCTCATCAACTGTAGTTAATCATTGTTGATCGTTTTATCCTACAGTATGACACATGGGCCATAAATGGTATTACCCATTTTGAGACCGATCTGTGTGGGAAAAGGGGGGATGATGCTGGATGCAAACTATGCCGGTAAACAAAGATAAACAACTAACATAAGAAAATACCCGTTGGCAAACTAACAGAACTATGGAAAATCAACATTTTGATAGGTAAATCATCTATACAATGATCATTTTCCATAACTATGTTAAATTGTAAAAGGTTTTACTGATTGCGGGGCCTTCTTTTATGCAATCTTCGTTGCGCCAGGTTTTTTCCCTTGCTATTCCTGGCCGACACCATCGCGTTTGAGGCGACAGGAAACGGGGTCGTCAGGTGCCATGACATGTTCGGTGACAAAAACATCAAACAACAGTGATTTAATAGGGATTTTCTTGGGATATAACTATATATGATATAACCATCAACAATAGGGATACAATTAACAAGTTTAAGAAAAGAGGATACTGTATATCAAAACAATTCAACACATATCAAACCTATACCTAGACCCTTCAAAATATTTCCCAAAAATGGTAGACAGTACTGGAATTGTGGGGTAAAACACAGCGTTTAAGGGTACAAACGGAGGGTCTTTGTATAACCTATAGAACCTGGGATTTGACCCCAAATGGTGTCATCCTTTTTGACATCCTCATTGGTGTTTCCCAGATCCACGGATCATAAGTGGAAAATATAGGGGAAATTCATCAGCGTGTATAGACAATCTTAGTGCTTACATACAGGATGGGGCCCCCCAGTTATAAGTTGGTTTACAAACCATTATAATCCCCATTAACTATAGTTATATCTACCATAAACCATTGCTAAGCCACTTATAAACCAACTGAACGCTATCTTGGGGGCCCCATCCTGTATGATGTGTAATACTTTACATTACTTTACCATTTATGTGCCCGTGGAAAGCTAAACCAATGCATAGTACACATGTTTTTTTTGTCAGCTGTATATTGGGGCCCCTAACAGATAGAACATGATAGAACAGTTTTTTTCAGGTACTTATAACATCTTATAATGGTTAATACTTGGTGAATGATAGTGGTTAGTTTTGGTTAATAACTATTAATGAAGAATAATGGTTCACTGGTTGGTGGTTTCAAACATTTGGTTCTTTGGGAATTTAGCCAGAGATGAAACTGATCCTGAAATGATCCTTCACATGGCCAAAGCCCATAAATGACTAGTTGGTGCTTTGGAACATGAATTTTATTTTCCATTTCATTTATGGGATGTCATCCTTCCCATTGACTTCCATATTTTTCAAGATGGTTATTGCACCACCAACCAGATGATGTCTTTGTTTCCCCTTATAATTTCCAAGTTTATTTTTTCCTTGCGTCTATTTGGGGGTTGCTCTAGACCCTCTGGGACTTGAACATAGCTATGGAATGCTATGGAAAATTGCCTATATAGATGATTTACCTATTTTTCACATGGTCATATAAACCATAGCTACAAGGTGAGGCCCACGACTTAACTTTCATAAGTTGTTTGTTTTCCAAGCTTATTAACTATACCCATAGGATCCATGGTGCTGCTATATATGGTAACATTTACCATCAATATACCCCCTTTATGTTAGCATATATGCCAGCACCATGGATCCTATGGGTATAATAATTGCCATTGACTAATATTTTTCAGAGGAGTTGAAACCACCAACCAGTTATTAACTATGGTTCACCAAGTTCCATCCGCGTCAGCCCATCCAACCGTTGATGTTCCGACTAAGTCGACACCACACGATGCAATCCAACGCTCTCGCGGCTCCCGACGCCTCTTGCGATCACAGGAGAGGGAGCACACGGCAGGGTGCACACGGCACGTTTCGCGAAGTTGTAAAAAAACACGTGGTTTTATACCTATGATTACCTATGTTATACCTATGTTATGATAGTTGATTTATGGTTTTCTATGGTTTATGATAGGCATATCTTGGTATATACTATACTTGAAGGAGGTTTTACAGAAAACCAACCTATATGAATCTGGAAAGTAGTGGTCACCGCCGGAGTTGAGTCAGGACGATGAAACGTGTCCTTTAATGAACACGGTGATTTATAGTATATAATTTAGTGTAAAATAACATCTGAAAAATTAACAATTATTTGAGGAAAAGTGTGGATTTCATGGGATTTATACGGAGTATAGCTGGTTAAAACCCTTTTACCAGTTATAGGTGGTTATAAATGCTTATAAATGGTTTGCATTCCATAAAAATCCATACATGGGGTTATTTCTCTGAGGGCCATAACTGTAATGAACATGGTTTCAATATGTTTCAATCAAGAGGTAAACATGTGATTTGTGGGCGAAGTCCAACAAACTGGGGATACGACCTTTCGCCGACGAAGGACGGCGCTCTGGAACCAGCGGTTCTGCGCGTGTCCATCGCGTCAACTGCAGGCCGGAACTGCGGGATGTCTAGGGCCAGTTATATCATCAAAAATGGGGAAAATTGGGACTTAACCATACTTACCCTCTGGTAAACTGACATGACATAACTATGGAAAATCACAATTTTTAATGGATAAATCCACTATAAATGGGACATAACTATGGAAAATCACCATGCTATTAATGGGTAAATCCACGAACTAAATGGCTATGTTCAATAGCTATGTTAAATTACCAGAGGGTAACCCTCAAAAAAAAAATGATGGAAACTTCCAAGAGTATGAAGATTATATTATAGGGCATATAGCAACTATTTGTATAGGAGCCTACAAGGTGGTGTCCCACCAGTTATGTTTGTTGTTTATAAACCCATTAGCTATAGTTATATTATATTTACCATACACCCTCGCTATAAGTTTTAAAATAACTTAGCTAAGTGTGGGGCACTACCTGCAGAACCCGGTTTTTTCTCATTCCTAAAGATATCCATGCAATCCACTGTTGAACATCAAAATAGTCGAGATATACTGGTTGGTGGTTTGGAACATATGTTTCCCATATATTGGGAATAATCGTCTCAACTGACTTTCATATTTTTCAGAGGGATTGAAACCACCAACCAGTTCTGATTTATTATTCTAAATACCATTCAAATCCCATTAAGTCACCATTTTTGTTGGTAAAATCATGGTCAATGGATGTGAATGCCCCCCGGACATGGTCAAAGACATGGATTTTGTATCCATGGCGATCCCCATCTCCCAAGCATCGTGTCAAAATGGAAGTGGATACCTACAGCTAAGGCCCGTTACGTTATACCAGTTATAAGTACTAAGAAAACCCCATTTATAGAATGTATAATCCCATTTATAGCCAGTTATCACTAATAAATGACCATTAACCATTATAGAATGTATAATCCATTAACCATTGTAGAATGTATATTTTATCCCATAGAAATAACCAGTTAGTTCACTAGTAGCCATGGCCATAACTGTAAGGATTGTAGCCATAGACTTTTGTTGTTTCACACCTTGGTTTTTCATGTTTTGAAGATAAATAACATACCCCGTACTCATCCTAAAGTATCAACATGTTGTGACCCAAATTGGGAAGCAACACACATAATAACATGTAATATTGTAATAACCGTCATTTTGGAAAGCAACACACCTAATAACCATCTGGTAAAGCAAGAATAATCAAGCTTACATTGCAGTAGAATGAATCCTTAGATCCCGGGCTCTGACAAAACCACCTCATGACGTTGACAACGTGGGATTTTTGCCACTGAAAAATATCTCAACGCACCTCTCTATTCAAAAGCATTTGGATATAGGGTTCTCAATATGTGCAGCCATTGCAACCCGCAAATCCTACGGTTTTATCGAAACTTTGCGGCTTGAACTTCCCATTTTGGAATCACTTATCATGAGTGTTTCCTAGATAAATCAAGGGACTCGACTGCGGAGAGTGACTCCACACAGCAGGGTGTTTGGTGTTGGCTGACCATGCTAAACCATGCCCAATTGTTGTTTATCATTGAGGTTTCTGATCTTGTTTTTGTTCCGACACCAGACTACTATCAATAGATTGGGTATTCAAAATTCTGAATGAACCATATTGCGTTACTCAACTGTTTTTTGTTTTGCTACTTACAGAGCAAAATGTTTGTATCCACACTACCTACTGACTGGCCAGATTTTGTTGGTTTCTAAAAATGGTGGCTGGATATCTAAACATGTTTTCTTAATATACCATGTGAAGCGAATGTGTATATATATATACGTACATATGTATGTATAATTTCACACGATTGTGGTAAGCTCACTGATAAACTATCCCCAGAATCACCATAAATGCGTTGTATGAACCATCCCCGAATGGTAGGTTCATTATTCCATTTCCCGCATCATATCAACTAAAATGGTGGTGTCCCCCAAATCATCCAAGTCATTAGACCATCACTTTGTATTGAAACCCATAATGACTATGGGATCCATCATTTTAAGTCACCTCCCATATTATATATATACACATAATGAATACATAATGTAATGAAATGTAATGTAGTGTAATGTAGTGTAGTGTAATGTAGTGTAGTGTCGTGTAATGTAATGTAATGTAATGTAGGCATACATGTGTATGTATACGTATTTAATTGTGCATTATATGTCTTTTATATCAGGTACACATCACAAACCACACATATATATATATATATATTATATCTTATATTATATATATTATATTATATATATATATTATATATATATATATATATATCCCTATATAAAAATACCGATATCCCATTATCCCATTAAATCCATAGTTTTTCATCCGAAAAAACACCATTTTTCTCCATGATGTTGGGGGGGCATAACTCGCAGCGCCAGGCATTGATTGCTCCTGGAGCGACTGGAGTTGTGGATCCCAGCTGGGGGCAGCGACCAGCAGAATCTTGGATATCACCAACCATAGTGGGATAAATGGCTATGATAATTTTTGATGGTTTATAAAGGTGATTTAATGGGATAATTTGACCCATACCCATTTTTCATGACACACTATTTCAATCACCCCTCTGGTCGTCATGAATGTGAAGGTCTCCACGAGGTGTTAGAATTTGGGAGGTGATTGAATCATCACGATGCACAGACAACTGTAGATCAAATATGGTTCCCATGTTATAAATGGGATTATGGATTAACTATGGTTATAATGCAAATAATATACTATCAAATGGGAGATCTTCAGGTTCCAATACATGGAGGTACGTTAGTTATGTTTGGCCATATTTTGCTGGGATATTCCCTGAAATTTAGGCCTGAAAAATATGCCTTATATATGGTAGGTACCTCCAATTTAGGTTCCTGAAATGGCCAGGGAAACCATAGTGGGATAAATGGCAATGATCATATCATGGTTTATCAAGGTGATTTAATGGGATAATTATCATACTTATCATGTACAGTAATGGTTTATAAAGGTGATTTAATGGGATGTGGTGGATAAATATTCGTTTGGTTTATAACATATAATGATATATAATGGTATATATATATATTCCAAGTATCTTTGGGTGTTTTTTCATGGGGTGTGGTGCCCCCGCGTATCTAAGCTGGTGCAAAAAAAACTAAGATAACCACAAAGTGTGGCCCCCGCAAACAAAATCGCGAAGTTGGGGGCCACATAACTCCAATTACACTATGGTTTATGATATTTATAACTTAAAACTATAGTTAATTGATGTTAGTCGATATTAGTTGATGTTAATGATGTTAGTTGATGTTAGATGATGTTATGGTACTTATAACGAACTAGTTGCCAGGGATTTTAAACCAACGTTCACATCGCTGGGAGGCCCCAACAAGGGGATATACAAGGGATATGATTGAGAACAGCATATATAGAAAGGTATGACAATCCTTTCAGTGATTGAATAATAAAATTTGAAACATGATAACGATGCTTCGATTTACAGACAATTTGGGACCATGTAGGGGGTGTTTTATCCTTTTCTTTTAATTTTCTTTGAAGATTTGAAGATACACGTAGATTTGTTGATATTTTACATGGTGTTCTTCCAAGATAAGTGTAGTTTTTTATGTTCTATATAGTGTTCTTCCAGGATAAATGCAGTTTTTTTTTTTCTATAGGTTTCTTCCAAGATAAGTGTAGAATTGCTGATGTGTTCTATAGTTTTCTTCCAAGATAAGTGCAATTGTTTTTAGGTTTTATGTAGTTTTCTTCCAAGATAAGTGTAGATGTTTTGATGTTTTATGTAGTGTTCTTCCAAGATAAGTGTAGGTTTTGTTGATCTTTTCTATAGTTTTCTTCCAAGATAAGTGTAGATTGTTTTTTGCTTTATATAGTTTGTTTTTCCCAGCTAAGCGTAGTTGTTTTTGATGTTTTATGGTTTTCTTCCAAGAGATGTATGGAAGTCTGGTTTTATAGGTTTTTAAGATATTGTAGATATATGATATATGTCTACCTAGACCCTCCGCTTGTCCCCTTCAGAAATGGTGTGTTATCCCATAATCTTAGTATTTTACTCTGTTGAAGGATATTTGGAGGGTCTAGGTCATATAATATGATCTACTTATAAATATACACACACATGAGGTTCAGAACTTGTTTGCTTCAAATCCAACCTGGATATTGCTTTATATCGTAGATCTATGTCTATAGTATTCTACACTTAAGGCCCTTTATAATTATACCAGTTATAAATGGTTATTTCAATGGGATTATTCCATAAACATGGTGTTATTTCACTTGTAACCGGGGTTGTTCCATAAATGGGGTGACTTGATACTGACGGCGCTCAAAGGTGCGTGGTCCTTTTGCTCTGTGACCTGCGGTGAAGGCGCGCGCTCGCGCGCTGAGAGATCCTATAGATTCGCTATGACATAGCCTCTGGTAAACATACAAAAAGCTATTGAAAATGGCCATTTATAGTGGATTTACCCATTAAAAAAGTGATTTTCCATAGTTACGTTAGTTTACCAGAGGGTATGTGGTATTTACCATTATTTACGTATAAGAATGATGTTGGATTATATTAAAGTTTCACACCATGCCATGTTTCAGTTTCACTTGAGAGCAAGTGTTTCTTTATATAGATATCCTGGATTAAAAAAGATCGTAGTTTTGCCATCAAACTTTATGAGTCAACTGGGTTTTTCATCGCCATGAAATAGTGAACACAAAAATCCTGGCTATTTTTGGGGGTTCTGAACATGGGAGAGTCCAAAAATCATCCAAATTCTTGGTCTTTTTGAGAAACCAATGATTTTATGGGGTATCTCAAGACCCACTAACAATGTTATAAATGTTATATACCCTCCGGTAATTTAACATAGCTGCTATAGCTATTGAAAATTGCCATTTACAGTTGATTTATCCACTGTTCCATAGCTATGTTATTCTGGTTGGTGGTTTGGAACATGAATTTTATGACTTTCCATTCAGTTGGGAATGTCATCATCCCAGCTGACGAACTCATATTTTTCAGAGGGGTAGGTATACCACCAACCAGTATATATATATATATCTCTATATACGTACACATATATGTGAATACGTAACGTAGATGATGCCAGTTGATAACCGTATTTGGTTGGGTCCAATATGTTCCAACCAGGTATATATATAATGCATGATGAGATTGCCCTCGCATGCATGTTGGAGATACTCGATACGGTGGTCACATCACCGTATCGAGTGGTCTGCTCTGATCTGTGACTTGAACACTGGCAGATTGAGCAGATCCATGCGATTCACCAGCTCGATTTTTTGCGCTTTTCAGATTGACTGCCCATCAGAGCCATCAGAACAGCGGCAAAAGCCCCACAGCTTGAAGATTCGAAGCTGAAGACTGCCCCAACGCTGGAAGTCACTGAGCTGAAGGGTTAGCGCCAGATGTGGACATTGACAAGAAAGGCCCGAAGAATCCTCCGAGCAACAGAGAGGATGACAAGTAGACTTGCTTCACCTTGTGATCAGATTTTTCGGGCAACATTCGGGCATGACATGTTGAGTGCTCCTAGAGGACCACACCGCGGAATGGACAAACATTATGTACCAGCTACTTGAATCGCTACAAATATATCTGAGTTCCTTGGGATTTCAGTGCGGAATGGACTTGGCACTGGCTGTTCAGGTGAAGAGTTGGCTGACTGGCCTTGTTCTTGCTGAAGAAAGACGCATTGTTGTGCCTTTCCTTGTCTTAGACTTATATACTACTTATATACTACTTATATACTACTTATATACTACTTATATACTACTTATATACTACTTATATACTACTTATATACTATATACTGGCATTGTTTCAATCGTTCATGTTTATTCACCCTTCGTTTGGGAGACCAGGTCCAAGTGGCATTTACGTGAGCGAATCCTCTGGTTCTGGTCCTCCCCCAACAGGGTTTTGCCAGTTGGTGAGTCCACTACACTTATGGCCCGAGTTATACCACTTATAAGTCAGTGAAATAACCCCATGTGCGGAATGATAACCCATTTATAAGCATAACCAAAAAATCCAGTTATAACCAACTACAACCATTTACAACCATGCCATTTATAGCCATTTATACAAAGTGGGGCCCCCAAACGATAGCTAAGTTGGTGAACATAACTCCAATAACTATGGTTTATGGTACTTAAAACGAACTAGCTACTGGGGCTTAAAAACCAACTTATAACTGGGGAGGGCCCACATTGTATGTAACTTGTATTTCGGGCCTTAACTGCATCCTTGAGCCATTCCAAGCGGTTTTTTTCGGGAGGCTTGCAAGAACGCAAGCGATGGGTGGCGATGCGAGAGCAAATCAGCAGCACCTATGGGAGACCCTGGCGGCCACAAAGTTGCTGGGAATGGTTGGAGCACCACCCATCAATTTGTTATCTATTGGAATTGGGGATAATGTGGGTAAAACAATAATACACCACATTGGGAATGGTAAACATACCACCTATGAAAATTGTGATTTTTGGGATGATTTATTGGGTTTACCACATTAAAAATGATGGTTTATACATGGGAAAAGCAAAATGTGGGCCAACATTTCTGACTTGGACATCATGGTAAGTCGATGAGAAGTAGTGGCGGAGTGTCTCCACAAAAACCGGCAGGTGACGCTGAGTCACGGCAGGTCATTTTTTGTTTTTTGGGCCATGCACCCAGGAATTTCATAATATCTTGGAGGATGAACATGCATAAAATCCCATCTAAATTGGTGTGAACTACATTG
The DNA here is from genome assembly GCA_947184155.2 of Cladocopium goreaui. Lineage (NCBI taxonomy): Eukaryota > Dinophyceae > Suessiales > Symbiodiniaceae > Cladocopium > Cladocopium goreaui. The sequence continues at coordinate 210,278 of CAMXCT020002935.1, forward strand.
TACTGGTATGGACTAATCGGGGACCCAGAACCATAGTATAACATAGTATAATATAGTATAACAGCAAAAATTAGCCTATGGAAATATATGGAAATGCAGCATAGCTATGAAAGTTCATATGCGGTTTTCTATCAAAAAGTCTGCAGGGCCACAGCTTCAAGTCAGCTGGGCTGGGGGTGGATCAAAGCCTCAGACCTCAGCCAGGGATTGGAGATGGCATGGCCAAAATCAAACGATTATTTTTGACTTGTGTTTGTTTGGATTTGTTTGGGGATTATGACGACAAATACATATACATATATACATATACATATAGTATAATAATAATAATATACCTGTGAAACCTTACGACCACAAAGTTTTAGTGGTTTGTGTGAACGACCACTTCTCTGCGAAACGACCATTTCTGCCAGGATGGCCCAAGTTCGAAACGCATGGCGAAACCAAGTGACCAAGAGTTCGAAAAGAAGTTAGAGAGATCACCAATTTAATAGATCAGAAACTGCACGAACCAAAAACGACATGTATTCAACCTTCATTTGCATGCCATCCTCTGCCGGCAAAGCTATGTCCGGAGAAGGTACCACTGACGTGATTTCATTCGCTCTTTTTTTACACCGCAGACAAATCCATTCGACGCGGAATTGCCCAATGCCAGGTCAAACGAACCTTGGGGCCCAGATGGTCTTGGCAGCGTGCCCAACCGTGGGAAATTTTGGTGGGTTCGGAAAATATGTGATGGATGAATACAACGAAAATCATATATTATTTTAATATTATTTATGCAGCCCTTTTGGCTTGACTATAGGGATATTTTTGAGATGGAGGGCACCAGGCCCTTCTCCTTTGGGGAATCATGTGTTCGTGCATGGGAAGGCCATCGTGAGTTGAGAAAACGTGCCATCAAGGGCAATCCTTTGCTGGTAGGGGAAAAAGAAAACAGCGATGATGAGGAGGATCTTGGAATGCACATCCCACAATCTTTGGGCAATATTCGTTTGAACTACACCCTGCTGAAAGCCTACACCAAACACATGGCTCGATCTGGCTGTGTGGTCACGAAAAACGTTGTTCTACTAAAGGAGCCACTTACGAAATTTTACGAACTCATGGAAATCGATATGAAGCATCCCGCTGCAAAGGCGGTTTGTGCGGGACAAGCTGTCGTGATCAAAAAAATGTTGGGAGTGGTCAAGCGAAAGTGGTCAAGATGGGAAATGCCACGGGCACCATGCTTGTATTGAATATATGTTTTATCTTCATTGAGCCCCGCATGAAATGGTTATGAATTCTCTCAAATATGCCATTTTGGAATTGCACCATTGCTGACTCTAGGACAAGTTTGTCCGGGATCTGGTGAAAGACATCAGCTTTGCGTGGGACAAAGCCCTTTCTGAGACTGGGAATGATTGAAATCCGATCTTTATTCATGCTATACTTTCTGGTTGTACCTTTCGAACATTACATAAAAATTTGATCCTAGGCATCCTAGGTACTCCAATCCCCTTTGCAGCTTAGGAAGGTCGTACTGCATACATCCACCATGCAGAAGAAAATGATTCTGAGTCACCTCCTAGTGACCATTGCGTTCGTGATACTCTGAGCCGCAGCAGCTCTGACTCTGACAACGGTCTCGATATAATGGATCCATATACGGAAATGAGAACCATGGCTGATGCAGCGGATGCAGCGGATGCTGCCGAGATTCACTGTCCTTCGGAGGCCGTGGAGGCAGCGGGCGTTGAAGATTCACAGCCTGCATCGGGTGACCGTGACCCAGTGGTTGCTGTGCCTGATTCCCCAGAGGGTCTTGGTGAACAGCCTGTTGTGGATTCCCAGATTCCCGAAAGCTTTGACGATTCACAACCTGTGGATATGCCTGCGACCCCAGCTTCTGACCATGGACAAGGTGATGCAGTGTTGAAGCTCTTGCGAGCTGTCAAAATGAAACTGCACCTCGCCTGAAATTCATTCTTTACAATTTGAAATTTCACATCATAAGCTACCTCAACCCTCGTTCTTTGAATCCGTTTTTTAATTTTTGTTGCCAATTTAAATAATAATTGACTTTCGTTTTTCAGTGGATGGCTTGCCAGGAACCAAGCCCATCATGCGGCCGCTATCCGGGGCATCGCCGCCACAGCGCCTCCAGGTAAGCCAGATGCTTCCGTGCCAGCTGCTGCGCCTGCTACATGTCCGGCAGGTGAGGTGTAGCATTTGTTCTGAAAATTTCCCATTTGAAACCATCAAGTTTAATCGAAAGAATGAAAAATATAGCACGAATAAGTCAAAAACATATGGTTCATTTCGTCTTAGCCATCCTTCCCATGGGCAAACAGGTGGTTCGAAAGACCCTTGTCCTGACAACATGCCGACGCTCGAGATGGATTCTGGCGACATCACTGATGCCATTGCGAAAGCTGAACAAGCTAACTTGGAGCAGATGTCGAAGGACTGACTTTATTCAGCATGCATGTACGCATGCATATGTCAAGTAACAACTAATGCGTGTTAATTCTAAATTCGATCCATTTCAATCACCATGTTAGCCCTATACCTAGAGACTCATGTATCCAAAATTTCGGGCGCATTCCCAACCTACAAAAAAATCAGGCGCAAGTCCACAAGAATGGCGCAATGTAGAAAACATGGCGCAATTCCACAAAAACGGCGCAATGGAAATTCTGCACGGGCAAGGACGGCGCAATCACGGGCAAAAACGGTGCAATCATTGGCAAAAACGGCGCATTCCAACACCAAAATCTAAAACCATATTTGTTTCCCAAAGAACGGCGCATGCCAGAAATTTCAGCGGCAATCAGATGAAACACTGTTTTGCTAGACCAGCATCAAAATTTTGATGTCGCTCGAGTCTCTAGGTATCTTTCACAAACTGGGCCCCTTCGACCAGGAAGTGCCTGAAGCTGCTGGTGATGGTGGGATCAAGGAATTCCTGCGCACCCAGCAGCTTTCTCTGTCGAAGGCCAAGGCTCGAAAAGCCAAAGGTGATGAAAACTCTGAGGAGGAGGATGAAGATGAAAAGGACGATGATCAGGAGGAGGATGAGGAGGAGGAAAAGCCCCGGAAGAAAAAACCACGGGGCAAGGCAAAAGCTAAGGCGAAGGCGAAGGCAACACCCAAAGCGAAGGCAAAAGCCACGCAGAGTTCCAAGGGCAGCAGCAAGCCTTCGAAACCTGTGCATTCCAAACCAGATGTTGCTGAAGTTGTTGCTGATAGCGAGATGGAGCCTGAGGAGCCCGATGCTGAAAAAGTCAAGGTCAAGATGCACAAGCGCAAGAAGCCTGATGCCAGTCAGCCAGAAGCTGAGGATGTTGAGACTGAGAAGAAGAAGGGCAAGACAAAGGAGAAAGTGGAGAAGACAGAGAAGAATGAGAAGAAGGCGAAGAAGATGACAGAGAAGGAGGAGAACCAGGAGGGCAAGAGCACCTTTGCGAAACGTGCCCCCAGAGCTTCGAGTTGGGACAAATGGCATGCGATTCGTGACTCCTACAATTCCTTTGTGAGGGACAAGGTCGATCACCACACCTATGTGGAGGACTGGTGGGGTTTACCATGCAGTGCTCGTTAGTGTTTAAAGTTACGTTACTCCATGTTACTTCGGATTTCTTTGATTCGGCAATTCCCCTGCAGGACTACTGGTGGCACTACTGCAATGAAATCCTCGCCAACAATGGTGGCAAACTCAAGGCCCTCAAGGAAAAGGTGCTCTACGATTTCCTGTGCCTGGAGCATGTCTGCAACTTGGCTTTGAAATTGCATATTGGGAAAAAATGTACATTTCGACCACCTCAATTCCCGATATATTTTGGGCCAATAAGCCGCTCCCTCCCAGGTGCTTGCATGAATTCTACGGGATCTGCATACATCCAAAGCTTCAGTCCTGCAACTGCGGAGCCTGCCACCAAGAAGAAGAAGGAGAATGCTTCGAAGTGAGTGGCCTGTCGGAATCCACGCTACATGATACTCATTTTGATCCATGTCCAGCCGATGTCCAAACCAAGTTCGAGCTGACCCCCCCGAGGCTATAGATCCCATCCGTGGTTGTGCAAAATGATGAAACATGCAACCATAGTCATGCTCATATTCCTTGGGGTTGGTTCCAGTCACAACTACAATGGGCCAAGCAGGGGAAAGGGAAAGCTCTTAGTGACTCGCCGACTCGCTGGATTTCAGCACTAGTGTGAAAAACACGAATGCACGAGTTCGCAACCTTTGTTTGAAGTTAAGAACAAATTTTATCTCCGAAATGTGGTGCCCGAAAAAAGTCTTCCTCCCTCCTTGGGGCCTATGAGCCCCAGCCCTTTCCATTGTGGTGCCCGCCATCTTCCAGGTACAGATGCTGGCCAATCTTGGCTTCCGTCCCGGCCACAAGCCTCCAGCTTTGCGACGAAGACGAGAAGGCCTGCCCCGGCCAGCCGCTGGATGGTGCTTTAGGCCATGCACATGTTCTATGGCGACCATGTTGTTTTACTATATGGCTGTTTGTTTGAAATGGGTGAGATATGTCATGTGATTCCATTGCCAATAATTATTTGCCAATGATTCTGCAACACATTCCGGCCGAAATGTACGCTGTGTGAGGGTTCAAGAAGGCTATACATATATTTGATTTTTCGGTTTCCTTCACCATGCCGCGGAAGCCTGAAAATGTTGGCATTGCTTTGCTCCAATGTGGCGCTCCGAAGGCATGAGTTTTGCGTTTCACTGACTTCTTTGCGAATTTCTTGGATAGAATCAACACACAACATCCGTGATTCCCCATGCATTTTCATGGATGTGTGCGGGCAGTTGTTTGTCCTATGCGTCTTATGCCTAATGTGGAATGAGCGCATCGACCTGAACAAAGTTCCTTCTCTAAAATTATACATTTCGAATATGCCTATGCAATTGCACGCTTTTGGCAGTAGGGTGTGAATCTTGTAGACATGTGGCATGCACAGAGTGCCTAAGGAATATCGATTCGTAGAGCACTATGCAGGGCAAGCAGAAATGACCAAAGCTGCATCGAAAGAGTTCGGTGCAAGTGTGGGTCTTGATAAACTGTACCACCGTTCCATGGATGTGCTCACTCCACCAGGATTTGCGATATGACCTTAATTTTTTGGCAGAGCATGAAATTACGCAGCATGATTTTCGTAATTCTATACAGGGTATCGTACTTGTAGCCTGTGCTCAGGACACATTTGGTCAGCGTCTTGCGCTGCTCCGAGACAGGTTTCATGGTGTGGCTAGGAGTTCTTTGCGCAACTTGGGTATCAATATGTCGCGGAACGACAATGCGGTCGTTTCTTCGACCACTTGGTCGGGAGGAGCTTCGATGTGTCCAGGAGGGCAACCAAATGGGAGCTGTAACAGCATTGGTATGTCTCCTAATTTTTGCTCTTTCTGGAGATTTCTGTGTGGAACAACCGTGTAGCTCATTGCTGTTTCGTCACCCAAGACTGCAATGGCTTTGCTCTCGGTTGAAGGCCGGGTTTTAGAAGGGGCAGTTACAACCCAACAAGATTCTCTATGTTCTTAATTTAAAACCAAAGTGTTCAATTCGAATGCAAATCATCGGCCCTTCAGGTATGGAGAGTAAGCTTTTGGATGGCCTACTTTAAATCCAAAACTCCAAAGAGAACAACAGTGTGGAGCACCCGTCCCGAAATTCGAAAGTTTTGGTTGGGCCGATTGACAAAAAAGCTACGAGAAAAGCTTCGTAGAAAGAACCCGAATTTCAAGAGCACTATCAAGTATGTGGACAAGGATGGCCGGAAAAGATATTTCGGTTCCAAACAACTCAAGTCAACTGGGAGCCTCGAAAAATATAGTAATTATGTTTGTCATTTCTTTTGAATTTCATGATCCCCGCTATATAACATATCGATACTTTATTGCCCCCCCGAAGGTTTGGGATTGGGACTAAGGACCTACACAAAGGCTTTTGCTTTCCACATGACCCGCATCTTGAAACCCAAACGGATCGACCCCAAGCCTTCTTCAGCTGATCCAGCCCAGCAGCTTCTGAATCTGTGGCATCAGTCAGAGGGCCTCGGGGACCGCTGGGTGGATGCCGGCCTCCCTGGCTTAGCCCACTATGTCTTGGGAGCACGTGGTTTGAAAGTGCCGCCCCAATTCGAATCAATGATTCCTACCAGGATCTAGCATTTATAAAAATGCAAATTTCAGGGATTCTCATGGCATGACCCATGACACCGGGGAAAAAACGATAGAAAAAATGTGTTTGATGACCTTGCTTGGTGTGTGTTGGGTGTATGCCACAAATCATATGCGATGTCTTTTGCATAAATTCGTAAACCTGAACATTGATCAAAAATTGTATATCGAAAGCATCTTGGCTTGGCAATATATAGATTCGCACCCCAGCCCATCAGCAGCTTTGGGATGGCCGGGCCTTCTCCGTCTACAAGGCTGGGAAAACCAGTTCGAATCCTGGTACATGGCACACAAACCAAAATATGATTAGGTTGACTTTTGCTTCGCAATGATACTGTGCCCCACATGCATGAGATGGGTTTCATTTAAACTGTTATTTCGAGCATTGATAACGTATTATTTTGCGAAACAAGGAACCTGGCTTCGAAACCAAGACAGAATCTAGATTTCGAACCTGCCATGCTCACTTTTGAATGATTTCGTGAGTTCGAACAAAATTCGAATTTTTGAAACAACCAATTCCATGCAAGTAACATCCAATAATTCCATGCGTGAAACAACCAATTCCATCCATGCAAACGACCATTTCTGAAATTGCACGTTTTCGCAGGTAATTCGTGGAAATATTTCGCAATTTTGCAGTTTCGAAGGATTGGGTTCGAAATTGTGCAGTTTTGAATGATTTGTTTCGAAATTTGGCGTTTCGAAGTGCGAAACTTTCATACAAGCCCTTCTGGTAACCTGTTTGGCTTCTGTCGTACCCAATAAGTCTTGCCTCCTCAGCGTACAGGCCAAGCCCAGCCCCAGCAACGGTTCTTCGCCACAGCCGGTCAGCAGAGACCTTGCTGTCTGGCATATATGCCATGGATGTTCAAGCTGTGAAGAATGAGCTGCCAGATGACCCTGCAGAGTTGTTGAGGTTGCATGAGGATCTTGGGGGATTTGGTTCGAATTATTGTATTGCGAGGATAGATGATGGTAAAGTTACGGCAATGACCCTAATGGCCCTTATAAAGGTTACCACAAACATAACACCAATCCAACATGAACTGATTCGTGCCCGACAGGAGCTGTCAAGGATGGCGCCCAAGAATACGATGCTGATTCGTGGAATTTCTGATGCCACAACTATTCCAGCCACTGCTGAGGAGTTGGCGCAACTGCGTGCAAGTCTGCCAGCACCTCCAAAGGCAGATTTGGGGGATACAGTTGATGGGTTTTTGATGTCTGATTTCTAGCCCATGCAAGTTTCACATGGTTCTTAGAAGTACCACATACCATATGATACCATGGATATTTACACCATGCATGCAGGCTACTTCACCGTCACCATCCTTGGACGAGAAGGGTGAAACTCGGAAGTTTCAAAAGCCGACAGCTTGCAAAGGTTCTGCCCCAGCCCCACCAGCCAATGGTGTATCTACTGTGGCTACTCCATGTGACTCTCTTACGCCAACCCCAAAAGTTCCACCGGTGCCAATGCAGGGACTCCGGGCACCTGCACCCCGCACACCAGAGGGAGAGGCGCCATCGAAAAAACCTCGGGTTGACACGAATCAACGGATTGCACGCTTGTTGGGTCCCAGCCAAGCACCAAGTGCGAAGGCATGTCCTCCTACTGTTTCACCTACAAGTGTTGCCCGAAGTCTTGCATCTGAGCTGGATGATGTGAGTTTGTCCAACGAGCCTGTGGCCCGTGAGTCTAGCTTGGTCTTCCCAAAGAGGGTGGAACATGAAGGAGGTGAATGTTTGGCGGCATTTACGCCATCAGCTGCACCTGGTTCCCCTGATCCTAGATTGAATTTAAATCTCCTTGTAATGCAGTTTTCTTCCAACAGGACTTTCATTATAATGGGGACACACACATGGGGCTACACAATCCACTTGACCATTTTCTTTGAATCGATATGACATGCACATGCATTCTTGAAATCCAACCCTTTCGTACAGCTCTAGTTGGATATTGCGCAGGACCCAAGTGTTTTCATCGGATTTGAACATTCAGGATACACAAGATGCGAAGTATCAAGAGCTACTGGCTGTGATCGAGAAGCAACAGGCCCAGATCAAGGCTTTGACCAACGGATGTGGATCAGTTCAAAGTGTTTCTTGCCCTCAATAGCTTAGTTCGTTCCTTGTAAAGCCCACTGGTCCCTCGGTCTAACCTCTCCCACATCCAATTTGTAATTTTGCCCAGGTTCCAGGAGCGAAGCGGTCAGAAGCTGCAGTACCGGAGGAGACCAGGACTTCACCTGCGGCAGCTCCACCCGTCCCTGCTGGGACGAAACCCATGTCCGTGCAAGAAACTAGTGGTGATGAAGCTGAGTACCCAGTTGTGATGCATGCAGCCACTATGACTCGGAATGAAAAGCAGAAAGTTGCACGTGTGGTCACACCCAAGGGAAGCAGTGGTCATCTCGAAGTACCCAATGATATTTTCAAATTGTGGAACACGAAAGCTGGGAAAGAGAAACTCTATGCACTTTGGGCTAAGAGCGGAGGTGTTAAGGCAGGAATCATACGTTGTTTGGTTCGAAAAAAATGGAGTCCTTTAAGCCCCCAGCCATGGGCTGACCCATCGAATCTTTCCCGCTATAGGCAGTGTTTTTGGAAAGGGTCACAATTTTGTCATCGACCACGCGAAGCAAGAAACTCCAAGTCACTGGTGGTTTCTATTCCGAAGAAGACATGAAGAAGGAGTTAAATTACAAAGAGTTCTTGGATTGCAGCATTATTGCGAAGAATATCTTTATAGTTCGAACAAACCATGCAACAGTTGATGTAGCGGCTATGATTTTGATTTCTTTGTTTCACGACTCCATGTGGCCACAAGGGACCGCATTGAGAAGATCAAGAAATGGGCGATCAGCAAGAAGCTCGTGAGGCCAGGGTGTGTGCATGTGTGTCTGTGTGTGTGTCCATGCAACCAGTCTGCACTAGCCCACGCTCAAAATTCTGCGAGGTTGTGTGAATACGATGAGGACACGCCTGAGTATTGGGTCAACACACGCACTTCGGGAACTTTGTCGCGTGAGGATGTCGAGACCATGTCAAGGGAGCGCACTCATGACCAAACGGTTGGTGCGGACTCTTTCGCACTAGGGGATGGCCCCGAGGACACTGAGGGTGCAGGTGGATTCAATGCTGATTTGGGTGCCAGCGGCATGGATCTGGAAGGGGACAGCCAAGTGACCGTATCTATGCATTTAAATTTCGAGTTGGCATATGTGATCTGATTTATCCATTCTTTTTGGCATTGATCCCTGTAAGAACTTAGGCACAGTCAAAACTTGGGTCCTATTTGAAGAATGCCTTGAAGACCAAGAACAATTTGTCAAACCTCGGCGACAAAATCAAAATTCTTGTTGACGGCGATGAATCCTGTGCCGAGCCTTCTGGCGAAATCTAGCATGTTGAAGAATCCAGCTCAGCTCGCAGTTGGTTGAAGTTCGTCGGATAAAAAGTAGCATATGTCCTTAGATGATTTCCGATCCATTGGCTCAGGAACTACAAGAAGCTCAACAGCATCATCAAATCCATCGACTTGCACTACGAAACACTGTCTGATATCCAAGCGGAGGGATCCATCAATGGTTTCACGGCTGAGTTCCATGGCGGCAGTATGTCATAATTCTAGTGAGTCCAGCAGAATCTTTGAATTTGAATAAAATTCACAGAAGCCTATCACATACTACTCGGACATTCGCAAGGCACAACAAAAAGCTGGAGGACGTATTCGCAGCCTTGACCAAAGCGAAGCTCAACTGCAAACAATTTCATTTTACGCATTCATACCATGCATATATTATTGCAATGTGTGTTCATATAGGTTTATTTGAAACCCCATGTACGATATATTCGCAATATATCGATCCATGTCAAAGTTTACATGCTTCGCACATTGCAGCCAAGGATTTCGAAGGGAACTTCGGTGGAAGCTGCTTGCAAGTAGTTTCCCAAGATACCATCTCATCAGTCTTGAAGTCAGTATGAACATATCGATCATGATTCGACACCTGGGTTTGCAAGGCACTTCGTGACAAAGGCCAAGAAGCATCGACGCTCTAAGACTGAGGACTGAGATGTTTTGAGCTCAAGGGCATATAGCAATGCGCAAAATATTTGGTTTCATACGATGCCATCCCAGCGAGTTCTGTGAAAGTTGGATGAAAGCTATCATCATTGCATGGCTATTTTCCTTCTTGTGAAATCTGATTTTCATTATAGTTGATCACCATGTTGATGGGATGCTGTCTCAATCGAAGTTGGGGTATACTGCAGTAGGGAAAGGCCCATGCCATAAACAATTGGCATTTTGGCTATAGATCCTATACACTGCACCTGGGGAATAGCCCGAGTGAAAAAGAAAAGGCCCTTTCGAGTTGAGAAGTTTTGACCTTGTGATGCCGCGCTATTGAACTTGCGAGCATCCTTTGATTTTCCACAGCCACATGGGACCATGTGCACCGTATTTTTTATTGTGAAACGATCTCCAACCCGAAACCACGCAGGTAATGCAGAGCTGAGTGACACCGTCTACCACATTGCCAAAATATATGCCCGTGGAGCTTCCTGCCTGCAAACCAAACACAAGCATCAGCTAGGCAGCTAGGCAACACATGTTTTCAATTTTGTATTCTTGAATGATGGACATGTTCGCATGAAAAACATCACCATGTATCCCATGGAGCCGAGGCTCCTGCGAAAGAGTGTGTGGAAGCAGCGATAGCTGCCCGGAAAAAAGATTCATGCCGTGTTTTGGCAAAGATTGCCAGTGCGAAACTGGATTCTGCTGATGAACCTTTGTTTGTAGCTTTGAAAGCATGTGGCTTAGCTCTCAACGTGCCTACAACAACGCTTCAGCTTGATGATACGTTCGCATACCCCTGCTTTGACCCGAGAATGTTGTTACATGAAGTGGCTAAGCGTGGATTCATACACAAGATCTTGGGAGTACCCATTGCATATGCTCACAAGACACTGCCGGAGTTTTGGCGAAAGCATCGCTCCCTGTATCCACAACACTCACTTCATTCGCAAGAAAATGTTGACTATGACCATTTGATTCCGTTCTACTTACACGGAGACGGTGGACGGACATACAAAAAAAACGGGATTTTGATTCTCAGTGCTTACCCAGCGCTGGGGGAAGGGACAAGAGCAAACCCTGTCGATCTCCAGCCCTTGCCTGGTCGAGGAGTGAAGCGGCCGCATCCAGATTGCCATGGCAACAGCTCGGAAACACCAAAATTTTCAGCTGGTATCAATCTTCGAGGTAGATCTTTGGCAAACAGATTTCTCTTCACTGCCCTGAAATGTGAATACTACAAGGATGAGCACCATCGGTTTGACGAACTGATTGATATATGGGCGCAAAAAATGAAGGACCTCTTCGAAACAGGTTTCGAATTTGGGGGTGACACTTGGAAAATTGGAGTGCTTGGCCTCACAGGGGATGCTCCCTTTCTTCGTGAAGCTGGTCGTCACAATAGATCATTCTCGAATGTTCGAAAAAGTGCTGCTTCGAATCGGATCTTGAAAGGTGTTTGCTGGCTGTGTGATGCTGGCCGTACAAATGGTCCAGCTTATGAGGATGTGAACATCTTGACTGCGGATTGGCTCGGCACAGTTGGTCCCAGAAATCCTTTGCCCTGGACATCCCAATCCCCGCTCTTGGAACACTTGTTCATGGACCAGAATGACCCTGCTAGCTTCTATTTGCCGGACACCTTTCATATATACTACTTTGGGGTAGGGAAAGACTTCGCGTCATCATCTTTGATATACCTTGCCAAAACAGTCTTCAAAAAAAGGAATATCGATGCCAGCATTGATGCAATCAATGGAGAACTCCAGCGTTACCTTGCTTTGCACAAAACAGAGCGAGCACACTTTGGAAGAAAATTTTCTAAGGAACTACTTGGATACAAATCTGGTCGCCACTATCCATTTGGTCGCTGGTCAAAGGGTGCTGACACATCGTTTGTTGTCAAATTTGTCGAGTGGTTGGTTGATGAAACTGTTGCATCCAATGGTGAATGGAGTTCTGACTTTGTGATCCTCAGTATCCGGGATGGGTGCAAGGCCATCGGGACGTTCTTGCGAATTTTGTTTGGGTCGTCATTTTGGTTCACACCTCAAGGAGCAAAAGACGCTATTCTCTCCGGGCTTGAGTTCTCTCGCATGTTCATGCGCTTGGCTTCTGTTTGCGTGGTCCGAAAGCAGTGTTTATATAAGGTGACGCCAAAGGTCCACATGTACTCGCATATCCTCCTACGAATGCTTACAGAGTATCGCATCGACCCATCTGCTGTTGTAAACCCATTGTCATCTTCAACTTTTCAGTGCGAAGACTTCGTAGGGCATGTGGCAAGGATGTCAAGAAGATGCTCTGCAAAAGTGAATGGTACCAGGATCATTCACCGCTACTTAGTGGCAATTGAAGGTGCTTTCAGGCTTGAAGCTGCTTGAAGGAAGGAAAAAAAGGTGCGCAACATGAAATGTAGCTACCTAAGGTGATGGGGTCCAAGGGCATTTCTACGAAACGACCATAGATTTTCGAAACGACCAATTCTGAAATGAAAGTGGTTGACGACCAAAAATAAATGGTTGCCCAGCTTCCTAGGTATATATATATACTAAATATATATAATGATGTGCGTATATATATATACATGTAAATATACATATATATATATATATATGTATGTATATATATATATATGTATACACACATATTGTATGATGAATAGATATATGAGACCATATATGACACACGAGGTTCAACATCCTCAGGCAGCAGAACGGCGCGCCCTGTACGGGAGCGTCTGAACAACACGGGCCCTGCAGTCTGGCACCCTGCGCCGCCAACGCGACGGCATCGGCTGGGTCTGGATGCAGTTGGGAAAGCTGGCAGGAGCGGGAGCGCGGTGGGACCCCTGGGATGAGGGAAAATATCTTCGTTGATTTACTCAGAAAAATCATGATATGTATATGTATACGTATATATATATATAGTTTGGGGAATGTACATCCATTTGCCAGCTTTTTTTTAGGGTTCACCCATACCCATGAAGTATCATGAAGATTTTAGACTGCTATATATATATATATTATGTGTGTATATGTATGTGTATATGTATATATATAATTATATATATAGGCAGGTTAATGTGCAAGTAACTTGTATTATGTCTGACGGCGTTTAGCATGCTTCAGATTCGCCCTTGTTGTGCTTGGTGACCAACGTTCACATCACCCTGATGGTCACCTTGATGTGACTCACCAACGAAACATGGACTTCCTGAGTTTGTCCACTACAAAAAAACTGCAGAACTCTCAAATCCACACAACAACGTTTTTTCTAGTCGAACTTAAACCATCACATGCCTTTGATCCAGCCTTTGATCCCACGAAATATCCTTAACTTCTGAAGGGAAACTGAGGCTTTACCCTCCGGTAATCAAACATGGCAATTTACTTACTGGTGCTAAACGTAGGGGATGGATGGGAATGGGGGAATGGGATTATTATTGATAGTGATTGTGGATCATTCACTCATTCCCTACTAAGCACAAGTAAGTTTAACATTCCTTATAAACGGCGGCTTTTGTAGCAAAAGGAAATCTTGGAAGCTGTCAATCTGGTTGACACGGAGACCACGAAGACAAAAGGTGAAACCCGATGTCAAAGCACAGGCAAAAAAAGATGGCCAGCAAAGCCCCAAGATACAAAAACTGGTTGGTGGTTTGGAACATGTTTTATGAATTTCCATATATTGGGAATAATCATCCCAACTGACTGATATTTTTCAGAGGGGTAGGTATACCACCAACCAGAAAAGCAATACCATCGGAAAAGATCGGAAAAGTGGAGACTTTAGCTTTGTCCAGAACGAGAGGTGGTGCGCTGCTAAGAAACGAGGCCTTGATCAAGAGGTCAGTGAAGAATCTGTTGGAAGGAGGATGGAAGAGCAAGGCTGGGAAAATATTCCCGACTCCTAAGCAAAACGGATTTGTGAAGTGATCACTTGGTGGCTCATCCCACGAATCGTGGTTGTGGGTTATATATAACCCCAGTGATTTACATGGGATTTTTGGAGCGGATTAATCCACTCAAAAAACTGGGTAGTTCACTAACCCACAACCACGAGCCGTGGGTAGTTCGCCACCAAGTACCCTCTGGTAAACTTACAAAAACTATGGAAAATCGCCATTTTCAATGGGAAAATCCACTATAAATGGTCATTTTCAATAGCTTTTTGTATGATTACCAGAGGGTACCTTCCACAAGAAGACCATCTCATCGGATTCATGGGATACGTCGAAACGGGGAACGTCTCACGCCATGATGCAGCGCCGGGTTTGCCTGGGTAATCCACTGGAATGCTAGGCTTTTCCCGGGTGGCGTCAAGCTGGGTGATGCAATAGCGTACTAGCATGATACAGCAACCCAAAAAGTTTTTTTTCAAAGTTGGAAACCATCATTGGACCTGGAACATATCGGGAAACCATCATCATTCACTACCATCCTGGAAAATAGCGTTTCAATTTTTCCTGCGGCTTGCTATAAATTATGGATTTAATGGGTGCTATCATCCCCAGGGACATCCCTAGGAAATGGTAGCCTCAATGGATTGGACAAATCCATTGGACAGTTGATGTGCCTGAAATTATTGGAGAACGTCATGCAGATTTTCTCCAAAAACAGAATTGATTCAACATTCAGTAGATTGGTTTCAGAGAAAATCAAACAGGGTTGAATGTTGAAAATCAATTTAAACATTCAACATTCAACTCCTTGGTTTCAGAGAAAATCAAACGGACACCACGGATTTTCTCATGAAGTATCGTTTTTTTTCCCGGCGGTTCCGGTAAGATTTCGTACCATCCCAGTGAAACATGGCTACAAAGTGCACCCCCCTAAACGAAAGCTAAATCGGTGAACATAACTCCAATTTCACTATGGTTTATGGTACTTATAACTAGAGTTACTGGCGTTTATCAACAAACATAACTGGGGGGCCCCACATTGTAGGATAACTTGCATGTTGGTCATATATCTTCAGGACTGGTCCAAGTGCACAGCATCCTGCGAGGGTCACTTGGCCGAAAGAAGCTTCCACCTGGACTCGTGTTTTTACCACTGAACATGGGGAAAACACAGGATGTTGCCCCAGTTCGGAATCGCCAAGTTGTTGAGCATAAGTCCAATTTTACTAGGGTTGATTAAGGGGATCTATCTATAGTTCATGGGGGATATAAACCAACTTATAACTGGTGGGTGCCACTCTGCATGGATTTATTTATATATAAAGATTAACGGATATTAATGGGAACATTCATGATTCATTTGTTTGGAGTATTAAACCCCTTGGATTTATTCATGGTGATATTCATATCTCAATATATCTAAATAACAACCAATCACATCACATCCAATCACTAGATAATGGATGTCACCAGACAATAGAAATTGAAATGTCAATAGCTATTGATGGGATACATATTTTGGGAATTATCATTGATCAACACTAGTGCTATTTTTTGGGGGCTGTAAAGTAGTTTTTGTTTTTCCCCCCCCTGCGACGTCACGGCGTAAACATTTCATTACAAGGTCAGGCCCCCACACGAAATCGCTGACGCACGAGTGAATAACTTGCTGTCAGGTGAATTCTTTTCATGGTTGACATTTGGGGGATATCGCACATAATAACTTAAGGTGAATTCTTTTCATGGTTGACATTTGGTGGATATAACTTGATATTTCACGAACAAACGTAATGCTTTTGGGGTGATTTCTCAAAGCAACATCACTCACGCTGGCCGCTGGCACATGGGACCAGCTGGGACCATCCATATGGTCCAAGAGATAATTTTTTTTGGAGGTCTGCTTGGTGGTGACTGGAACATTGGTGAAATGTATGGGTTAATGATGGTTACCCTCTGGTGAACTAACATAGCAATGGAAAATGGCCATAGAAATAGTGGATTTTCCCATTAAGAATGGTGATTTTCCATTGCTATGTTAGTTCACCAGAGGGTAATGATGGTTAATAATCACTGGTTGGTGGTGACTGGAACCATGGAATTTTATGAATTTCCAGTTGGGAATGTCATAAATTATCGCAACTGACGTTCAAGTTCATCATTTATCAGAGTTGAAACCACCACAGACTCTCACAGACTCTGATTAGCGCGCAGCATTTGTCACGAAAGTTGAAACCACCAGGGGGTGAAACTTTCTATGGGAATCCCGGAAGCCATGGGAATCCATGGTGGCATGAGGGGTGTAAAAAGAATCCCATGGCCCGGCGCAGGCCGCAAGGCGCCTCCTAGTTTTCCTGAGAAGGGGACAATCACTATGGGCTATCCCAAGAATTCCCAAGCACCAAAAGCACCAGGTATATAATCATTAGTTGAAGTATGTTGTAGTTTCACTGTGTGATGAATGTGAACATATATATATACATATATATATACATATATATATACATATATAGATATCTGGGTAAATTATAACGACCTCACTGCGACCTCACTATAATCATAGTTAATAAGGGGAATCATCCCCAAATGGCCTTAATTCAGGTTGGTGAAATATTATAATTTACCCAGATAATATATATATATATATCATACACCCTCCAGTGAAGTAACATAGATGTGGAAAATCCACCATGAATGTAGATCATTTCAATTCGGCAAACAACCATGGAAAAAATCACTTGAGTTTACTGGGGGGGTCTATCTCCTGATCTTCCCATTTGAATTCATTCCTAGCTTCTCCAAGTATCCCTAAAAATTATGTTTTACCCCAAACAACTTTGTACTTCAAGAGTTTTTTTTGAGGTAATTTAATTTGGAGGGTCCAGGTTCTGATTGAGTTTCCTACCAGAACTTGCTCAGCCTGCCCCCTGAAACAACCAGGTGGTCGTCGTCAACGAGTTCGCGCGATTCGTTCGGGTAACGGTTGCAGTTTGGCCGACGGACAACAGGCAGACTTTTTTTTGGTCGAGTTGGCAGCGAATGTAATACCCAACAAATGGGTAAAACATGGTAAAACTGTGGCAAACCAACGTAGCTATCCATTCATAGATGGTTTACTTGTAAAATACTCTTATTTTCTATAGCTATGTTAGTTTACTGGAGAGTAAACCTTTGGTTGAGCACTCCAATGCTTTTCTGGATCTCTTACAAATTTGGATGGGCATTGCTGTAAGCTACCCCCAAAACATGTTTGTTTTTGCATATCCAAGATTTAGACATGACGGGTCGACCAAAGAAATTGAGCTGTTTCTCAACGGTACACCCCATAATGACAAGACGCACCGTTTTTTGGATCCGCGGTTGACGTTTCTCCTGCATCAAAAGACTCAAAGATGCAGAATTTTCGGTCATCAGACACACATGCCTAGTGGGTGGTGCTAGGGAAATCCTTTTGAGGATGGGAGATGCTGCACCATGCACATTTAGAGAGGGCATGATTTCGAACTCTAGACTCTAGATTGTAAGGTGATTCATTCCATAAATTCTGGTGGTTACTATGACTATACCATGGGTGTCCTTTTCCCACCGCTTGGTTCAGAGAGGGTTTCCCACATGGTAACCTACCAATAGGTAGATGACAATAGATATACCAAATCGGCCTCTCTATATTTCCTCAAAGGACAAGATGATAGGTTCCATAGATGTCCCAAATTCCCATTGGTTGGTTGATGAACAAAAATGGGTTTGAAGAAACCCCTTTAACAACAGGTTTCTATGATGATAGATGGTATTAACCAGCTCCCGGCCCCTCTATCTTTACCAAAAGGACACTATTGATAGGTTCAACAAAAAATGTGGGTACCCTAAATCATCCAAGTCATCAGGCCATGACGAAGTATAGGTTAACCCATGGTGACGACTGGGGATTTCCCATTTTAAGAACCCCACCCCAATATATCAATATGCAATGGTTGGTAAAAGGAACAAAACCATGACTTTCATGTGTCTCTGTTTAATGATTATATATAATACTGATAATAATAATAATAATAAACACAATAATAAATAATAGTAATGATTATAATATTAATGTATATATATATATAATGATAGTAATAATGCTGATAAAAGTAATGATAATATTTATATATATACAATAATAGTAATTATAGTAATATGTATATATATATATATACACATACAATATAATTTTATGATTAGTAATGATTCTGACTTTCATTGTTTTTGTTTTAACTACCTGTACAACTAGTTTGTTTCCATCAAGTGCATGGTATTGATACTAACCCTGCTCTCGTTGTGGCAGATCTTCCCCTCTTGGTGCACTTTCCTGGACCGTCGTGAGAATTCGATGCCAGTAGGTGTGTTTTCGGTCAATAACAACAACGGTACGGTAACGACAATTTAGATATGTGGAGGTTTTCTAGAATACCAGTTTGTATATTTAAAAAATCATCTATTTATAGATGCAGTTACCGTATATAATAATAGTAATGAGTCATACTTGTAGTAGTAATAATAGTAAGAATACTGTTTATACTAATAATAGTAATCGTGGGAATGTATGTAATTTCTGTAATTTATATATTGACTTTTAGAATTGAATAATTCAAACTCCCGTTCAGCCCAAAAACCATTTTTTTTTTGGAATAAAAGTACGTATTTGAGAGAGGATGGGGCGATGGAAAACCACATTGTACACATGGCAACTTCTGAGCCTGCCGAAACGTGCTGCCTATTTACCCTCTAGGCTGCCCACTAAAACAATGCCATAAACCATCCCCCAAATCACCATTTTTATAGATGGTATGTTTACCATTCCCAGTCATGGGTGGTTTATGATTGCTTTACCCACATCATTAAATTAGCAGAAGGTATATTTAAGGTCTCAGTGTTTGTATAGTTTTGCATGTATATCATATATCCCAGTTGGTCCCGTGTTCCTCCATTGCACCAGGCGGAGGCTTGTGGCAAGAAGTGCGAGGAAGCGGAGGAAAGCGACAGCGAAAATTGCTGGACAGAGACTAGGTTGCTGATTGGTTGTTTCTGGACCTATGTTAGGGAATATCTGTGTATCTGTGGGTAATACCTGAAATGAATAGAAACAAAAGACTCAGTCCTAGCTTTGGACTTGACCATGGCGGTCAAATTACCCCCAGTCCTGACCCGGAAGGTTTAAGAGGAAATGCGACCAAAAGGATTGTGCAAATTGGGCCCCCCCCAGCTTTAAGTTGATTTATAAGTCCCAGTAACTGTAGTTATAGGATGTTATAGGTACAAGGTGGTGCCCCCCAGTTTTAAGTTAACGTTTATAATCCCATTAACTATAGATATATCTACCATAAGTCCTAGTTATTAGAGTTATAAACCAACTTAGCTATCTTGGGGGCACCACATTGTGCCATAACCCAGAGTGAAATTGGAGTTATGTGGCCCAACTTGTCGCGTTTTTTTAGTGGCCACGGGGGCCCCATTTTGTGAATGGTTCAAAACCTACAGTTATGGTCATTTATTAGTTATAACTGGTTATAAATGGGATTATACGTTCTATAAATGGGGTTTTCTAAGTACTTATAACTGGTAAAGGGCCTTAACTGTATCATGATGATGGGGATCAACAAGCATTTGGAAACTTGGACCTATTCTGGGTAAATGACCCTGCGAGACCTCACCAAAATTCACCAAAATTCACCATAGATGGTTAGTGGGGAAATCATCCTCAAATTGGGAAATCTTTGGGAAAACATCCTTCCATTCTCATTTGGGAAACAATATTTCGTTTCCAGATCTACCCTCTGGAAATCATCCACGGCTTGTGTGCTGGCCATTTCCTCAATGATTTTCCCAATAAATCTCCAGTGCGGGGAGTTTTCATTGCTTGCTACGATTGATGACACAGGACGGTGCATCAAATTATATCCCATATTTTATATCTCCATATCTCCATTCACCACCATTTTTGTTAGTTACATCACCATTTTGTTTGATGACACTGGAAGGCATAGCATGTTCTCCAAGATAGTTTTTTTGTTTCGTGTTTTGCAGCCAAAAGTCATATACGGGTGTGAAAAGACACCTTGATAGCTCAGTTTGGGCTACTTCTGATATCAATGTCCATTTCAGGTACCGATGCTATTGGAGGTATCTACAGGGTGGTGCCCCAGTTCGTTAGCTAAGTTGGTGAACATAAGTCCAATAACTATGGTTTATAGGGGATATATCTATAGTAAATGGGGTTTATAAACCAATTTATAACTAGGGGGGCACAACCTTGTACCAAAAAAAAGGTCGATTTTTTTGGGCCTAGAGGAATATCATCCCAACATATGGCCTTGGTAAACTACCTCCATTTTAGGTACCTGAACGGGCCATTGATAGTTCAATTGCAGGGGGGTGATGGAAAATGACCAGCCTATAGGCTCTTCTCAGGGGTACGGAGGATGTATTAGATCTAGTCGACCCAACGGGATGGTCGTCATAGCAAGAGATGCCGGATTTTTTTGGGATCCTGTGGATGGCATGTTACCTTTCTATTTGTTTCATGGCCTTGAAATAAATGAATTTCATGTCTAGCAAAGCCACAAGAGATAGAACAATCCAATCCTGAAACCACGGATAGCTTCTGTTCTATCATTTTGGGTGGTACTAATGGTACTATAGCAAATACAAAAATACAAGGAGAGGCCCCAAGTTGTGTTTGTTGGCTGAGAACCCCCATGAATACTAAAGTTATATCCCCTGAATCGACCATAGAATTCGCCCTCGCCAAGCTGAAAGGTTTGGCGCTTTTGGGCGCAGTTACCTTAGATTCACCGTCATTTTTTTTCCGCGCCATCGCAGCGAGGGAAAAACCATTCCATCCCTAGTATTCTATCAGTTTTCATGATGAAGTACAACAATCTCCTATTATTTTCACTTACCATCCCAACTTTCCAACTTTAAACCACCAAAATTTCCAATTCTTTTCCGAAAACCAAGGAATGGTCAAGTTGCAGCAAGACCTGTAGCGGCCTCCGCACGCGAAGTAGCAAGGCCCCTCTTTAGGGAGTTGCTGGCGGATGATCACTGGTTGAAGTTCCTGTTTTTTTTTTTTAATGGGATTCCTTAATATTGGTTAACCAATATATGAATTTATATATTTTTATTTAACCAACGACGAGTTTATTGGTTTTAGTTTGGTTTTCTTTCTGGTCGGATTTGGTGTGCATGGTTCTTCAACCATGGTTCTTTTCATGATTTCAGCTCTGATTTCATTTTGGATCTAACTCTTAATTATGTGATTATGCACTTGTCGGATCTGTTTTAGCCAATTTCGTCTCTGTAAAATGACTGTCATAAACAGGGAAGAAAGTGATTTGGCAATGAATACAGTTAAGGCCCGAAATACCAGTTATAAGTACTTAGAAAACCCCATTTATAGAATGTATAATCCCATTTATAACCAGTTATAACTAATAAATGGCCATAACTGTAGAATCTTCCTCCTGGCAGCTCAAAATTTTTCGAAGCCATGTCAAGGGTGCAGAGACTGGAGCCGTTGTCAAATCAACATGTCTGTTTGGGAATCCATCATGCCCAAAAGGAAATCTCAAGTTTTCTAAAGAAAAATGTGTGGACCCCAAGATAGCTAAGTTGGTGAACAGAACTTCAGTAACTATGGTTTATGATACTTATAACGAACTAGTTAATTGGGTTTATAAACCAACGTTCACATCACGTTTGGGGGCCCCACATTGTAGGATAATCATGAAATGCCTAGCATGTCATCAGGGCGCCGCTCTTGTAGCATTTCAGGGTCCAAAAAGGTAATTTAACATAGCTATTGAAAATTGCCATTTATAGTTGATTTACCCATATAACATGGTGATTTTCTATAGCTATGTTAGTTTACCAGAGGGTAAATCCTACACTAATCCAGTGCTTCATCACCACTAAAACAGAATTTCTTCGGGTATCTTCCATGTTAAGACACTTTTTTAAAACACCTTAAGACACACCCGGTTAGCTTTTTCCCTTGGTATTCCCCCAACATATCCCAGAGAAATCATCATTTTCCCTGGTAGCTTTCGCATCCCTTGGCGATTCCATATGAGAACAGTTTCATCTGCTGAAAATGAGTGAAACACTTCGAGAATTGGGAAATTTATGAATGACCAGCAGTTAAGGCCCGAAATACCAGTTATAAGTACTTAGAAAACCCCATTTATAGAATGTATAATCCCATTTATAACCTGCCAGTTATAACTAATAAATGGCCATAACCGAGTGGATTTCAGGTCTATTTTCAGACAAACTCGCGTAGTTCATGGAGGCGTGAAGTGTTGTTTATTCTTACAATATAGTGCCCACGTTCCATAGCGTTCAGTTGGGGGCCACATAACTCTAATTTCACTAGGACTTATGGTAGATATATCGAACTAGTTAATGGGATTATAAACGTTAACTTAAAACTGGGGGGCACCACCTTGTATACTTTATTAGTTCTCCAAATTGCAATGTACCATGATTTTTGGACCCCGACACAAAATGCAACATTTGGCAAGATGATTGGTAGTCAAGTGCCAGCTTTTTCACAATCCGTTGGCTGCCACCTTCTTTTCAGCATTCCTTGACTTGAGGGGTGTTCGCGTCGCGGCGCAGGCACACTATCACATAGATCACATAGCTGGCACAATTCTCGCCCTGATGCGGCCCAAGCTCAGCAGGAACTTTGCACGAATTGGAGTCAGGAAAATCCACGGCAAAAAACGGGCAGATCTGGCACGTGGCTTGGTTTACACGCCGGTTTTGGAAGGCGACCGGACGTAGCGGTCGACCCCAGGAAACTGGGAGTGAGCGCGTAGACGCCGATGTCCGTATTGCGCAAACACTCTCAGATTGGTGGGCCAACAGTTCTGGGATTTCCCTAGCATGTGGCTGATCTACACAACACATCACAACACTCATTTTGTACGAGTTGTATGTAGCTGCATACATTGTCAGTTACGCACTGATTGTCATTGCTTTGACCCCGTTGGTTCTCGCACGTATTCCGATATTCTCGGATATTGAGTGTACTAATAAAGGTCTGTGTTTTAGGCCTATAAGGCAACATCCCCAACAAATATGGCCAAACAAAGCTAAACATCTGGTAATTACAGTTATTACCTCCATTTTAGGTACCTTAACGGAGGTTTCCTAAAATGGGGGTACTGCAGGTACCCCCAAATCATCCAAGTCATTAGACTTGCAACCCATGGTGACTTGTGGATCCCCCATGACTTAAGAACCCCCCAAATGGGCCACTGATTGTACCTCCACATCATCATCATCATCATCATCATCATCATCATCCTGAACCGTGACCAGCGCAGGTAGGATGTTCCAGTGGCAGTCAAGAGGAGCTTTGCAACATGGAGGCGGAACAGATGGAAGTTTGCAAACGCACAGAAGATCAGGGTATCACGAGCGCAATGATGAATGTATATATATATATATACATGTATTGGTATATATATACATGGTTACATATATAAATTGGTATTAAAATATAGTGACATATATATATATATATGTATTGATATAAATATGTATATATATATATACACGTACATATTGGTATTTATGTTTGTGTATCCTTGGTATACATTTATAAATTAGTTTACATTTATGTAGACATATAATTATATTGATATATATATATGTATATAGATACAATTATATACATACACATGTATCATATATGCATTACCTTGATTTCTATATACACATGTATCATACATTATATATATGTATAATGAGTTTTATTGATATATATATATATATATATACATGGATTATACATTTTATGCTCTGTATATGTGTATATGTATAACCACATACATGATATTATATATAAAATATATCTACATGCATGTGGCGTGTTTTATTTGTTACATTGCATACAAAAAAAATAAAAGTCAGCGTCTATCATGGCTACGCCAAGAGAAAACTCAACAAGTTTCACTAGGCTTCAGCCTTGTTACCTTATCAACTCGCAGGTGTGGCATGTGCCACCTCAACCAAAAAAACAAAAAAGGAGAAACCCGGACCCCCCTTTTGAAGTTTGGTTTGTTTTGACCTCGTGTAAAAAAAACAGAAGTGAATCATCTGGATGAGTGTGAGAGGTCTGTTTGACGATCTGTTTTTTTTGAGAGACTTCTGTTTGTTTTGGAGAGATCCTTCTTTGAAATATTCAATTTGTGTTGTGGCTTTGTGGTCCTTGTTGGTGGTTACTGCTTAATACTTTGAACGTGTGCAGTTTCCCCTCAAGTGATCTCGTTGGCATTTGGCCAAACGTTTTGTCCCCCCCTTGTCTGACGCCACTCCCTCCCTTTGTCTCTCTCCGTTTCTGTGCGTCCACTTGGGACCTGTCTCTCGTTTCCATATCATATATTACATATATATGATAGTGTCATTTCGTTGCATTGGCAACATTGTTGACAATTGGTCAACATCTTTACATGGCCGTCTTTGGACGAAATTTTGCGCCATGTCAGTCCATTTGGGACAATGACCAACGTTTCTTTTGAGCACTTGGCTCCAGTGTACATTCCCGCTGCCTCCATTTTATCGTTCCTTATTTCATTGCTTTGAATATGCATTTCCCCGATTCCATGTTTTCTCAGATCGTTGAATTTACTTTGATCATCATCCGTTACCTTACGGATGACACTGGCCGCATCGATTTGGACCGCTTCTCCCAGATCGAAGCATTGTCCGATCTCTTCTATGCAATCCTGACTACTTGTGGTGACTGCATCTATTTGTCCAGTATTAAATTCTTTTGGAAATCGTTTGCCACTGCCTTGGCAACCATCGAAGGTGAGAATGGTGATGGATCAATTCAAACCATTACTACAATTGACCACCATGGCCCACTTCGTGCTTTGACAGCCCTGGACCATCCCAGCTTCGATTATTTGCGCCAGCTTCTGGACGAAGCAATTACTGGCTTGCATCACCTTCAGTGAACTTCTGGCGTATCTTCAAACACAAGATCAATCGGATGAAGTTCTACATCGCTGCCAGGATTGCATTTCACTTTGCCCAAGCAGCAGCCAGGGCAGCACACCGTGGCAACAGGAACTCGGTTAGTGCCTGGTTAGTGCCTGATGATGCGGGAGGTATAACCCTTGAAAGATGAGGTGATGAGGTTTGAGATTGGCTTTTCCACATTTATTTGCAACACTTGTGTTTACAAGACAAGATGGTATGATTAACGCTGGTGTTGTGTATCCCAATCATTTCACCAACAAAATTCACCAGTCTTGTTTTTTTCTATGAAAATGGGATAGACCACCCGTTATATAATAATTATGTTCCATTTTCAGTACATTAAAACACGACCATATTGAAGGGGTCCGTATCCCATGTGCAGACACGCGCAAGTGTGCCACGGTCAATCCCCATTTAGAGTGAGATGACTTTAACATACTTCAACCAATAAATCCATGAATAGGTACAGCCCTGCAACCCTGGTTGTAAATGGGCTAAGTTGGCTTATTCCCCCTAGAACTCGGTTTATGTTATCCTGATAGCCCGTTAAAACCATATAACTTGACAATCTCGATCTTAGTTATTCCCCGTAGAAAAATGCACTCTTAATACAAGGTGGTGCCCCCTACTTGTTAAGGTGGTTGAACTAGTAGATACATCTATACTTAGATGGTTTTACAAACCAACGAAGTAGGACCTTAACTATTCCCCTTACAACCCACTATGAATACAGTTAAAGTCCTGGAACCAGTTACTTCCCCACCTGAAAGGTGAGGGTCTCTAGAAATTAACACAGGTGCAACTCCTTCCTTCCTTCTTCTTCCTTATCCTCCTCTACTCCTGGGCACCAGCTCTTCGTGACTGTGGGCACCAATGGACCCGTGCGTTTTTTCGCACGTATCGCTTGCGCGCAGGATGCAGTGGAGCACGCCTGGACCCGGACACATTCCAGAATAGATGCCAAACTGAATGCCAGAAAGAATGCCAGATAGATTGGCAGAACATGTGCCAGATAGAATGCCAGATAGAATGTCAGAATATACGTGAGATAGAATGTCAGTTGGTGGGGATCACTGTTTTTTGTTGTTTTTTTTCTGTGGGGGTTATCTTTCCCGACATGTTATGCGGCTTCACTGACTTTTTTTTTAAATAACTTGTATTTCGGGCCATGACTGTAGACTTAGAATCACCATAAAAAGCCTACTTGACGAAGTTATAAACCCTAAATTCATATTGCCATCTGGTTATTTAACATAGCTATGGAAAATCCATTATAAATGGGGGTTTATAGCTGGGAAAATCATCTGTAAATGGGCAATTTTCCGAAGCTATATATACAGTAGCTATGTTAAATAACCAGAGGGTAATTCACTCACTATTAACCCACTATAATTAATTAGTGGTTATAACCATGGTTATTAACTTAACGGAACGGTTATTAACCATTGCTTCATATTATTAACTAACAGTTATTAACCATGTTATAAACCCTAATTTCAAATTAATTCACTATTAACCATGGTTCAACCCAGTATAATTCAGTAACTAATGGTTATTAATAGTTAATTCGCTATAGTACTATTATTAACCCACTATTAGTGGATTATAACCATGTTCAGAACCAGCTTACCCCATTTTCAGACGCCAGGCCTGTGGCTGCCAGATGTCTGACTGGAGCGAATCTTGGGTCGACATCAAGATGGGCTTCCAATCAAAACATGTGAAAATGGGGTGACTTATATACTTATAACTGGTATTTTGACTTGATGGGCTGAAATAAATGATGTATACTGTATATCACCTAAATCTCCATTAAATCACCATTAATCACCACTAATCATGGGGTCTATGTTAATTTACCATAGGGTATCAAACTGTTAATTTACCAGAATGTACAGTCATGGCCCAACTAAGAGTTATTTTTATGGGATTGTAATGATGTATAACCTTAATTGTAGGAGTTATATCTCCCTTTTTTTCTGTAGGGAAGTATGATGATTAAGCATCAGCTCTGTTTAAAAAAGCAGATCTTTTGAAGTATCAGATTACGCATCAGTGTTTGGTTCAGCGAACATCTTGGATTTGCTGAAGATGACTTTTAAATATATATTTCAATGTGAAATCGACTTGTTTTTTCTTTTGGGGAATGTGTGTTGTTTTTCTTGGGGGCTGTCTTCAGCAAATCCAAGTTAGATCTGGCCGTATGTTTTCCAGCTCGAATTCAGATGATTGGCACCCAAGTACGTCAGCAGTTGAACTACGAACCTTCAGGTTGAGTCACACAACGGTCCGGTTCGTGTTTGGAGTCACCGGTCCCCGGTCACGCCATCTGTCCATCATGCAGCATTTCACCAGTGACACAGAGTTCACCGCGAAACTGCGGCATCCCATGTCGACTTATTTCACAGGGCTTGCAGGAACCATTTGTCCCTGTTATTGATGGATTGATGATAAATCATGGATAAATGATGAATGAATATATGGATATATATATATATGGATATTTAATGATATTTATGATATTTACGATATGTTTATGAATTGATGAATCTGGATAGATTATGGTGATGGGCGGTTGACGAGCGGGCATGGCCTCAAGCATTGGGCCATCGTATCTTCTCCTACTACGAGGAAAAGTATCATTTTTATTCATTTTTGATGACTTCACTGCGACGTCGTTGGAATGATGGTTGGGATTCGGGGAACTATCCTCTGGTAAACTAACATAGCTATAGAAAATCACCATTTTGAATAGGTAAATCAACTATAAATGAGGTATTTTCAATAGCTATGTTAAATTACCAGAGGGTATTCCCAAATGGCCGTATGATAACAACTATTTTCAGGGTAGTGTGTGATTCAATTCAGCCAAATAGATGTTCATCCCCGTAAAAAAGAAGGTATTGATCCACAACCAAACAAGACATAAAAAGAAAAAAGGTCACACATATGGGGAAAACCATGATAAACCGACCTCTTTATGATTGTATAATGGTAATAGGATGTGTATATATATATATATATAATGGGATAGACTGGGATAGAATGTGATATACAAGCAACAATATTCAATTGGGTGTCTCCGAATATGGGGTAATACAAATACTGCAATTCCCAAACAAGGCAAATATTGGATAATGATGATTAAGCATCAATTTCAGGGTACCCTATGTTCATTCAAACCCTATTTCAGGGTCTCATGTATTAAGGTCCCTGAGTTTGTTTAAGGGCATATCTACGAGGAAACACTTTTATTTTTGGGGTCAAAATCATTATTTCCTGAACAGAAATCATTCCATTGATGAGGGGTTGTATGGGGTTGTTAATCCCGATCAACCCTTCTGAACGGGTTTCTAAAACCCCATCCGTTCCCTTTGAGGGGTACCCTTCGATTTTCATAGGTTGGGGATGGACGAGTAGTCGCTTCGAACCCACAAATTCAGGTCGCTTAGAACACATTGACCTTGACCTTGAGCATGGTTTTTCGCGAGTGCGTTTGTGATTCTAAGTGACGCTGGGGGTTCTAAGTGACGGAAAATGACGGCTTGACCAGGGGGAATCGTCTCCACAGTGGATTCAGCCAGTAGCCAGATCTGGGTTTGCATGGTCAGGATACTTAGCGACGTTGCTGAACTACCGCCCAAATTAATGGTATTTAATGGTGGTGTATGAATGTGTACTGTGTGGTAGATGTACCCTCTGGTAAACTAACAGTTCGCGAACTTGAAAATAGCCATAGACATAGTTGATTTACCCAGCTATAGAATGGTGGATCTTTCCATCGTTTTTTGTATGTTTACCAGAGGGTATACTTGGAGGTTAGAAACCAACACACATCTCCAGGAAACCACCTGGTACTTCTCTAAGGATTGGAGCGCTTGCAGTGGACGCTGTCAGAATTCGCAGGCAAGGACCATGGAAGAACACGTTCCCACTATGTAGATGGCTAAAAGATGGTAAACATACTGTATGTGGAAAACCTATGTTTTCGCGAGGAAAATGATCCAGCAATGGTTAATTTTCCACATCAATGTTAGTTTAGCATTCACATGTGTTTTTTAAGAATTGGCTTTGGGGATAGCCAATCTTGAGAGGTTTTTATGGCACGTCAGCACGTTCATCCAAATTCCAATGGGAAATTTTACAGGATACATGAGGATACCAATACCTCTATATATATATATATATATTTGGGGATAGAAAAACCATGGTTTCCTATAGATGTTCCTTTGTTTTCCATGTGTTCAACAGTTCAACTTCCTGTTCCAGTTCTCTGAGTTGCAGGGCAGAGCCTAGCGCGGATGGTGTTATGGGACTATACGGGGATGAAGGTCCAAGATACCAAGTATTTTAGAGTTCACTTTGGGTGAACGCACAATTTGACCGACCTGAGCCTTAAAATTTGCCGCATACCAATCTAAGACCAAGAACTATCGAAAACATGTGTATAGCTGCAGATAAGAGCGAGCGCTCCGGAATCAACTGTTGCCCATCCTTACTTCAATGATCATTCCATCATGT
>CAMXCT020002935.1:247500-307661 GCA_947184155.2 Cladocopium goreaui
CACATTGGAAAAGAAGCGAAGCATGGCAGATGACTTGGAACGAAGAGTGAAGGTCCTGGAGAGCCCGGGTGCTCAGCTCGGGTCAGAGTACAGTTCGGCTCGATTGATGGGGCTCCGATTCCTCAAGGACAGCAATAGCAGTGCGTCACAGGCCAGCATGGCCAGCATGGCCAGCACGGCCAATGTTTATGGGATGATCCTTGCATGGTTTGCTATAGAAAATCACAATTATATAATGGCTAAATCATCTGTAAATGGCCACCAGAGGATACCCTTCGCTGTAATTGAACATGGGCGGCTAGGAAATCCCCGTGCAAAATGGTGACTTTAATGGGAAAAAAGTACCTACACATGGATCATTTTTCATTGCCATGATTGACTGGTAGTCCGGTAACAAGTGATTATTTGACATCACATGCTTCCAAGACATCAATCATCATCAATCGATTTTTTCATAGTTCGGAGCCATATTTGGGGGAACTTGATTTTTGATTTTGACGATTCAAGGTTGTCTTTGAGCAGCCGGCATGGCCTCAAGACTTGCAATATCCATGGTCCCTCAACCAAATGTGCCATGGTCCCCACCATCAATGCTGAGAACCGCAATGGCCAATTATTGAAGATTCCCGATACTGGTTGGATGACCACACAAAAAACAATGTTTTGAGAATTCAAAGCTGACCTTACCCATTCCCAACAGCTGACCAATTTCGTTGCCAAAATTGATGAAAATCAAGTAAATGTGAAAAAGAAAGAGCAAGTAGGTTAATAACAACCACATAGCTCCAGAATGAGAGGGAATGAAACCAAACTTGGGTGGTTGAGAGCTCTGACAAAAACATGTTCGAACCAGTTCCCTCTGCGACCTCCAAGAACAGCAGCCGGATGAGCGACAAATCAAGTCTTTTTTTGGTCACTTCACTGGCCCGAAGCAATCCCCCATGCCTCAGGTTTGGGCGTCAAGTTTCAGATTAGATTTGCTGTTTGCTTTCAACACATACCAGCCGCGACACACCTGGCTCAATTTCATCTAAATTGCAACGGCGCACTTCAGCACCCAGAGGTTTTCAACCTTTTGCTACGGGAAGACAGGGAACGCTCCCTGCTACTGGCCCTTTTGGCAGTTGACGCCGATCGCACAGCACTGCGCACTAACTCAACATACCGAAAGATTGTTAGAATAATAGAAAGTTTCGAAGTCAAATTTCCGAAAAATATGAACAAATGAAGAAGCAGAGAGAGGAAGAGTCAGAGAGGACTAGAGAAGCAATGAAAAGATCAGAGAGGAGAAAGAATGAAGAGAAAGAACAGGCAGGTGCGCGAAAAAGTAGGAAAGTCACTATTCACCGTATTTTTCCAAATGATTCCTGGCTCCGTAGGGTCGAAAAAGTAGGCTCGCAACAAGCCAGAAGCAAGGCCATGTGGCTTGCAAAGAGATGAAAAATTGCACACCCTTGTGGCGCAAAGCACGACTGGAAGTAAAACAGCTAAAAACACTTGACCTTCAGACCACTTTTGAAAGATGAAATGTCGAAAAAGTGCACGCCATTGTGGCGCGAAGCACATGTCGAAATCAAACTGCATAAAACACCTCACGTCAGACCACTTTTGGAAGTTGGCATGTGGAAAAAATGCGTTACTGTTGAGGCAGGAAGCTCATTTCCAATTCAAACTGTTTTTGGACCACTTTTGGAAGTTCAAATGTCGAATGAGTGCACACCGTTGTGGCGCGAAGAACGTTTCCAAATCACAATGTTCAAAGCACCACATGTTGGGACCGCTTTTGAACGTTCAGGTGCAAGGTTTTGTTTGGCAGGCACAAGAAATTGTGCATCTTGTCAAAGATTAGAAAAACATGAGGGTTTTGTAGCAGTTTCAACTACAACACCTATACACTACACTACACTACACTACACGACACTACGCGACACTACATTACACTACACTCAAGTACACTACACTACAACTACAACTCCAGCTACAACTACAACTAGAACCACTACACTAACTACAACTACAACTTCCACTGCAACTACAGCTACAAGTACACTACAATGACTACAAATACAACTGCAACACTACAATACACTACACTGCACTAAACTCCACTCCACTGCACTACACTTCACTCAGCTACCCCACACTACAACTACATCTACAACTACAACTACACTACAACAACACTACAATAGCTACAACTATAACTATGCTCTACTAGACTAGCTACAGCAACAGCTACAACTACATCTATAACTACAACTACAACTACAGCCAAGTACAGCTACAACTACACAGCTGCAACTATACTACAGCTACACTACAACTACAATACAACTACGTCACATCACACTACACTAACTACAACTACAGCTACAGCTATAACTACAACTACACCACTTTGCACTACACTAGACTACACTACGCTACATTACATTTTACAACTATCATTACACCGCCACATATACAACTGAACACTACACTACACTAATGACACGACACCACAAGTACAACTCCACTACACTACAACTACAACTACAGCTACAGCTGCAGTACACCTCACTACATCCAGCAGTTGTGGATGCCATCATGAGCACTGCAACCATTGCAACCACTCCAAAAACCCAACGCCAACCACCTTTCTGTCCATCAATGGATTTACTCTGCCATCCGTAAATCACAACAACCAAATTTTCCTATAGGTTACCTATCCTTCAAACTTCCGCCGCCCGCCTTGCGCACTACTACTGGTATTTTAGAGCCTTCCATTGTTTTAACATAATTCTTGGCATTGGATTTCAGCCTTCTTCAGTCTTCAGAAATTTTGCACACAGGTAGTTCTGGATCTCCTGAAAAGTCATCGGCAACGGTGGGATAACTGCCAGTAGCTTGCCCGTGTCCATGGCCGCAAAGAAAGAAGCACGTCAAATCCAAAGTGGGCTGTTTGAGCTATGCACCAGCTGCCCACGGAGCAAGCTAGCGTTCCCGCATCAATGTAAGCAAGTCAGACAAGATAATCAACCCAGCAAAATGACATTACAGAAATTACTTCCAAAACAAAGCTCCGGCACGATACTTGAGCTGAGTGCGTGTGTTGGCCCAGAGTGGGCGACATGGGTTTCGAAGAATGGCACGTTTTTGTGAATGACAATGATCTCAAGGCATCAAATATGCAGCCAAGTGGAAGAAATTCTGTGGGTCTAAGGATGAGGAGACACATTGCTCGCAGTGTCTACAACCCACACCCCGGTTAGTTGATAATCATAGAGTTATGGCCATGGCTATTAGTTATAACATGTTATAACTGGTTATTTCTATGGGATAAAAAACAATCTATTTTGATGGGGTTTTCTTAGTACTTATAACTGGTATGACTCGGGCCTTAACTGTAGAGGATTCTACCCAAATCTGTCCCCAATACATTGGTGATTCTCTGAGCTGAGAATCCCATTCTTACCAGTACAAAGGGACGACACAGGGTTTTGAACACTGCTCGAACGCTCTCAACCCCGGATGAGCTGACAAAGAAAGCATGCGTGTAGTAACACCATATGTAACACCCCCAAATAGTACCAAATAGTGCTAAATTACTCTTAAGATCGGTACCTCTTCCCACAATATTAAACGTTCCCTGAAAACCATACATATTGCATCTGTTCATACTGGGGGCCCACGTAAGGGGTATTCAATATCAGGGGAAGAGATCAACAAACCAGTCTGAAGCAAAATTATAGGTCAATATTGATATTATGGATGGATGAGAAGTGGCCATGTTGATCTGCTCACGAGCTTCAAAGCCATTTGGTGCATGGTTGCTGCCAAAGTTCCAAGACATCAGTGACACGTTCCTGTGGACGAAAGGACGAAAGAGCCAGGGGTTTTAGCAGTCGATTCATGAAGACAGTATACTTTCGGGAAAGCTCTTCTGGGGAATATCAAATACCCGGCCAAAAAAAAACTGCCACGAAAAACTGATGGGAAAGATCCAGCAAGCTTTTTTAATGGGGATTCATCCACTATTTCGACTGGGCCATTTTTAGTAGCTATGTTAGTTTACCAGTTTACCAGAGGGTACATCTGCCACACAATACACATTCATACACCACCTTCAAATACATTAAAGCAAATTAGAACATATTACAACACTATGTTGTTATCATCACGGCATTCGAAGCCCAAAATATTCAAGCTCTCTTTGACTATCAGTACCATGTATTATATGGCTTGTTCATTCCCATACATAACATGATATACCCTGATCTTTCAAACACTAGTGTTTGATTAGTTGCTGATGGAATCACCATAGTTTTCGAGCAGAATTTTGAATACCAAGAAGGACAACCATTGTTTAGATGGTCTTTCAACCCAGATATTAGCATATTTATATTATTTCACATATATATGTATATGTATATGCATACCTAGACCCTCCAAGTACCCTTCAAAATGTTGCTTTGCCCTGATAGCCTTGGTACTTTTACCTTTTTTAGGTGGCATTTGGAGGGTCTAGGTATATAGATTATAGTTATATCACAATATATCCATATACATTACCATATATATATATATATCCCTACAGCTCCAAACACCTTCTGAGATTGTATTTGGACTTGTTTTTTGGGGTTTGTTTACCCCTTCTCAGAGGGTATTTGGAGCGGTATATTGTATATATATATATGTATAGATATAGATATTATAGTATATCACAATATATCCATGAACATTACCATATATACACATTAATCATCGCATATATATATATATGACTTATATTATGATATTCCGATATTCTCCTTACAATCCCTTATTCTCTGCAATTCCAGGACTTTCATTTTTTCGCAGCTGAAAGGATTGGGTCGTCGGGTCATCGCCAGGTGCCCCAGGTGGTCTCCGCTGCAACGGCTCCGGTAGACTGCGTTTGTGAGACGTGGCAAGACTGGGAGGTGGACAGCGATTTTTCAGGGCTGGAAATGGGGAAGATGTTCGATGGAGGTGTTTTAAAAAGGAAAACACCATGGGAAAATATGCTGCTTTCTATGAAAGATGCCCTGTCAGAGGAGGTTTCACCATCAACAAATAGGGATTTAGTGAGATTTGATGGTGATTCAACTGTGAATGAATGGAAATTAGTGGAAATCAATGGGATTTAGTGGCATGGGATTTAATGGGATTTATGATAGGATTTTAATGTTTTGGACCGTTTTCATATTTTTCAAACCATCTGGATGAATTATGGACCTCACGTCGTGTGTATATTCAGTTGATTGTGTTGAAATAACATCAGTGATACCGTGATACCATTGATACGAATGGTAGTATATGAAAAATTGAAAAGTGTGTATACCATATGTTTTTAGTAATGTTAATAGCTAATAACACTGTTGAATAGTAGTTGTATAATAAATAAAATATATAAATAGTAATGCCAGCAATAATATTGATAGTGAAAGATACGATGTTGTATGTACATATTTATTTATCAGCAATAACGGGTAGTAATATCAATAACATGAATTAGTGAATGCAAATTCAACGCCTTCTGTTAAAAAATGCTTTAGGTACTGGTCATTTTCTCGAACTTGCATGATGTCAATGATGTTTTCGATGTGTGAGGTGACACATCTGTCAGAAAATCCCAGAAAGCACTGCATTATCCCAGTGTGCAATCTTTGAAGTGTGTGGGATGGCGGATGGATTGGTTTAAGGGAAGATCTTAACCGGAAACCATAGATTTTTCCATTACATATGGGGCTTTCCTGCAACATTTCCCTTAAACCAATTCATTGAGGGATAGTTTCTCCCACTGCTTTGTGACAAAAAGATTCTCCATATCCTGGTGCTAGATTCGGAACATCACCATTTCAAGAGCATTCATTCACCCATAAATGAAGCCATCTTCCACATCTAGTTTACCCGAGGTTATTTATATATTATACAATATTATACATACTGTCGATGGAAGAAATCCTGCACCAGTTGGCAACTATTGGTAACTATTGAAACACTGTAAATAATGGGATCATAATGGGATAAACCATCTACCAACTGGTGCAGGATTTCTTCCATCCATAGTAGTAAGTTAGATGGGGTTATAAAGCTTATAAACCAAGAAATATCACCAGGGATGACCTTAGTTATTACCCCACTATTCATAGTCTACTTGGGGTGCGGGCCCATCTTAGTAAATGGATTATACTATATACAGAATCACAATAGTATATGCGATGAAATACGGGTGATTTATGGATTATAAGCCGGTCGAATGCCTGGGATGTATATCCAAGTATGGTTTTTTACCCGTACATGACCGGAGATATCCCATAGCTGGGCTATAAGATTCCATGATGAAATAGATCCACTTATCAATGGAACTGCACTGGGAACAAGGTGATGCCATGTGATGCCCCAGTCACCATAGAACCACCAAGTACCTCAACAGCTCAGCTCCTTTCCTGCGAAGCGCAGGCGTGTTCCACCAGCTGCGGTGCCGGCACGCGTAAGCGCAGCCGCACGGTGCAAGTGCCTGCCAATGAGATTGGGAGAGATTGCGCAGCCCGGCCTTCGCAGATATGGTGTTTTAGAATGGGAGGTACATGGTGGTGCCCCCCCTGTTATAAGTTGGTTTATAATCCCATTAACTATAGATATATCTGCCATAACTCCTAGTTATTAGAGTTATAAACCAACTTAGCTATCTAGGGGGCACCACATTGTAATATCTATGGGGATCCCGAAAAATTGAAGGGTTTATAATGGAAAATAGCGTAGATGATTTGGGGGTATCCTGGTATCCCCCATTTTAGGAAACGTCCATTGGGGACTTAGGAAAAACACCATGGGATGTCCTCAGATGTTTGATTTTTCCTATCCAATGCCGGGGGTTGTTGGAAAATGTTGGGAAGACTTCAAACTGCCATGGTTTCAAAAGTCCTGGTCGCCATTGACCCGCCCATGTTGGTAACTAATGAGGGGAGATTGCCGGAACAATGCAACGAACATGTGACCACCCTGCTACTGAAGCAGGAGCCAACTAATCTTGGAACACCAGTTTAGTGGTTTGTCATGCGGTACACCCAACAATAAACCATACAAGGTGGTGCCCCCCCAGTTATAAGTTGGTTTATAATCCCATTGACTATATATATATATATATATATACATATCCACCATAAGTCCTAGTTATTAGAGTTATGTTCACCAACTTAGCTATCGAACGGGGGCACCACATTGTACTGGCAACCGCAGATTGCTATACCTCTGATTCGTTGAAGATGCAGGGCGCCCCCTCTAGTCGATGAATCAGGGTTTGCAAAACCCAGGTTGCCATTAGAAAGTTTTAAGTATGACACGATTCCAGGTGTGCACTGACTTGAAAGATCTTGAAAGCAAAAGTGAAGGTCCTGCAGTTTGTGATGATTAGTGTAACTATTAGTGTTTCATATTGTGGATGGAAGAAATCCTGCACCAGTTGATAGGTGGTTTATCCCATTTTTTCTAGGGTTTCAACCATCCCGGCTGGTCCAGGATTTCCTCCATCCACCGTATGTATAAATAAATATAAATAAATATATATATATATATACACATATAAATAACCCAGTTATAAATGGGATAAGTAGGGTTACTCCACTTATAATTGGAGTTATAACCCGCTTACTAAGTGGGATGAGCCACCAAGTAGTGTTTCATATCTTATATAAATTGCAGCAGCAACCTCAATAAGCCTCCCTGGGAACCCCGCAAAAATCGCCACGGAGTTTGGGATTTGAGCCATGGATCCATGTAGCAATCTTTTCCGGAAGATTCGCTGGATCGGATCAGGTCCGACAGGTCAAAACCAGGAGGTTCAATGAGTTTCAATGGTTTCAATATACAGCCTTTTAGGGTGCTGAAGAGCCATTTTGGCTTGGAGTATGGCCAGCCTTGGAGTATGGCTAAGATCCTGGTAGAATGGTTATCAAACACGGCTTGCTGGAAAATCCTCAAAATATCGGGAAATTTCTCTGATGTTCGAAAACTAAAACCTCCATGGCGAACGCGGAAATTTCCCAGCCCATGTTTGATTATATATACATGGAGGGCCCACCATCAAGAATGAATTTTTCATATGCGGATGCGGCCCCAAAAGCGGGCCCTGGTGGCAGCGCCGTTTGAGCACAAGCCGACTGACAGCCAAACGCACTCTCCACTACCGAACTGTGAGGAAACCAATTGCAACGGATTATGATTGCGAAGGCATGTGGCTCGAAGACAGGCAAGGGGCGCAGAACCCCATGTGGACAAACTCCAAGGAGACCACGCTACGAAACTATTGCTCCTCAAACCCGTAAATAACGGATCACGCCCCTCCCATCTGT
Source organism: Cladocopium goreaui (assembly GCA_947184155.2). NCBI lineage: Eukaryota > Dinophyceae > Suessiales > Symbiodiniaceae > Cladocopium > Cladocopium goreaui. The sequence goes on from CAMXCT020002935.1 coordinate 255,855, forward strand.
GATTACGCCCCTCGTACGCCCCTCAAACCTGCATGTAAATAAGGGATTACGTCCCTCCCGTGGTTACGCCCCTCGTACGTCCCGATTACGCCCCTCAAACCCGAATGTAAATAAGGGATTAATTACGTCCCTTTTAGCGCTTTGGCCGTATACTATAGGACCGGACGGGATGCACGGCAACAAGTGCACGCCACACACTTCTCCCAAGATGCACGCAAAACAGCTTCCTGACATAAGCGTTGTAAAGGTGGCACGCTGCCAGAGCGCAAGAGGTTAGCTTCTTGCGGCCCGGAAAGTGGACCCTTTTCACTGATTCAGAACAGTTTCTGCGCCATGTCCCCTCATAGTATTATACGGATGTATGCGTGTGTGTCCATGGCAGCTTGCATTATTGCAGAAGGAAGGCTGGCGCCAGCAAATGGACGAAATCTGGGCCGTCAGGGCCGTCGAGCAGCTCGTGTTTGCTCTTTCGTGGTCCCAGAAATGGGGCCAAAAACCGGCCCCAAAAACGGGCCACAATATTGCCGTAAGAAGGAAAGGCTTCCAAAATGGCGGCCCCGTTTCTGGGACCAGGGTGTTGCATACACAGTCAGCCCCCCTCTGCGTGCAATGAGCAGCGGAGACTCCGGAACCTTTCGTTCGTTTTCCTGGCATTGGGCTTGACAAAGCCTCATCCAAGTTTCACAGTGTATATATATATATATATATTATATTATTATGTAATTGTAATTCTGTTTATAATTTCATGATTACATATATTTCTATATATATTATATATATATTATATTATAACACAATAGTATAATAATATAATAATACAATAATATCATAAGAACATAATATAATAATATCATAAAATAATAACATAATGATATAATAAAATAGTAATATAATAATAAAATAATGTTTTATGATAATATATTTATATAATTTTATTCATATAATAATATAGTAATATAATCATTTAATACTACAATACTTTAACAATATAACAATATAATAATTTAATAATATAATGATATAAGAATATTAGAATATAATAATATAATAATATAATAGTATAATAATATAATAATATAATAATATAATAATATTATTATATAATACTGTAATAATATAATAACATAATTAAATAATAATATCATCATCGTCATTTTCATCATCATCATCATCATCATCATCATCATCCTCATCCTAGGTCCTAAGCCTATTAAGTACCAGTACTATCCATAAATCACACTACCTCCAACTTAAGTCGACCAAATTGTCGGCGAGTTATCAAGTTGGCGATGCCAGCTCCCATACATCGCCTCTATGTGCCTAAATTGGGCACGATTGCTGGAAAAAACACATGGGGCCATTTTCCATAGAATCAATGTATGTTTATCATATAAAGTATCATGGGACTTCATGGGATTTCATGATACTTTATATAATTTATCATGTAAAGTATCATGAAATCCCCAAATCCAATTAAATCCATTTGTTGCCACGTTTTCCTCTTGACACCTCCATAAAGACAGACCCCGTACCGAGGTAGGGGAAGATCACCAAACAGATCCCTGCAAGGCAGTGATGATTTGGTGGTAGCTTAGGGAGTTGGGGAGAACAGAATGCGGATTTTTCCCAAACTCAATGGTGATTTCAGGATCCTAAAATGGAGGTACTGTACCATATAAGGCCATATTTTGTGGGGATATTCCCTTACATAGGCCTAACAAATAGGCCTTATATATGTTAGGTACCTCCAATTTAGGTTCCTGAAATGACCATAGAGAAACAGCTGGATATAGTGGGTATACAACGGAAAAACCTGAGTTTATTGGTGGCTTCTCCATCAAAAAGCTGGGGATGATGGAAATTTGGGGGTAATATGGGGGTAATCTATCCCGATGGTTTCGAGATCCCTTGGATTCTAGCAATTTTGGATATTGATAAGGTGAATGCAGGCTGGACCAATGGAGACCAATGAATGATTTTTTTCCATTAGATCAACCTGATGGTTTGAAATCAATGAAGTGCAGATATACCGTCTGAGAAATTTTAACGTAGCGATGGAAAATCACCATTGTAATAAGTAAATTTATTATAATATATTAAACTATCAATAAATGGTCCATGGTTTCCATACCAACTAGCTAGCCATTACCATAGGGTGTTCGATATCGAGTGTTAACTTTTGCAAAAATGATTTGTTTGGGTTCTACTTTGGATGATGGGATTTTTCTAAAGGTACAGTTGGTTTATAGTCTATAATCCCATGGGCTATAGTATACTATAGTCTATAGTTATTTTCCCCATAAATTACCCTAGTTAACCAAATTATAAGTTAACTTAAATGACCTTGTCGAAGGGTTTCCAAGGTTCGGTCCGCCATGCGTCGTGCAACAGACATACACGAGCATAGCAGGTTTTTGCAGCATTGGTTTCACGGACAACTTGAAAGCAAAGCCGCCACAATGGATAGTTAAAACCATGTTCTCCCAGTAGAATTTCCACACAAAAAATAGTTATAATAGTTTACGGTAGATATTTTTATGATATGTTAAAATATGTTAAACCATGTTTCAGGTGTTCGGTTACAGTAGGCGAACTAGTTGACGGTGGTTGTTTCATAAAAACCCTGATTGCATGATCTAAAAACAATCCCACAAACAAACGTATGGAAAGTATTGAAAAGTAACTTCCATTTTTTGAAATTATTATTTGTCCAGCTTTTTGGGCGGGTACTGCAAATAGATTGAACATGATCTAGCAGTAAAGTGATTTTTTCATATAGAAGAACTTAGACAATACTAGTGTATCACCAAATAATCCGAAAACTAGTGATTCCTCTCCTATTTTGTTCTATACAATGTGTTATTTCCCACCAATAACTTTGGTGACTCCAAGGGTGAGATCTGTCCACAACGGGTGCTGGCGCCACCAGGGCGAATCCTGTCCTACCTGTCGAACTTCCGAGTGGAGTTGCATGACTTGGCGCAGAGGGAAATTGGGTTGGTCCAAAAGATGTACCTCTGTAATATATACCAGTTATAAGTCAGTGAAAACCCCACTTATGGAATAACCCCATAGAAATAGCAATGTAATGCCATTTATAATTTGGTTAGTGGTTTCAAACATGGCTTCTATTTTCCATTTCATATATGGGATGTCATCCTTCCCATTGACGAACTCATATTTTTCAAGATGTTTAAAACCACCAACCAGATACATATTGTTGATGATATTTTATGATAAGTACATATCATATATATATATAATTCTTTATATATTATGTATATATCAATACATCACATGGATACATATTCACACACCATTCAAATCCATTCAACAAATGTGAGCATTGGATATGTAGAAGAGAACTAGCCCAAATCCACTGACTAGTCGGCTAATCAATTGATCACCATATGATTGAATGATCCGCGATCTTTTGAACTGATGTGGGCAATCTATTCTTTCAGCCCTAATCAGAATAGAGGTAGGAGGATACCCAGAGCATCCTAGAGCTAAATCGATGATGTCTCATAGCTCTCATCTTCTCATTGATTACGGGGTGGTGCCCCCACCCGTGAGGTTTGTTGGTTTAGAACCCCCATGAACTATTGATATATGATATATTCCTCTACAGTTGAGGCCGTTTAGAAGTTATAAAAGAATATATATAGATGGCTATAAATGGGCTTATAAGTCCATAAATGGGGCTAGTTATAACTGACTCAAAAAAAAGGGAGAACTCGGGCCATAACCGTAATCACCAAAGTTATTGAAGTTATTGAAGTTATGTTCACCAACTGGGCGATTTTCTTTGCAAAACCATCGCCTTGTACTCTGGGCAGTCTGTTGTATGATAAGGGGCCTGATTAGAATCGATCTTCACTGATTATCTCACAGTATCTCAAGTCTGTGAAACATACAAACCATACTTGGAGATAATTTCCTAGCTTGGCCTTTCTTTCGCCTGAAAGGAGCAGCCATGCGAGGTTGAGATGCACGATGTTCAAGACCCAGGTACTTGAAGTGCTGATACAACTTCTTTTTTGTTTGGAAACACTGGATGAGTTCTTGAGGTCGTCTTCTCCCAGCTGCAGTCCCTGGGTGGTATGTCGGACAATCAAGAGGAAATCAATATGCCTTGTTTCCTGGAGATTGAGGCGTGCAAGGGTCTTCCAGTTAGTTAGTTTGCTTGTTTGTTTGTTGGCCGTTTGTTCTTCTTGTTGTTGTTGTTGTTGTTGTGATGATATGCACATATATATATATTCACCCATCAAGGTGATGATATAATTTGAGGAAAATAAAATATATTCTGATTCTGATTCTGATTGGCGTGTTTGTTAGCTTATGTGCACTTGTGTTCCATTAATTAAGCATCCTGAAATCTAACCTAGAGGTAACGGATCTACACATGGGCAAATGTCAGTGCCATGGTCCATGATGTGCCATGTTAGATGACCATAGGCTCTTCATATTTTCAGACATTTACCCTTTCAAGCATGTTGGGATTTGTTGAAGCCAATCCTTCATTGCTAGTTGACCTCCCCATTTTTTGTTGATGAATCATAGTTTGTCAAGCCATGTGATCATCGTTCAAAACCCGAGCTGGTTGAGTTTTTTTGGGGGGATTATACTGTACCATCTGGTTATTTAACATAGCCATGGAACATCACCATTTCTTAATAGGTAAACCATCTATAAATGGGCCATCTATACCATGGCGAACTGTTAAATAACCAGAGGGTAATATCTTGGGAATATCACAATTCACAATCCACTAGGGGAATCCCGTTCTTAACATCTATTAACCACGCAGTATAAAGCTGGTTGGTCGTTTGGAACATGTTTTATTGTGCCCAATAGTTGGGATGATGATCCAATCTGACTCATATTTTTCAGGGGGGTTGAAACCACCAATTAGAAAGGGATTTGAAACCAGCAATCAGAATGGATGGTGGAGATCACGGTTTCCATTCCAAGAATACTCACAGCAAAACTCACATTTCAGGTTTGTGAATTGTAGTCATTTTCCCAGACATAAGTCATGGCATATTAATGCATATTATATCTCATGGGCTCATATATATATATACATACACATATATAGACATACAAATGTATACACATATATAGATATTACTCCATAACGGGCCCTGACTCAGCCATCATGAAGACACATGAGAACGCTGCGAATGAATGAAAATATAGATATTACCAATAAAGTTAAAACGGAGGATAGATAGATAAATAGACAGATAGACAGATAGATTGATAGATATCCCTAGTCTCAATCCCACTCAATTATCCCCAAAAAATAGATAGATTGATTATTGTTAGTATCATATATTTTGAGGATAGATAAATTATTGATAGATAGATTGATAGATATCCCCAAAAATAATGGGTGTTGAAAGTACCGCACCGCGGGTTGTGAGGTTCTTGGTCGGACTGCACTGGGCCCTGCACCTACCTCAGTAGCCGTTCCATCCGCGTGCGCGAGCCCTTGAGTTCAGGCGGGCGGGTTGCGCGAGTCCCCCCAAAACGTTGAACGTGTGAACGTTGGTTGAGATTCACCCCATGAATACCATAGAAATATCTACCGTAAATATATTAATTGGGTTATAATACCATAGAAATATGTAGGTATATATTGCTAATTGGGTTTATAATCCAATTCTAAGTTGATTTATAAACCCAATTAGCAATATATACCTACATATACCTACATATACCTACCATAATCCATAGTTAACCAAGTAAATCATCAGTCAACTTACTGTATAAATCAGCTAACCAAAAATCCCATGGAAATCTCGATGTTCACAAGGCGATTTCGTTGCTGTTGTCACCACCTCGGATTTACCTAAGTGGCTTGAGTTCACGAGGTTAAAACGATGGGTTTTATGGTATGATTTATTTATAGTTAGATCTTCCAAACCATTAGAAAACAACCATGGAACTTTATGACTTTCCAGAAACAGTTGGGAGTTTCCATCCATCTATCCTGACTTTCACTCCATCATTTTTCAGAGGGGTAGGTTAAAACCACCAACCAGATATATAATATATAAAAATATGGTATCTTACCCCATAAGCTTTTGGTAGTTTTACACTTTTCTTGGAGGTAAATTTGGAGGCTAAAACGCTGTGGGAACTAATCCATCGTTTTTTCTCTCGAGTCACCTCGAGGGAGGTTCAAGCCACGATTTTTGTTGGAGTCTCGTTGGGGTTCTCATGTAAATAATTCGAAATTTTACAAGATGGTCTGGTTGGGCCCCCCCAGTTATGCATTGGTTTAAAAACCCTAGTAACTATAGTTAATAGTTAGTTATACTGGTTGGTGGTTTGGAACATTTTTATATATACAATCTTTATTTTTCCATATATTGGGAATTTCATCATCCCACATGACTTTCATTTTTCCAGAGGGGTTCAAACCACCAACTAGTGGTTATTATAATATAATAACTATATAATGGGTTTATAAATCAACTTATAATTGGGGTATAAGAATCCCATGCCCCGTTCATACTAAACACCTCCCATTGTATGGTTCCAATGGAATGTGGAAATCCCCTACTAAACCATGGTTTAGTTTAGGTGGTGTTTAATATGAATAGGGGATGGGATTAATTGGAATATTGCAAGATGGTTACTCCCATATTCCAATCATCATAGTTCTAACTGCCAATCATCACAATTGTAATCACAGTCCAAAATTATGGTGACTGTGACTGGAACAATCACAATTTAGCGACTGGTATGGTGACTGAACGTTATAAGTGCGATTAGAATTGTGATTGGGGACCTTCCCTTTGTTGTGGATTTTTTTGCGGTAAAGCCAATGCCATGCAAACCATCCATGGTGATTTTAAGGGGAAGTCCCTTTGGCTTGTTGCCGGCGTTGCGAGCACTGAAGCAAATCATTGGTTGGCTTCACGGCAAGCTCATCATAACTGGTGCTTGGTACATTCCATGCCATCACTTTGCAAATTTGAGATTTTGGAAATATTGGACAATTTGGCAACATGGGGTTTCCCCAGCGTTTCCCCAGCGTTTATACCCCCTGGTAAACTAACATAACTATGGAACATCACCATTTTCAATGGGAAATCTCACGATTTCAATGGCCATTTTCAATAGCTTTTTGTATGATTTCCAGAGGGTAAACCTCCATTTTCCTATGGATTTCCTATGGTTTTCCTATGGTTTTTGTATGTTTCCCCAGCGCTTCTAGCTCTTTTGGTGGGTAGGGAACATGATGAACCAATGGATTTTGGCCGCCAATTCATGGAAAGGCCGAGCATGGCAAGTCATAGGATGACGTCGTAGGATGTGCCAGGCCCAGAAAGTAATTGGATCATAGCCATACTTACAATGTGAGGCCCCCTAGTTATAATTAAGTTGGTTTAGATTCGCCCCAGTAACTATAGTTACAAATACCATAAAGCATAGTGAAGTTGGAATTAATTCATAAACGGATCAAATATCGTGCTCATATCATTAAATATCCATATATTCATTCATCATTTATCCATACTTGGTGGCGAACTACCCACGAATTGTGGTTGTGGGTTAGTTCACCCCAGTGATTGACATGGGATAAGGAGCGGGTTAATCCACTCAAGAAACTGGGGTGAACTAACCCACTTACTAAGTGGGATGAACCACCAAGTAGCCATACTGACACACTTCATTTGTATGAATAAAGATATCAATGGGTATTTCAGGATCCTAAAATGGAGGTACCGATTCCATATATAAGGCCTATTTTTTAGGCCTATGTAAGTGAATATCACCACAAAATATGGCCTTATATGGTACAGTACCTCCATTTTAGGCTCCTGGAATTCCCGTCGAAGATACTCTCAATTATTTCAATATAGTGATTCAACAGGTTAGTACCCCCCGTGATGTTTGATATTTTCTAAACCCCGTGAATATTATAGATTATAGACAAATCCCGTCCCGTATAAACCATAGTTATTATATGTTATTATGTTATATTAGAGTTACAAACCAACTTGGCTATTGTTTGGGAGCACCACCTTTTATGTTTATACGCATGATATGTCAATATGAAAGGTTCCTATTAAATTTGATCGACAAAAAACACAAAGACCAGGGGCACAGCAAGTTGGACTAGCTGCATCTGGTCTTGCCACCCGCCTTACATCAAGAAACTCAATTTTGGAAAGGTTTTGATAATTTGGTGGTCTATGTGCTGTATATATATATATATAGATAGCCGTGGGATAGCAACCGCTCAACCGGACCAACTAGGATGCACAAATGCACGTATCATTCAGGAAAATAACCCCCATAAATGTTATATGGGGGTTTCGAACTGGGGGATCCCCAAGTCACCATGGGTTTCAAGACTAAAATGGTCTTTTTTTTAATGATTACCACCATTTCAGCCATATAAAATGCTAAACGGTGTGAACACACGGGATTTTTGCTGCACCTGTGGCTGTCTACCGAGTCATGGTCAGCTACTGTAGCCTGGTTGGTATTCAGTCCAGCTGCGGGAAAATCATCAAACAACAGTGGATGTTCCAATGCCAGAGGGATATCCAATTACTTGTTACAAGGTGGTGCCCCCTAAATAGCCAAGTTGGTGAACACAACTGACACAACTCCAATAACTATGGTTGATGAGGGGACTAGTTCAAATTAATTCATCGGGTTTATAATCCAACTTATAACTAGGGGAGGCACCGCCTTGTACACGAGACAAAATTTGATGAAATGTGTGGTTTCATTGGCACTCCAGTTTGGAGACATACCCATGTCATCAAGAATCAAGAAAGATAAGGATACTTGGTGGCTCATCCCACTTAGTAAGTGGGTTATAACCCCAATTATGAGTGGATTAACCCTACCTATCCCATTTATAACTGTTAATCCACTTACGAGCCGTGGGATGAGCCACCAAGTAAGGATAAAACTGATAAAGCAGACAACAAGGCGATGTAACCGACACAAGAGACCCCCAAGCTGGTTCTACCCTCATATTCTTTGATTACAACCCCCACAACTTTTTGCTGTACATGAACGGCATGTCATTGCTTCAGGTTGCTTCTCATGCAACAGTTCTTGGTTCCATACTTGATACTATCATCACCATTTTTGTTGTCCTGGTCAACTTTCCAATGTTGTTAGGATGGTTTAGGGGTATGTTTTTTTTCCCGGAAACCATGTTCTTTTATCAGTCAAATACTGATTTTCCCGAGTTTCCTGTAGCATTTCCAGTGATATCATTGACATCTACATATTGATCATGGAACCTTGCCCACGGGGCGTTGTGTCATTTTCTGGGGGAGGACTCTGTGACAAGAGTTTGGAAGAGGAAAGGGCCTGCACTTGTGACTTGGATTTGGGGGATTTGATCTGAGAATAATGAAACTTACCCTCTGGTAAACAGCCACATAACTATGGAAAATCGCCATTTCCAATGGGATAATCCACGATTTCTATGGCCATGTTCAATAGCGAACTGCTAGTCATTACCAGAGGGTAATGGGGATTGTGTGTCTTCCAAGGCGCCCTTCAGCTTTGATCCTTAGGGTTGAACCAATAAAGTCCTTTGGGATTTGATGGGAACTAGTTGGGTGGTATGATATCTTTGGATAAACCAAGTGGAAGGTGTAGTTTTTACTGCAACTGGTAATTGTTTTGCAATGTTGATGGGTATATAAATGATTGACCTGAAGAGTTGTTTTTCCTTCTTGCAGGGTATCAAAGAGATTGGGTGTGAATATATTGGCAATCTTCAGGGTGAAGATGACGATAACTATGAGATACCTGGTGGCGAACTACCCACGGCTCGTGGTTGTGGGTTAGTTCACCCCAGTTATAAGTGGATTAACCCTATCCGTATCCCATCTATATAACTGAGGTGAACTAACCCACGACCACGAGCCGTGGGTAGTTCGCCACCAAGTAACCTAAGTAACCCTCTCATTTTATGGCCTATGTGTAGCTGAAACAGCATTCATGACTAGGCCAACAGACTGGTGATTGTTTGCAGTGGAATAAATCGATAGTAAATAGCATGCTTTTGGTCAACCTAAGTAGAACATGTCACAAGTGAAGACATGTACATATGTAATATACATATATATATACATATATACCCTGCTTTGTCAACTCGGTGTTTTTGTTTGTTTTTGCAGGTCTTCAGATACCTACAGTTGCGATCCTTACTTGACCCATAAATCATAGTAGCGGAGGGCACTATTTGGTTCCATACCTCTGCTGACAACTAGATCGGAACCTCACAATGGCCACTTCTTGTGACCTCCATGTTGGTAACACATGAATATATATATATATAAATATGATTATATATGTATACGTATATATATATATATTTATATATTTATACATACACAACTCATTTTTAGCAGGGCTATACATCAGGGACCAGGGACGTTTATTGCATGCCAAATAAATTCGGAACGGGGTGAAAAAGGTTGCGCAAAATCTGTTGCGAAAATTCGTGGAGGTGGACAATATTCAACGTGTACCCTCTGGTTATTCAACAGTTCGCCATGGTATAGTTGGCCCATTTATAGATGGTTTACCTATTAATAGCATGGTGATTTTCCCATTTATAGATGGTTTACCTATTAAAAATGGCCCATTTATAGTCTGTTTTCCCATTAAAAATGGTGGATCTTTCCAGTTCGCTATGTTAAATAACCAGATGGTACTCCGATTTCTGCGCCAACATGGCTCAACATACCCAATTTTGTTTCATCGGTGCCGTTATCCTAACGGTGAGTGCCTTGGCTAAATCAGCATGTTTTCATGTTTTTTTTGTGTTTATAATCCAATCATTTTCCTATCAGTTTTACACATGTTTGATGGTTAGACACGATTTTTACCCATCATTTTTTGATTTTTATGGTTAATTCCAAATTTTCCTAAGTTTTCCCTAGGTTTTCCATCATGTTTCATGGTTAAACCTAGATTTTCCATCATTTTTCCCTAGGTTTTTCCACGTTTTTGGTTGTTGGTTTTACTTAGGCTTTCCATCCACCGAGGCCACTCCGACGCCGAAGCCGATGAGGTGAAGGCCGCGGTCAGGGCCGCGGCCGCGGCCGTCGCGGCGAAGGGTGGCAAGGACGGGCGTCCAGAAACCAGGGCGATACAGTTACTATACAGTTATGGCCATTTATTAGTTATAACTGGTTATAAATGGGATTATACATTCTATAAATGGGGTTATAAGTACTTATAACTGGTAAAGGGCCTTAACTGTATGTACATATAGATATATCATGATATATACATAACTGGGGTTACAACCCACTTACGAGTCGTGGGATGAGCCACCAAGTAACTTGCCAGAGGTTATCTAGGTCAATCTTACATGGATACAAACTATATAATCCTTTAGTCTTTTGATATCAATGAGAATATCTACGTTCACCAGCAAAGATTTTTTTTTGCAGGGTATCTAAGATTGGCAATGTATGTCAACCCTGGATTAATAAACCATTGTTTATTAATTAGGGAGTACTCCTCCAATAGTCAGTATCTGATACTTAAATGGTACCCTCCCAATTAAACAGCCGTTTGGGGTTTATTAATTCAGGGTTGACATTAGACATTATATGTATACACTATATTTAGATCTTTAATGATACATATGTATACTAAATATATAGTTACTGTATTATATATATAAGTTATGTATATGTAGGCTTTATCTATAAGTTATGTATATATGTATACTTTATATATATACACTATATACATGTACTCTATTTACACATATATATATATATACATACATACTATATATATATATATATGTATACTACGAATATAGTTACTGTGTATATATACATATACACTATAAGTAATAATATACCATATGATGAGTACATAAGTATGTTATGATGTTATTTGTCATAGTGATTGAACTAGGTAACTAGGTATCAAATGCTGATTTAATTGTGATATTATTTGGATATGAGAATTACTATTAATAAAAGTTGTATTACTATTCATCCAATGATATTATGAGATTATCCAATTATTGGGATGATATTATTGGATATATCGAGATAGATATCTCTAAATATTCATATCAAAATAAGCAGCATCCCAATAATATCACAATCCCAATATCATATAGATATACTAAAGATATACTAACGTTGTATTGCTATTCATCCCATCTAAAGTTGTAATGTGGGATCATGATGAGTCTGAGAAAAAGGGCTGGCCCTCAACAATTCAGAGGGCATTTTAAATCCAAGGTAAGGATCATGATTTCGTGTTGAACTTTTGTAAGGTCAGGATCTTCAATAATTGGAAGCAATCTACTTTCAATTGATTTGCCTTTGTATGTCTATTTTTTGAAATCTAAGGAAAAGTAAAGATGTCAATTGTAATCAATCTACTTTAACCTAATTCGAAATCTATGAATAAGTAAGGATATCAATTGAAAGCAATCTATTTTCAATTGATGTCTTTTTGTTGCTAATACTGCGTGTTAGTGATATTGCTTATAAGAAACCAAGGCTCTCACAGGTATAGGTAACAATAGTATTAGTATACATGGCGGTTCAATGGGGATATAATGGGGATACTATAACATAAGTAATATTACGGCCAAACACCTCGTCTTGCCCCCGCCTGTTGGCCCGCCTTCTTCGTATGAGTTGAAAACGTGCTGAAAATTGGATATTTAGCATTATGGTAAACTTGATGTTCTAGATCAGAACGCACAGCAGAGGGACCTGTGCGGGTTCGTTCCGCCACATCATCATCATCATCATCATCATCATCAAATATTAGTTTGACCCGGTGGGAGGATTGAACCCTTATTGAAGATCTTCAATGAATGTAGAAGTTTAGCGGGGGTGGGAGAATAAAACTCTTATTGAAGATCTGCAATGAATGTGAAATGAATGTAAAGTTTAGCGGGGGTGGGACGCGTGTATTCCCTAATACCTTTTTTGATCTTCCCAAGACAAGAAGAGTGTGGGCGAAACTGGGTGTTTGCGTGTACTATTACTAAGTATCTTTCATATCTATCTACATGAGGATTAAACTACACATTGTAACTATCAGTGTGTTACCAAGTGTATTACTGCTAGTGTGATACACACTACAAGTATAATATATGTATATGTGTATTTGATGTAAATATGTAAGCACAAAACTGTCTACGAGCAATGTATAACAATCTTTTGGATACATGTAATATTAGTAATTATACAATATATAATATATACAATCGTCTAGAAGTAGTTTAGTATCTATAAGTATATCTATATCAGGTACCATCTGGTTATTTAACATAGCCATGGAAAATCATCTTTTTTTTATAGGTAAACCATCTATAAATGGGCCATTTTCCATGGCTATGTTAAATTACCAGAGGGTAAGTACTAACTATCAACAGCAGCATATCACTATTGATATTAGGTCCAAGGTTATCGTGGGTGAAATCTGAAGATTATGCTAGATATGATGGGGTAGCATCGGCTGCAGGGATAGACATCCATTAAAAAAGCCAACGTGGAAAACACACTAAATTCACATAATTATCACAGGAAAAGTAATTTCCAAATCAGTTTCCAATCTAGGAGTTGCGCTGAGGGTTTAGATGTTTAGTGGCTCCCGAAAAGCGACTTTTTCTGATGCAAGAAAAACATGTTGTAACAGTGTTGTCCGCAGATGTTGAGTCACCAAGGCAAGCAACAGATCCCATCGGCCATTTTTTCGTCAGAAGATCTCGGACAAAAGTTTCAGAAATTCTTTCGAAACGATTTTCGTGCAGCATCATGTGAGTGAGCAGCTTGAATATATGTGCATCCCACTGAAAAAGGGCTCCGTGGTTTATAATCCACATTATCACCCATATTTCATCCCATATCCAGTGGATATTCCATGAAGTAGGCTATGAATAGTGGGACCCTGTAAGTAAGCTACATTAGTAAATGGGTCAAACAAAAACAATCATTAAAAAAAGTAGTATTGTTTCTTTAAGACCCATTGACTAAGATGGCCCGCACCCCCAAGTAGACTATGAATAGTGGGTTATGGAATAACTAAGGTCATCCTACTTAGTTTATAGGTTATAACCCTGGTGATATCTGTTGGTTTATAACCACATTTGACTATGGTAGTAATCACAATAAACCCTGCAAATTGGGGCCCCCTAGATAGCTAAGTTGGTCTAACACTTTAATAACTAAGGTTCATGAATGTTTGTGATACTTCATAGCTATAGTTGCAATTTATAAACCCCACAGTTATGGCCCAACTAACACTTATACATGGGATTACAATGATGTATAACAGACTAGTTATAGGAGTTATATCTCCATTTATAATTGTTTTCATGATAGCTGCATGAAGCATAGTGATATGCCGCAGCCCCTCATCAACCCGAGTTCAAGTGTTCAACGTACGTAGCTTTGCAGGACGGCAACGAAGGATCGCAGGATGAGGTGCAACGCTCGGCTGGGGCCGTTGACCCAGTGATGAGTAGTGCTGGTATGACCATGCCATGCCATTCAATGGTAATTTTCAGGATCCTAAATTGGAGGTACTGTACCATATAAGGCCATATTTTGGGAGTATATATCCTCTTAATTACATAGCCCTTACATAGGCCTTATATATGTTAGGTACCTCCAATTTAGGTTCCTGAAATGGCCATTGATTATATGGAAATATACACTTATTACCCCTGGTAAATTAACCTGTTGACCCTGAAAATGACCGTCATTCATGGTGGAAACTGGTCTTCCAACCCCGTTGAATGGCAGGGTCTTTGTTAATCTACTGGAGGGTATATGGAAATTATGTATATATATATATACATATATATATATATATATATAGAGATCTGATATAGATCTGATATGCTGTATTTTAATATGGAGGTTTCCTACAATGGTGGTACCCCCAAATCATCCAAAATTAGAGCCTTTCAGTATTGAACCCTATGGTGACTTTGGGGATGTCTCACCAAAAGAACCCCCCCCATACAACCAACCATCATGGGATATACTGGGATGGAGGGATATCATGGAATATACAATGTGGTGCCCCCGGTCGATAGCTAAGTTCGGGTTCACATAACTCTTATTTCACGTTTGGACTTATGGCAGATATATCTATAGTTAATGGGATTATAAACCAACAAACATCACTGGGGGGCACCACCTTATATATATATATGTATATTTGGTTGGTGGTTTGGAACATGGCTTTTATTTTTCCATATATTGGAAATAATAATCCCAACTGACGAACTCATATTTTTCAGAGGGGTAGGTATACCACTAACCAGACATGATAAACATGATGATTTTTTTCTGTTTCAACTTGGTGATTTGTCGGTTCGTAACATGTTCAACTTTTCCAGGGGGTATCCTGGGAATAGAGTAGAATAAAAGTCTATGTGTAATATATATATATATATACATATCACATATCTGGGTAAATTATAACGACCTCACTGTGACCTCACTGGAGTCACGGCTAGTAAGGGAAATCATCCCCAAATGGCCTTAATTCAGGTTAGTGAAATATTATAATTTACCCCCATATATATATATATATATATATATATATATGAGGGATCATCAAACAATGGCTTAAAGTCTGATTTTGGACTAAGAGTTTCCCACATGAACCCGCAACAATCATCAATAGACATCGAGATATAACAGAAGAATGATGGAATATTTGGGTCAACCGGTCATGAATCCATCAATAGGAAATTTACCCTCTGGTTATTTAACGTAGCCATGGAAAATCACCATTTTTAATAGGTATAAAAAAACATCTATAAATGCGCCATTTTCCATGGCTATGTTAAATAACCAGAGGGTATATACAATAGGCCCCCAAAAAAGATCGAAAAGTCATTTCCCACTAGTTTAGCATTTTTTTGGGGCCTCCCAGTTATGTCGGTTACCCCCCAATTGGTCGTAAAAAAGGGTACCACCCAATCGTGAGTTTTTTCTTGGTCGTGACCATTCCGGGATAATCGAACAGTTGGGAAATCTGGAAGTTATGGGGGAAGAACATCATGGAACTACCATCCTTGAAGCACTTGTTCTATCTTTTTGGGGATTGCTATATGTTTTTTGAATAAAAGTTTCCATGTGAAGCGAAAGGAAACGCGGCAAGAAATATATGGATCTGACTGATCAAGAAAGTCTCGGCAGTCGGCAGTGAGACTTTAAACAGAACAGATTGCTTGTTGACTTTTTGTTTTGGTTAACTAGCAATTGATATGGGGGCATTGACCACCAAGAATAAACCACAGGGATTTGTTTTTTTTAATGGATATATTATTCCAAAACCAACTGGTGAAGGGTATATTGATTCATGGGTTGATTTGTGGGTTCGCAAAGGTATTCCAGTGGCTTCTTCACCATAGCCGTATTTCAGTGGTCAGCTTAGGTACCAGCCATGACTTCAAAGTGATGCCCTCCAAACTAAAAGGCTGGATAGTGATATAGTCTTATAGTCATCTAAATACACATACAGTACTATAATATATATATATATACATATATATATATACATACAACACAAACATTGTTAAACCAAACTATCAACCAACTTACCTATCAAGATCAACCATCAATTCCCTATGTTTTTTGGTTGTAAAATCCTCACTTCTTTACCCCAGATTGCCATCAAAACTTCTCCAGGAGCGCATCAACTGCCAATGGGGTGACTGGCACGATTGGGAGGCAGTTTTCGCAGCCCCTTTGGAGGTGGTACCCTCTGGTAAACATACGAAAAAACGATGGAAAGATCCACCATGCTATTAATGGCTAATTCCACTATTTCTATAGCCATTTTCAATAGCTATGTTTGTATGTTTACCAGAGGGTAGGTGAATTCTATGGTTATGTTAGATGTATCTAAGGTGATAGAGGTTTACAAACCAGCTAAAAAAGCTGGGGAACATTGCATGATATACCAATACTTGGAGGTTATAAACCAACATGACATGTTAAATAAGTGGGTTATATAATCCCTTGTACCGGGATCTAGTGGAAACATGTTCGCTTACCTTTGTCTTCCCATGTGGCGATGATAAAAACATATCGGAAAGAAAGATCGAAAACCCATGGCAACCCCCCTGAAAATGCTTGATACATTGTAAACTTAATACTAAGCCATGCCATACACTCTTTTTGTTTTGATACATTTGATGTGGGGTGATTAGTGGATTTACCATTTTACACACACAAACTGACATGCAAGTGAACACATCGCGCAGAGGCTCTGTGATGGTACCAACACGTTGTACAATAGACATCAATAGACATCCTACGAGGTGAGGACCGTCTGTTACAATTTGGTTTATACCCTCTGGTAAACATACAAAAAGCTATTGAAAATTGCCATAGAAATAGTGGATTTACCCATTAAAAATGGTGGATCTTTCCATATTTATGTGGCTGTTTACCAGAGGGTAAACCCCACTAACTATAGTTATTATTTCCCCCAACCCTCGAATTCGCCTTAAGTTATTTGCGTCAACATTTCGCTATCGTAAACGGGGACGTTACCTTGTGCCCTAACGTGTGTATGTAAACTCTTATCAACTAGTGCGCAACCTGGCATGTCCGAGCTGCTTGAGAAACTGGCAAGGGAAACAGGAGCCAGAAGTGGCCGGGCGCAAGTCAGGAAGTGGTCGGGATGATAACCGGCGCGAGAGCCGCGAGAGCTTCACGCACGGGCAGGATGATGTGGGCAAAAATGGCGTGGGAGTTTTAGTTTTGCTGGATCAGGGGTTCGTTCGTCTTGGCCGTATGCAATCATCAGGGGATATAGACACACTTAGTACTTGGTGGCTCATCCCACTTAGTAAGTGGGTAAAAACCCCAGTTATAAATGGGATAAGTAGGGTTAATCCACTTATAATTGGGGTTATAACCCACTTACTAAGTGGGATGAGCCACCAAGTAGTAGGCAAAGCAATGACGGTCGTCGGCAGGTTTCCTCATTTTCTTTGGCCGGCTATCCTGCTCAAGACTTGTCGCCTGAAAGGGGAAATGGTGCGGCAAGCGACCGAAGCCCCTCCGACCAACAACTATCAGTGGTGGTTAAGATTTCAGCAATCAGCCCAAGAAAAGTCCCTTAGTATGGGAATTACTGTGAGTAAAACAAAGCCATAATCCATTCCCCAAATCACAATTTTTATAGGCGCTATGTTTACCATTCCCCAATGGGTGGTTGGTTTACTATTATGTTACCCACATTACTGCGCATCTCTTCATAAGAAGTGCCCAACATGCATAGTTTTCATAGCTACCCTCCGGTAAACTAACAGTTCGCGAACTTGAAGCCATGGCCAGACGACAGTTCATTGATTTACCCAGCTACAACATGGTGGATCTGTGGATCTTTCCATCGTTTTTTGTATGTTTACCAATGTTTACCAAAGGGTATACGTCGGACCAACTGGATCACCAAGTGGGCGAATGTGGATGATCAACGCTGGATCTTTAGGCGTTTGGGCCCTCCAGCCACGTGATGTGAACGTTGGTGAAATTAATCCCCAGTAGCTATACGTAGTTATAAGATGTTATAAGTGTGTGTCATAATCGCAACTGGATCCTTACTGGGATTCGAACTAGAATGTGCCCCCCCCAGTTATAAGTTGCTTCATAAAGCCAATCAACTACAGCTATAAGATGCTATAAGTACCATAAACCATAGCTATTGGAGTTATGAACCAACTTAGCTATCTAGAGCCCCACTTTGTTCCCATATGGTCAAATTTTTGGTCAAATGTCCCAAATTCCACTTGGAGATGGTCATCACCCCATATAGGGCTGAAGACATATAACTCAATCCCAAGTTCTTGGCGTCCATTGATAGCTGATGTTCCCATTAAAGATGGTCCCTGCCCCCTGCCCACCTTAGATTAGCGGTACACATATGGCCCCATGTGCTGTGTGATTATGTACTGTATGAATGCCGTGGATGTTTCTCCATATCAGTTTGTTTCTTCTTTCATGAGCGGGAATTCAAAACATATATATATATATATATGATGTTTTTGTTTTTATGGTATCTAGGAGTAGAGCTATATACTTGTTCGAAACTAATATTATGTGTGTTTCTTGTGTCCAAGGGCATTTATGCATTGAAAGACATATAAGATACTCTCAACAAGGTACATAGGATGAACATTGTGATACACACATATATATATATATTTGTATTATATGAATAATGATAGCCATATTGCCTAAGGCAGAATAAGAATTATGGCCATTGGCTATAGTAAGCTAACAATGATAGCCATTAATAGCCATTACCTAAGTAATCTCTAAGGTACAATGTGGGCCCCCCCAGATTATAAGTTGGTCTATAAGCCCCAGTAACTCTACGTTGTAAGTACCATATACCATAGTGAAATTGGAGCTATTAACCAACTTAGCTATCAACAACCAGCTATTAAATGCCACTTTGTCTTGGTTTTCTATCCCCATTTTCCTATGGTTTCTAACCCCTTCATAGGGGGCCCCACTTTGTATAATGTTAACATTGGCTAAGATTGGCCATCTCTCTTCGGGCACCCCGTTCGCCTGTGCGAGCCTGTGCCCGGAGGCCTGTACGAAGAGTTGCAATACTGGGATCACACGTCGTAGTCGAGATGTTGCTTGGCACGATGACTTGAGCCATGAAGAAGTTATAACCACGGGATTTCATAGGATATTTTGTATGGGAATATATTGCAATGGAGTTTAACTTAATCACTGGTTGTAGTTGTTTTTTCATGGAGATTTTAACTATCAAAGATAAAAAATATAACTGGTACATGATGGCTGATGGGTTAAAGGGAATTATACTGACTAAGTTATTCTGCGATTGATTGGTTAAGAACTAGGAAATTATACCGAGTTGTACTGTTTATTGTTGGGGATTATGATAACCCATAGTAGGGAAATCAACCAACCAAACAAATATAATGATATGGCGTACGGTAATGCTTAATGGCTCAGTTGATAGTAATGAATGTATATGATGATGACTGTCTGACCAATGGTTTTTAATTGTGTATAGTGCTTACAACGAATTAATAATCCCATTTAATATCAAGCACCCCTGTGTGGTCATGAATATGTGTAAATCCAAACAAAAAACATTTTGGTTTGGAGGATGTTCAATATGAGTGGAGGATGGGATTAATCATTGACGTACAAAATGACAATGTTCTGATTCACGGTTTAGAATTATTTACATAATCTGGTTGGTGGTTTGGACCATTTTTATTTTTCCATATATTGGGAATTTCATCATCCCAACTGACGAACTCATATTTTTCGTAGGAGTTGAAACCACCAACCAGATACCCTCTGGTAAACTAACAGTTTGCTATGGAAAATCACCATCTTTAATAGGTAAATCAACGAACAAAATGGGCCATTTTCAATAGCTATGTTGGTTATTTCTAGAGGGTATAAAGCTCCATTGCCATTCATAAACCACCAACCAGAAGATAATATGGGAACACCCAACATTTTCTAGATGGATTCACAGGGATAGTCTGGCAATAGGCAATAGGCAATCAAACATAGCAATGGACAATTCCCCATTTATAGATCATTTTTCCAGCTTTAAAATTCTATTTAGTGGGGATATTCCAGCTATGTTTGATGACACCAAAGGATCCAGGGGGTATCTCAAGCAGTCAGTTCTTTGGACTTCAGCAGGGTGTGTGAAATTCCGCTCAGTTTCTTGGCCCCCCAAGTAGAAACCTTCAGCCAGCATGTTTCGTTGATTATTTTTGTTTTGCTGACTTGTGTTTCCCTACAGTTAAAGCTGTGAAAACATTTATACATGGTTGTAAATGGGGTTACCATTCAATAAATTGTTATTGACTTTTAACTAGCAAAGGGCCAAGACTGTGTGGTTCGTCCATGTTTTTGGCTCTTTACCCTCCTGCAATAATATCGCAGCGAACAGTTTTCGATGAGCACGTCCTTTTTTTTGAGAGGGAACATGATAAGATGTAATTGGGCGTGCTCTAAAAACATCTATAAACTCAGAGGCGTTATTACTTTTATGACTACACAACAATATAACGTGATGGCCATTACCCAGTTTATGGTAGTGACTCATTGTTATGAGCCTCAACCTAAGTGAATTGCAGGACCTAAGTGAATTGTAGTAACCCAACCCAACTTATGGTATATAATTAAATTATCATCATTGAGGATAAATAGCTATTACTGATACCCTGTGGTAATTAAACAAGGCCACAAGGCCATGGAACATCCACCATTTAGTTCGATGATTTTCCCAGTCGTACACCTCCATTTAGAAGGGATTTCCCAGCTAGCCACGTTCGATTGCCGGAGGGTACATTCCATTATATCCTATCAACATTTCATTATATCCCCATTAAACCACCATCTTTCTTAGTTAAATCACCATGTTTGTTTGACACCGGAGGGTTTTTCGCATGGAGATGTCACTTCCGACTGACCGGTTTTTCAGGTGCTTCGCGCGGCCAATGCTTTGGGATCTGAGTGTCAGGGTGAGAATCGGCAGACGCAAAACTGCAATGCACCTTGGTCGATTTAGGTGAGTTAATGATGGATTTTTCCCATGTGGTGCCTGCAAGATAGCTAAGTTGGTGAACATAACTCTAATTTCACTAGGACTTATGGTAGATATATCGAACTAGTTATTCCCAAGATATTACCCTCTGGTTATTTAACATAGCCATGGGAACTGGCCCATAGAAATAGATGGTTTACCGCACTTAAAAATGTGTGGATCTTTCCATGGCTATGTTAAATAACCAGATGGTAATGATGGATGCAGATATCCAATTGGGTAACTGGTTGGTGGTTTGGAACATGAATTTTATTTTCCATTTCATATATGGGATGTCATCCGAAACCCATTGACGAAGTCCATCATTTTTCAAGATGGTTATTGCACCACCAACCAGGTAAATTATAGTGACTACAGTGACCTCACTCTGACCTCACGTCGTGACCGAACCCTGGAATCATGGTTAGGATTCGGGGAATTATCCCAATATGTCTTCTTCTTTCAGGTTATCGAGTTAGTTCAATTTGCCCAGAATTGTAAACATTGCACCAACACTAATATATATATATATAATAAATTATATACATATAGATCATCTATGTCCAAACATGAAATAGTTTAACTAGATGCGTTTAACTATCGTTATTTTGTTGGTTTTTTTCTTGTAGGCTCTATGCTTCACAAACTCTAACAGTGAGTAAAATTACATTGATCATCCACATGGAAGGAGAGGGTTTATGTTTGATGGGGCATTTTAACCATACCGAAAAAAAGTGGGGCAAACTTCTATTTTCTATTTGCCACACCAGTTAAGATTTTTTAGAAGCTATAGTATATACATGTCATGTTTGTTTCCTGCTTTGTTTTCCCTTCAACCAGAGCAGTCAAGGGATGGTTGCAAAAGGGGAAGCACTATGTCTTGAGTTACATCATTGCAGAAATTTGGGGGTTAACCTCCCATAAACTATATCACTCCGAAAATCCGGGAAAAAACAAACACCATGTTTGAAATCACGTTCAAAAGGAACACAACCAATTCCATGTCATAGATGTCCTTTTCCCATTGGTTGGTTGATTAATTCAGGGTTCCCCCCCAATCAACAACCAATAAGTCTTGTAGATGATACTAAATCGATCTATGCTGGTTGGTGGCTTGGAACATTTTCTATTTCTCGATATGGGAATAATAATCCAAACTGACAACAATATTTTTTTCAGAAGAGTAGGTATACCACCAACCAGTATGAATAGTATACCAAAGCAGACCATACATGGTGGCTCATCCCACTTAGTGAGTGGGTTATGACCCCAGTTATAAATGGGATAAGTAGGGTTAATCTTATAACTGGGGTTACAGCCCATTTACGATTCGTGGGATGAACCACCAAGTAAGGGACGGATTCGTTCCATGTCGCGGGAGGATTCGCCTTGCCCTTGCGCTGTGGGTTCCTGGTCGGATTGGAGTAGCTGTGCTGGCGACTGTGAGGGCGCGGATTCCGGGGCGGTCATCGGAATGGTCACGCCCGTAAACGAATTCGCCAAGTTGGTTTAACAAGGATTAACAAGGTGAATTCTTTGGTTGATTAGGTGGATATATATATATATATATTATATTATAAATATAAATTTATATACATATACACATATATCTATATATACATATTTCTGTTTTTTTGAGTTATCGCATATGAGATGAGGCCTCCAAACGTGATGTTTACGTTGGTTTATACCAGTTTATACTTAAACCGCATGAATCCTACTGTGGATGGAAGAAATCCTGCACCGGTTGATAGGTGGATTATCCCATTATAGGGTTTCAGTCATCCTTCTGGTGGTGCAGAATTTCTTCCACAGTAGGGTAGTTATATGAAAAACCTCCTAATCGAACTTACCCTAGTGCTCCAAATACCCTCTGAGAAGGTGCAAACAGACCCCAAAAAACAACTCCAAATACAGTCTCAGAAGGTTTTTGGAGCTGTAGGGATAGAATTCACCAAGTTATGGTTAAGTTAGCTATCGCTTGGGAGCCCTTGGGTGAACTCGTGCCAGTTACACAGCGCGATCCCGGGTACGATCCTCCACTTGAAGAAGGGATGAGTCTCTGTGAAAAACGGGGTAATTTCCCCAAAAAACAAACAAAACATACAAAGTGGGCCCCCGTTTCCGAAATCGCTAAGTTGGGGGCCACTAAACACTCCAATTTCACTATAGTTTATGGTACGCAAGTAACGAACATTCGTTACTGGGGCGAATCTAAACCAACGGTCACATCACTGCGGGCATCAAATTTTGGGGAACCTATTTTCAGACAAAGCTGGGCTAAGCTGGGTGATGATTTTACCGGGCGCTAGAAAGCCTCCATTTCAAAAAACCGGAGTTTTGCAGCAGATGTGCCATGGTGCAGTTACATTAGTTACATTGACAAAACGTGGTATGGTCATCCATTACCCATATGCCATATGCATGGTGCTGGAATATGTTCATCCCAACAAAACTGCCCTTGTCCAAGTTATCACCCAGTAACTTGTAGGTAAATATATATATATATATACCAGCACCAACCGGGTTGCTAATCTGGGTTATGCTTAGTCATGTTTGTCAGTATAGATTTTTTTCCAAGGTGCGCCGTGAAAATATGTTTGTTATATGTTTGTTGGTTTATGAATCCCATTGACCAACCAGAAACATCTACAGTTATGGCCATGGCTATTAGTTACAACTGGTTATTTCTATGGGATTATACATGTTATAAATGGGATTATAAGTACTTATAACTGGTATTTCGGGCCTTAACTGTACCATGAACCAATAATGTCCTTTTGGTAAAAATAGAGGGGCCGGGAGCTGGTTAATCCCATCTATCATCATTTAGCTGTTGTTAAAAGGGTTTCTTCAACCCCCTCTATTAATCAAGCAACCAATGGGAAAAGGATATCCATGCCATGAACCGTAGTTAACCTAGGCATGTTCACCTTAGCTGTCGTTTTTTTAAGGTACCACCTTGTATTGGTGGATTGATTGATGACCCCTGGCATGATTTTCCATTGCCGAGTCAAAACACTACAAAACATGCAAACCACACAGGTGCTTGACACGAGACAACCAGAGTCAAATCTACAAGAGATAATTATTTTTATCTTGAAATATAGGGGTTCCTCAAAATGTTCCTCCAGTCTTCAATTACTCCAATTCTGGGATTGGTGTTGTCTTTTGGAGCGGAAACCATTGTCATCTCAGGGTCTTAAGCCTTTTACAGTTACGGCCGTTTACCAGCTATAATAGTGGTTCTAAATGGCTATAAATACGTATGGTTATAATTCCATAAATGGGGTTACAACTGACTTATAACTGGATTTTTCAGGCCATAACTGTAGTTTCCACCAATTTCAGTCATTGAATGGCACGTGCAAACCAAAGGGACCAAATGGATCCACTGTTACAATCGGTCTAAGTCAGCCATGTCGGCCATGGCTAGCGATGGCTGGCCGTTGATCAGTCATCAAACATCCGTATTCATGGGATTTAATGGGCATCATTATCAAATTGGTGTTTCAGAGGGGTTGAAACCACCAACCAGTTATGGTATTGACTCCAATAAGTTTGGAATCGTTGGGATATAACTTGATATAACCCCTATAACTATGGGATGTACTGTTAGTAAAGCACTAGGGTCCACCATCCGCAATTGTACTACAAATGATAGTACAAACCATCAAAATTCGGTGGCTTATTGTTGCTTGACTAACATTACAAGGTGAGACCTGCCAGTGAAATGGTGGTTTGAAACCCCCACGAATA
The DNA here is from genome assembly GCA_947184155.2 of Cladocopium goreaui. Lineage (NCBI taxonomy): Eukaryota > Dinophyceae > Suessiales > Symbiodiniaceae > Cladocopium > Cladocopium goreaui. The sequence goes on from CAMXCT020002935.1 coordinate 281,223, forward strand.
CTGGCTATATCCCCCGAATCAACCGTAGTTATCCAAGTTAAAAGTCAACTACAATGTGGTGCCCCCAAGATAGCTAAGTTGGTGAACATAACTCTAACAACTAGGACTATCTCGGACTTATGGGAGATATATCGAACTAGTTTTCATGGGATTATAAACCAACAAACATCACTGCAGGGGCACCACCTTGTAGGGGCCTCACCTTGTATCTTTATTAACATTGCCGTCGGTATACCCTGTTTCAGACAGACCCATGCGAGCAATGCAGGTTTGATTTCTGTTGTCACCCATATCTAAGCTGGTGATACAATTAGTGGGGCTCCCCAGTGATGTTAGTTGGTTTGTAAGGCCCAGTAACTAGTTCGTTATAAGCACCATAAACCATGTTATTGGAGTTGTGTTCACCAACTTAGCGATTTCGTGGCCACGGGGGCCCCACTTTGTAGTGTTTTTTAGACATTCCATGCGAGTATCCTTGAACCGATCTTCCCATTTCTGAATGTTCACACAAGAGAGCAAGTCTTCTCGGGTTTTTAGGAGTATACTCCCGGCCGGTGCTTTAGGGGTCAAGAGTCGTATATATATATATATATACCCTCTGGTAAACAGCCACATAACTATGGAAAATCACCATTTTTATGAGGTAAATCAGTTATAGATGGCCATTTTCAATAGCTTTTTGTTTGTTTACCAGAGGGTAATGTGTATATATATATATATTATATACATATATATAATGCGTATATATACATATATGTATGTATTCCGTAGTCAAGGATTCTCTGATTTAGATTTAAACTTGAAAGCTTAAAGCTAGGATCTCCCCCATTCACTCGATAAGAAGAACTCTGGTTTCATTGTAGATTATTCCTCAAACCAATCGTTTCAACCATTTTCAACCAAACAATTTGTTTGGGTAACCGGGTAACTGCTGCTCTCACGTCCAGACTGCAGCGTTGGCAAATTGATTAGCATCGAAATGGAAACGACGCATTGATATCATAATGCCTGTGGAGGGAACACAATAGAATCACGCTACAGTCACTGCCAAAGGAAGCGGCACTGGGAAACTGGCGCTTGAAATCTGGGTAGAGTACAATACAGTATGTTGTATTCACCTCTAGGTGGTTCTTAGTCTGGACCCAAATGGTTCGAATGGGTGAGTCTTGCATATTTCATGTTCCATTTTGTCTGGCCTTCTAGCTGTCCCTATGGGCCTGTTCGTGTCCCCGCCCAAAGCTTGGGTCTTGAGTTGTGCAAAGTATAGGTTGCAGCTACCTACTTTAACACAATGCAAGACGGCTGTCTGAGCCCATGTCATCCTACCAAGAGAGTGGTAGTCATCCGATGTGCTAAGCGCGGAGCCTCTGATCTGATTGATGTCCATGGAGTGAATCACCAAGCCTTGCATGGACAGATGAAAGTTGGGGCTACACTGACGGCTGAGGCCACTTGCCCCGGTTGCATGTGAGTACCCAACATTTCGTTAAGCACACAGATCGGCTCCGTATGGGGTTAGGTTATTTCATTGTGCACCCAGGGCTGTTGTTGTCGCGCCTGCAAGGCCCCTATCCCCACCAGTCCTGCGAGTGGCAGGCAAGTCACCCCGGGCCGTGCGCACTCGGGAACTAGTGCAAGACAGCAAATCCAATGGGAACAGTGGCTTGGCATGGCATGCTCAGCTGGAAGGGGATGGGCGGCAGAATTCTCAATTTGTAGGGTTGGCAAGGATCCCTCAATTTTTGTCAAGGTGGTATTTCTTTCTGATCCAAAAAACAAAAACATTGTCATCTACATGATGTTTTTCTGTGCGCTAACGCTCGTGTTTTTATGTATATATATATATATATATTTGTGCCGAGAATTGACTACATACGGATGTGATGTGTTTCCAGTGTTGTCCATCACATAGTGAGTGTTACTTTGCATCGAACCCATGCATAAATTTGCTCCGGTATTTGGTATCTGTGTCGAGGTATTTTTTGGTGCAGCAACTTGCCTTTCATGTTACGCAGTGAAAGTGAAAAAATGCGAAAAATTGCTGAACATGAAAGGATTACAGCCTTGCTGAAAGACAGACATTCAGAAGTTAAAACCCAGCCGTTTGTAAGCGAAAAAACAGGATTTTGAAATTCGTCAGAACTACGAATCACTGATTTCACCAGTTATGCTTATGAATGGCTATTTCTATGGTGTTATTTCGCTGACTTGGAACTGGTATTTTGGGCAATAAGTCTTGACTAATAATTATATGGATTATTAAGAATATAAACCAACTGAGCTCTCTTGGGGGCACCACCTTGTAGGTTGACGCAGCCCTGATCATTCGATGAAACCCATGTGGGTATTAAAAAAGTGGTGAGAACCGCAAATTGGCGCGTTTCATGGGGAAACAGGAAAATATACATGTTGATTTAAACGTGTACACCATGTTAGTTGAATGGATACCCTTTTGAAAGCATGCATACCACTTGGTGAAAATACACAGGTTGAATTTGTTATTGTTGATTTTGGTACTAATCCCATCCCCCTAATATTGACCGTCTCCATTCTATGGTCCCAAGTAAGTGATTTCATCCTCTTCTAAACCATGGTTATATGAATAAGGGAAGGGATTACTTGCAAGAACAATTGTTTTTAACGAGTCCTCCATTGCAACCTAGACCCTCCGTTTGCACCCGTAAAAAGAGTGTTTGACCCTATAACCCTAGTAGTTCTACCATTTTGTTGATGCTATTTGGATGGTCTAGGAATACCCTTAGACCCCATTTATGGAATGATAAACCCACTAGCAACAACTGACAACTGGTAAATGTATATAATTTGATATAAGTATAGAGAACCACCATATTTTTCCACGCATTTGGTGAACACGAGGTGGCTGCCGTGAAGTTTTGGAAGAGGAGAAGGCATTTTGGGCGAAATTTTTGGGATCCCCCAGTCACCATACAGTTATGGCCATGAACATAGTTGTAAATGGAGATATAATTCATAACTAGTTGGTTATACATCATTATGATCCCATTTATAACTGTTAAGGGCCATAACTGTAGGTTTCAATACTCAGATGGTCTAGAATTGGATTTTTTGGGGGTAAACCTCCATATCAACCGGAACTAACAAAAATTAATGAGAAATGGGGATAGACATGGATATCAACTGATATCAGCAAGAAATTGGATGTATATGGGTTTGATGGGTTTGTTTGAGAATGAAGTATACCATATGATTTAGATGATTTGGCATTTATTTGAGAAACACAGAAACACGATGACAGATCACGGGATGTTGGGGTAGCCAAGTTGCATACAACCCCAGATGAAGCATTGACCGACCATTGACCATTCGATTTACCCTCTGGTAAACTAACATAACTATGGAAAATCATTTTTAATGGGAAAATCCACTATAAATGGCCATTTTCAACAGCTATGTTTGTTTACCAAAGAAAACATCCTGTTACACATTTTTCATATCTCCTGGTTTTGACAGGGTGTGTTGGTGTGCAAGTCGCCCCCCCAACCAACTATATTCTAATGTGGATAATTCCCAACAGCAGTGCCAGTAGTGCACCGTTGTGCACCGTTTTTTTTCCGTTGTGGATCGGCTCTCAGTATTGGAGCGGAACCCTCAAACCTTGGAAGCTGCTGTTTTGTTGGGTCCAGCTGGGTTGTCGATGATAGCTAAAGCCATCAACATCATCAACTGTTCACGGAGTGTCCTTGTGCGCCATATCGGCCCTTCCAGGCCTGTACCTGCAGCCCCGCTGGCATTGCCACAGTAGATGACACTGACCTGGATACCCTGACTGCGGCCGTTGGGGGTCCCTAGCGGCCGCAGGAAATTTCCAGATTTCCAGGAGATTTTCCATAAAAAATGGTGATGTCATGGGAGATTTACGGGATAGTGATGGGACACACTACCTGGTAATCAAAAGTGGCTAGCTGGGAAATATCCGATATTCTATGGAGGTTTATAGCTGGGAAAATTATCTATAAGTGGTGGATGTTACATTGCGATGTTTGATGTGTGTCCTCTAAAAGTATTTTGCCTTTCCAAACATATCTAGAAATTATAATTGAATAACATACTTTTGTCCACTTAAAGCTGATGTTTGCAATGTTTGGTATGGCTTGCCTTTCGGCGCTGAGTGGCACGGTGGAGATCGAAGGCAACGATTCTCAGGGTCTTCTCCTGTTGAAACTGCAGCCAGGGACATGCAAAACAAGCCATTTCAAATTGCAGTTCTCTCAAAGTGTGGCCCCCTTAAACGAAATCGCCAAGTTGGGGTTCACATAACTCCAATTTCACTATGGTTTATGGTACTTACAAGGAACTAGTTACTGGGGATATTATAAACCAACGTTCACATCACTGGGCCCCACATTGTAGGGACACAACCGTCAGAACGTGAGGCGCGCCAGGCGCGCCCGTCTTCCATGACCTGCCACGGTGGGTACCATGTAAGTCCTCAGCCTATGTGATTTCGGGAGTACCCTCTGGTAAACTAACATAGCTATTGAAAATGGCCATTTATAGTGAATTTTCCCATGAAAAATGGTGATTTTCCATAGTTATGTTATAGGTTACCAGAGGGTACACCATTTTCAAACACATTGGTTCTACGGAAATCACAGATTGGTTCTACTATAGGCCACTGCATTGGTTCAATATTGTAGTTTTCAGGTCTCTTCAAGGGTTCTATCCGTTTTCCGGATCCTCGTGTTTCTTAAACATCTCTCGGTGAACCGGAGAATGAGTTGCATCTGCCATATCGCACTTTCTAGACTCAGACCCTTCATTTGTACCTTAAAAAAATCTGGTTTACCCCATAGTCGTAGTACTTTTACCAATGTTTTGGGGGATATGTGGAGGCCTATAAGGTTTAATTTTCCTATAAGGTTCCTCATGTTGGGCCTGGCACGTCCTGGCGTGTAAAACACTCTTGTTATGGCTACAAACGGAACGTCAAATGGTAAATAGGAAAGTGAATCCAATCCTCAAACATATACAATTAGTGGTAAATTGAACCTCTTCTATCATGCTGGGGGCTTATTTGGTGTCTCATCCCACTTTGTAAGTAGCTTATAACATGTTATAACCCTGAGTGATTTCATGGGATAAGGAGCGGGTTACTCCACTTATCAATAGATAAGTTATAACCCACTTACTATAAGAGGGATGAACCACCAAGTGCTTTAGGATCCTTTTTTTTCTCATGGCCCAGATCACCAAGGATCTGCGAGCCCACGATTTGGACGCAGAGGCAGCTTCAAGCAAGGTGGGATGCCGGATCCATCGAAAAAGGGTGGCAAAATGTGGTCATCACCCAGCATTGTGGGATATTCATAGATATAATATAATATATAAATGATAGTGTATCATTTCTGAAGGGCATATTAAATATATATATATATATATATATCATGTAATGGTGATTCATGGGATGCAAAACACCAGTAACTGGGGGCAAAGCGGCCAAGCAGCCTGACTTTGGAGCTTGACTTCGTCGAAATCATGCAGAGATGGCCCTTACCAGTTATCAGATGTTATAAGATGGTCTAAGTCAGTACGGAAGCCCATTCAACCTGGTTCATGATAACCCCATAGAATCTCTATGCCATAGAAATAACCATACCTTCTGGAATTTAACGTAGCTATTGAAAATTGCCATATAATAGAAATAGTTGATTTTCCCATTCAAAATTGTGGATCTTTCCATAGCTTTAGGGTAGATGATGATTATCAATGTTTTCTCCATATCTTCCAGGTTGCCAACTTTTCTATCTATTTGGGTGCTATAAGCGCCAGAGAGAATTTTGTTGGCGTTGACGCATACCTTCCCAGCCATCAGTCGTGAGTCGTCACGTTGTTTCCAAAGGCATCACCGAGATGTATGGAGGATCATCCGAATCGGAACTGGTTAACCATAAGTTTACAAGCCACTTATATATATATATATGTACAATACTGTGTATATATATATAATATATAATATATAATATATAATTTCTACTATCTAATATATAATATATAGTTTCTAATATATAATATATAATATAAAATATTTAATATATAATATATAATATGTAATAGATAATAATGTAAAATATATAGTATATAATATATATTTTTTATATATAATATATATTATATATATTTTTATATATAATATATTATATATAGTATATTATATATATAATATATATTATATTTTTATGATATATTATATATTATATAAAATATATTTTAGATAATATATTTTATATAATATATAATATATAATATAATATATATATACATATACATATGATATGGGACAACTTCACTTCGGGGATTTACGATAGGGATTTCTTGACCACTGAGCTGGAGCATGATCACCCTAAACTCCAAATTCTTGGTCAGATCTCAGCTAATTCCGGCATGGCATTTTTCAGCCACGTTTGATTACCAAAGTGTACACTCCTCATGTTATCCGGAACGAAAAAAACATATGTTTCCTACTCAAACCTCCATTCTTCGGTGGTTTTTACATTCCCATCCTTTTTCCCCATGTTTTTCTCATGAAAAATGTTGATTTTTCCATGGTCCCCTTAGGCCTCAGGCAAATCCACGGTTTTTTCTTCCAGGTCAACAGCGGAGTGTCGAAGGACCGGCGTGTCTCTGGTGCTTTGGTGGGGAGCCTCAACCGGCCGTCGGCCGTGAGTTGGAACATAGCAATCGTCCTTTGGGTCCCAATAGAAACACATACAATGTGGGGCCCCCCAGTTATGTTTGTTGGTTTATAATCCCCAGTAACTATAATAAGTACCATCAACCATAGTTATTGGAGTTATGCTCACCAACTTAGCTATCGTTTGGGGGCCCCACTATTATGGGATAATCCTTCTCACTGACTAATATTTTCAAGATTGTTAAAACCACCAACCATTATATGTTTATATATATACACCCTCTGGTAAACAAACATAGCTATTGAAAATGGTCATTTATAGTTTCTATACCTATGAGACATGGTGATTTTCCATAGCCATGTTAGTTTACTGGAGGGTATACCCTTTGGTTATTTAACGTAGCGAACTGGAGAATCACCATTTTTAATAGGTAAATGATCAAAAAACATCTATAAATGGGCCATTTTCCATGGCTATGTTAAATAACCAGAGGGTACATATATATATATATATATATATATATTTATTAATTTACAAAAAGTGGCCCCCGAACGATAGCTAAGTTGGTGAACATAACTCCAACCACTATGGTTTATGGTACTTATTATAGTTACTGGGGATTACAAACCAAATTATAACTAGGGGGGGCCACATTGTTATAATGTAAATTATAGAAAGAGTTGGCTAGTGCTCATGATCTCTGTCCTCTATGGCTGGTGCCAGTATGTCGCAGTGAAGCATCCCCGAACTTGAGCCTCTTGTACCGGGCCCATGAGCGTCAGGCCCCTGCCAGTGGTGTTTGTTGACTTATAAACTCCATTCACTATCGTTTTAAGTAGCATAAACCATAGTTATTGGAGTTATTAACCAACTTATAACTATCTGCTTGGTGTTTTGGAACATGAATTTTATCACTTTCCATTCAGTTGGGAATGTCATCATCCCAACTGACAAACTCCATCATTTTTCAGAGGGGTAGGTATACCACCAACCAGATACCCTCTGGTAAACGAACAGTTTGCTATGGAAAATCACCATCTTTAATAGGTAAACCAACGAACAAAATGGGCCATTTTCAATAGCTATACAGTTAATACAGTATCCCCCCAAAACCATAGTCATTATGGAGTTCATCCAGGGGGCACCACCTTGTAGGGATTATATCGGGATAATGGGGGGTCAACCAACAATTTTATGGTGATATAAATGGATATAAATGGGATATACTGGGATATGATGGGATATAATGGGTTAATATTTGCTAATGTGGTGAATTGTGGGGATAAACCAAGCCTTTTGTGGTGATAAAGTCATATGCGTGTGTGTGTGACTCATCTGTAGAGATGTAAAACTTCGACGTTTGTTCGTTTTTTTTGTTTATGCAGGGGGCATGCGGCCATCATGCAAACGCATGCCAACGAAGCTATGCATGATGGTGGAAGCCGGGGCTGATCACCCTGGTGTACCTGCATTGTTGTGACTACCTGTTGTTCAGGGTTTGCTTCCATTCAATTGTCAATGTCTGGTGATGGGAAGAGGCTCAACCCAAGAACCTCCAAGTCAATTTTATTTCTTCACGGTTGCCACAATCTGTATTTTCGCCGAAACCATGTCGCCGATGTATTTTGCTCATTTCGCCGAAACCACATCGCCGATTGTATTTTGATTTTCTCGTCAATATCATGTCGCCAATGTATTTTGATGACGTTTTTGGACATGGAGACCATGCAGGAGAACTTCTATTATTTGAATATGCATCGTTGATTTCTTTGTTTCCTATCTAATCTGCATGTTTCAGGATTCAGTTCCTGCCGGATCACTCAAATGATCCATTCTTGTCTAGTGTGATTCCTATGGTGACTCCGACATGGTGCCATAGGGCCAATTGAGGCAACCCCAGTTGGGGTCAATGTCGACTGAATTGACTTCCGAATTTACACTTTTGAATTAGTAATTCGTTTAAGTAATGTGCAACAGATGGCCTTACCGTTTTGTGCCTTTGACGAAGTCCCGCGGCTCCTGTGGTCCCAGGGATTCCTCGCCGACGCATTTCTTCATCTTTGAAGCTGTTCTGAACCTTAGCATGTTCGTTCGGTACGTTTGGGCGTTCAGAACGCGCGTTTTAAAAACTCGCGTTCCAGAACGCGCGTTCTGAGTGAATCCTTTTTTCCAATGATATAAAGTCAATTGATTTCCGGGGTTTGAACAGAAAAACTTTTTTCCCCCACTAAAAAAAAGGATGTGGAGCTCTTGTGGGCTCAAAATGGTAGATGCAGCCACCAGAAGGCTGATCAGCGATCTGGGCCATGACTTGGACCTTGATGGGATATGTTTGGATTGATAATTAAGTGGATAAGTGGATAAGAGTTAGTGGGAAGGGGATATATGAGATATTAAAAGGCTTTTTCTAGGGTTTGATTCGATGTTGCTTTGTGTTGCTGAGAAGAACCGTTTGGACAAAAAGCCTTAGGTCGGGCAGGCCTAAGATGGAATCCTTTTTTTAGAGGCTTTAGAAAGCGCTGGGCAGGCCAAACACGGATCCTTTTTTTAGGGCCTTTAAAAAGCGCTCGGCAGGCCAAAGACGGATCCTTTTTTTGCCTGGTTTTAAAAGAATTGTGCAGGTTAAAGCCTGCAAGTTTTGCTCCTGGACTGCTTGAAAACTTCTTGAGAAACTCCATGTGCTAGAGTGGATCCTTTTTGCAGGGAGCAAAAAAAGGATTCGGACGCTTCTGGGATCCATAAAACCACTAAAAACACCCCTGCGTTCGGAACACGCGTTCCAGAACGTACGTTTTGCGTTCTGCGTTGTGAACGTGCTAAGTTCTGAACATTCAGAAACCTCCTTCTTTCGCAGCAACCTTTGCAGTTACATTACATGAGACAGAACGCAGGCAGGTACACGATCTTTAGGTGTGGTCTTCTTTCTTTTGATGGTTCTCTGGTGAGGTCAAACATATTGTGCACCTAATTCGCTGGAACTTGAAAGCCGTTTATGCCTATTGTGGCTGACCTGAACACGGGCCTGGAGTGGCACAACGCACGACTTCTAGGTTTTAGGAACTGAATCCTGTTTGTGATGAATGGCGGATGCAGCGTATCTACCTTTGATGCTCCTTGTCATTCCACGTTGTTCCTGGTTGGTCACATTTTTCGTCCCCTCAGCTTTTGGTTTTCTCAAATTTTCATCTGAGTTATTGTTTCACCCATGGAGAACAAGCGTGACGCAACTTCAGCGGGCTTGGGATGGCCTTTGACCTCGAATCGCGGAACCCACTCTACACTCGTTCCCGATGCAAGTACTATCGATGCCTCTACAAACCCGACCTCGACTCCTTCTGGAACCAATGAGTACGTCTAGTGACCTAGCGGCAGCGGCACCTATGGACACATACTCAGCCCCTCCTCAACCTGCAGTTCCTTTCCCGATTCCCGACACACGATCCTCCACATTTCAGTGCTCACCGCCATGCACACTTTACCGCACGAGTGGTTCATCAGATTCACTTCAAGATCTTTACACACTCCAACAACGAACGTGAGCTATTTATTGAGGAGATACCAACTTCGGGAATTTCTAAATGTCGAGATCCTGAACACTTCTTCTATGGCCTCTCGGGAAATTGGGAATGGTCCTTGCAAACTGCAGATTATTGGCGCCATCATTTTGAAATTCCTCTACTACATGGGAACAATCCTTTTCGCAACGTAGCCATTGAGACGACTCCATCGCCAGACGAAGCAGGACATGTCACTACTATCCCGGCTTTGGCCAGGCAGTTATCGGATTCACTGACGGCAGCTACGGCATCTGGGGAACTTAGCGACCCATGGAGAATGGTGGCACACATGAGCTTCCACGACGCGATCCAAGTTCTGCAGCAAGCTTCGAGCTCAACTTCTGAATAGACTGACAGCAGCCTTGTAAGTCACAATTTCGAAGGTTCACAACAATTCGTGCAACGACACGTAAGACCGCTATATTCTTCCAAAAATGAAACCCTGCTTTGGCAGGGTGTGTGTGTGTGTGACTCATCTGTAGAGATGTAAAACTTCGACGTTTGTTCGTTTTTTTTGTTTATGCAGGGGGCATGCGGCCATCATGCAAACGCATGCCAACGAAGCTATGCATGATGGTGGAAGCCGGGGCTGATCACCCTGGTGTACCTGCATTGTTGTGACTACCTGTTGTTCAGGGTTTGCTTCCATTCAATTGTCAATGTCTGGTGATGGGAAGAGGCTCAACCCAAGAACCTCCAAGTCAATTTTATTTCTTCACGGTTGCCACAATCTGTATTTTCGCCGAAACCATGTCGCCGATGTATTTTGCTCATTTCGCCGAAACCACATCGCCGATTGTATTTTGTTTTTTTCGTCAATATCATGTCGCCAATGTATTTTGATGACGTTTTTGGACATGGAGACCATGCAGGAGAACTTCTATTATTTGAATATGCATCGTTGATTTCTTTGTTTCCTGTCTAATCTGCATGTATCACTCAAATGATCCATTCTTGTCTAGTGTGTGAGTGTGTCTGAAAATTGGCTACGGTTACAGTATATTATGTGATACCCTTTAGTGCTCAAACGTGACTGGCTGGAAAACCCCCTATAAGTGGAGGTCTCTATATAGCTGGGAAAATCGAAAATCAGCGAATTAAACGGATTACTTTCCAGCATGTTTGATGACACCGGAGGGTAAACCCCTCAAATGGTCGTTTCAGTAGGGATAATACTTTCCCAATGGGAATACACCATTAGGGGAATCCATAGGGGATATTAGGGAACACATAAATATATATATATATATATATACATATATACACACACACATATATATATATATGTATTTGAGGGGGCTTAAGCAAATCCAAGTTATAGTGGAAGCAGCACTTGCAGCTATGCCATGTTTTGGCACTTTACCAGTTATAAGATGTTATAAGTCAGTAAGTCACCCTATTTATGGAATGATAAGATCATAGAAATGGCCACCAACAGAACTGGTACAGGACTTTAACAAACCCGGGGCCTGTGTTTGTTTCTGCATCCGCGGGGCCCAAGGAACTGAAATTGCATGACCCAGTCTCTTTCTCTTCGGATCCCAATGCCGAAACCGCGGTGCCAGGGCGGAATCGGGCAAAAGTGACCATTGACCATTGACGATGGCACATCTCACCATAGAAAATGTGGGAGAATCATGATTACCCTCTGGTAATTTAACAGTTTGCTATTGAAAATGGCCCAGTCGAAATAGTTGATTCTCCCTTAAAAAATGGTGATTTTTTCCATAGTTATGTAAACGTTTACCAGGCCGGGTAACCATGAAATTTTGGGGTGCCACATTTTCAGACAAACCTCCGCAGAGTTGAGTCCGTTCAAGATTGCAGGACAGCGTCCAATCTAATGCTGTGGATGATAAAAACATTGGATTTAATAGGGTATAGCTTATTTACAAAACAAGACTGTCTTTCATTTACTGGTAGCCAGATATATACAGCTGATACCCTATATATATATATACACACCCTATTTAACATAATTAGCCTATTTAATTGGGATCTTCGGCTTTTGGTTTTCACAACTGTCTGTTTGAAAATGTGTCGAAAACTGTCGACCAATCTGATCAGGTCGAAGCTCCATGGATCAACATCTCTTCGGTGAATTGTGAAGTGGTCCTGTTCATAACCCCCATAGGATCCATGGTGCTGGTATATATGCTAACTGCTAACATTTGGGATATATTGATGGGATCCATGTTACCATATATGGCATACATGGATCCTATGGGACCCAACATTACTTGGTGGCGAACTACCCACGTTTCGTAAGTTTTGTGGGTTAGTTCACCCCAATTATTTGAGTGGATTAACCCGCTCCTTATCCCATTTACAACTGGGGTGAACTAACCCACTTACTAAGTGGGATGAGCCACCAAGTAGACCACTTCAGATAGTTATGATTAGAGAACTGGGTTTTGATTATCGGTTAATTATATTTAATTATCTAATCTAATCTAATAAATAATAACCCAACATAGTTATCTCAGATAATTCTCCCAGATATTCTTGTGAAGTAGAGATGAATTGTGAAGTTGGAGTGGTCTCTCACAATGTGTGAATTGTGAATCACAGAGCCGTTCAACTGTTGGAGATCATTCAGAAACGTGCAAAATGTGTGAATCATGAATCACATCGTACTTTCAAGCCTAACATCATATATATATATATATATAGTGTGTGTGTGTGTTTCTTTCAAGTTTTTGGTCAACAAATGGTAAAACAAGTGATGATCCCATGTATTTTTTGAGACCATCATGATGAAGTGCCACCATGTGCCGCTCCATGTGCCTTTAAAAAAACAACAGTTTCCTGGCTTGTTCGTGGCATTTGCCGCCTGCAACGTGGGCCCCCTTAAACGAAAACGCAAAGTTGGTGGACATAACTCCAATAACTATATCATGGTTTATGGTACTTATAGCTATAGTGAATGGAGTTTATATGCCAACTTATACCCACCAATGGTTGTGACCGACCTTGGCGACGCTAGGCGCAAAGCACCTTGAAGGAGTTGATCGGAAGCCTGAGCGCCACTGGGTCTTGCGAGTTGTGGGGCCTGGACGTCGTGCTGGTTTGGGGGATGGACAGCTGCAATTTTCATGAGTTCAGGGATATCATATCCATATCATATCTATATCCCTATGGATCCAACATCTCAGAAGGTACTTAACCATACTGAAGCCCCAAAATTATAGCCCAGTCCCACTTCCTATGAAGGTACTTGGATCCATAGGGAGTCTGTCTGAACTGGGGTTTCAAACCCATCCTTGGCCATTCCTATGGAGAAAATCCAGTGGAATTTTCGCTATCCCCCCCTGGTCAAACCCAAAGAAGTTGCGTATTCCTACTGAGAGGTGGTTTCTTTGCTGGTAAACTTCGCTATCTCTGAGCATCAACGCTCCTGTCATGCTGACATGCAACTGAGTTACTCACAGTTACGGCCTTTTACCAGTTATACGTCAGTTATAACCCCCATTTATGGAATGATAACCGCGTGTAAAAAGAAGCACACATTAACTGGTAAAGTAGCAACAACAACTATGCTGCTAACCATCAGTTGATCGTTATTTGATCAATTGACAACGGACATCAGTGGAATCGCATCATCATAACCATCTATTATTGCTTGCATAGATTGTTTCATTTCGTTTCTTCCTCGTCCCACTTGGAATGAACCCAATCTTTATGACGTCAACCCATACTTGGTGGCTCAGCCCACTTAGTAAGTGGGTTATAACCCCAGTTCTAAGTGGATTAACCCGCTCCTTATCCCATCTGTAACTGGGGTGAACTAACCCACTTACTAAGTGGGATGAGCCACCAAGTATCCTGATATGAGTAACCGGCAAAATTAGCGGATGACTAAAGTAGTACGCGGGCCCGGGCCCGTGGAGATCAACAACAAAGGACAGCTATCACGTTTCGGTGTCGTTGATGCCCACGGACGGCAAAGAGATGGTGGACTGCTGGTACAGCCTGATCTTACCGGAACAGCAGGCGTGGACAAGGCGATGACATGTTTTTTTTTAATGACTGTAAAATGATACATGTATATATATATATATTTATTATTATTATTATTATATGTATATATGATGTGTAATGGGAAAAACCAATGCCATATACCACCCATTTGGGAGTGGTAAACATAGCACCTACATATAAAAATGATGGTGTGGGGATGGTTTATTTTTGTTTTACCCGCATTATGCTCAGTATTTACTGTGATACATGATATAATTTGATATAATGATATGTATGCAGAATGCATATGAGATGTATGTACAGTATATACCCTCTGGTAAACTAAGCTAACTATGGAAAATCAGCCTTTTTACTGGGTAATTCCACTATGTCTATGGCCATGTTCAATAGCTATATTAGTTTACCAGGCCGGGTACCCTGGTGGTTGGTGATGTCATTCTTGTTTCATCTGTTCCAGGTCCAACAGTGGAGGATCCCCAAAGACTTACATCCAACAGGGGTATGCTGGTATAGTGGTTAGCATCCCACGCACTGGCATTGCCCCAAGTTAAATTTATGGTTGTTTAGTGGTTAGTTGATGTTAAGTTGAAGGGGGACCAAAAAAGTTATGGCCATTTACCAGTTATAACTTATAGTTATAACCCCATATATGGAAAAAATATCACCACATTTATCACCATTTATAACATATCTCATACCGCTGGAAATACCAAATCACATTGGCACAGCATGCGTGCCTCGAGCATTGACCAGAGAGGTCACCATCAATATCCGACAACCGTATAGTGTGTGTTGTCTCATTGCTTCGCAGCATGGAGAACCCCACTAAGGCGTGGAAGAACACCTGCCCCATTTTTGTGATATGAAAATGTGAGCTCAGCCATTCTGATTCACCATACCCTACCATGGTTTATCCTAGGAAAACGATCAACAAATCGTATTTTTCAGGAGGATAACAAAGCGAGATGATGGCGGTGTTTTTTGAAACTAGCGATAATTACCAGTTATAACTATAACCCTGGTTACAAGTGGATTAACCCTGTTAAATGATGATGGCGATAACTATTTCTACCTGTTGCTATCTGTTGCAAGTTCTAGCTGATATGCATGAAAAAAGGAATGCCTAGATCTTGGTTTTGTCCCTATGCAGCGTTCATTGGAGCCTCATGACACCCGAATGATGACACCGTGGAATCAATCTGGTTGACGGTTCTATTTTTTCTGGTTTTTCAACCATGCTTGGGATGATTGGTTGAGATGAGTCATTATTTTTGGGATGGGTTAATGGGATACCCTCTGGTAAACTAACAGTTCGCGATTGAACATGGCCATAGAAATAGTTGATTTACCCATTGAAAATGGTGATTTTACATGGTTATGTTAGTTTACCAGAGGGTAACTAGGTTAATGGGATAAATAATGGTGAGTCTAGATATCCCCTTCTGATTGATTATTTTTCAGAGCTATCAAATGGGATATTTGTGCAACCAAATGGCATAAATAATCATCTACTACCCTCCAGTAAACTAACATAGCTATGGAAAATGGACCATTTATGAATGATTTACCTATTAAAAATGGTGATTTTCCAGTTCGCCAACTGTTAAATGACCAGTTTATAACCCTGGTTACAAGTGGATTAACCCGCTCCTTATCCCACTAACAAAACCAGGCTTATTTCACCTACGCTTAGGATCCGTGGCTAGCTCGCCAAGGAAAAAAACCCATGGACGATGACAGGCAAATGCCGTGGCGGCCAAGTTGCACGATATCAACTTGGACGATGCCACGCAACACTTAGGTCGAAGGGTTCAGAGTTTCAACGCACGTCTGTTTTTTTTTTCGCGGTGAAAGTATGGTTTGTAGCAAGCAATGGAGATTGATAAGTGATTGTCTGTGATTGTTTATAGTTGATAGATTGAACATATTCATTTATAGTTGATTTATAGTTGATTTTGTTTTTTCAATGATTTTGATTGCTTGAGTGGTAAGCCATAGATGATGGGAAATCATGGGAAATCTAGCGGCAAAGATGGGGCTTTCTTGAGCAATGCTTTGTGTTTTAATGACTAAACACATGCAAACATGGTCATTGTGGTCTACTATAGTAGGATTTTTACGATAGTGATAGTGATATTAACTGTATAGTGTAGTAATATCCACTATTATAGGACCAATGCCTCATACTATTCAACTGTACAGGAGTAGAAAGGATAGTGATTCAATCACGAAAGAAATGCTGGTTTCGCCAACATAGTGGCTGTACCAGCGTGTATCAACCAACATGAAGGTTCATCAAGATGAACCTTGTTTGACCGGTAAACGTTGTGATTTGGCTGGATGGCGGTTGCAGCATCAAACTTGGGATTTTTACTCCGCAGGCTGCAGGAATGGTTGTGTGACCTGCATTATTGAAGCAAACATGGGGATTTGCAAGAATTCGGATTGTAACCCATATAAATTGTGATTTGAATTATACTGTACCATAATAATGTGGATTTTATCAGCATAATTATGGTTCAACCGGCAGGGAATGATAATTCATGCACCAAAGAATGGATTGAACGGGCAAAAATCGTCGTTTAGTCAGCACACATTGAACCGTGGCTTTGTTGGATTATATGTTGCTTTCAGGAGCAAAAGTCTAGATTTAAACAAAACCTGGTTGGTGGTTTGGAACATGAATTAAATTTTTCCATAGATAGGGAAATTTCATCATCCCAACTGACTAATATTTTTCAGAGGGGTAGGTATACCACCAACCAGAAACATATGGGATTCAATTTCAACTGGCGTACTTTTGGTGTAATAAGTAAGTCTCGCAAGGAACTGGGCGATGCGAAGAACTTGCCGAGCAAAATGCCTTGGCACCTTTGTGTTGATGATGGGGTTACAAATGACTGTGACCCATGAACCCGCAATGCGGTGCATCAATTTCTTTGGTGCATCGTTCTTTATCAACATGTTCTCATTTCATCTCTGTTCGACTATTCCATTATTCGATGTATCTTTGCTTGATACAATTGACCCACTTTGGAACTCACATTTTCATGAGAGACCTCTTGTGATCGAGCTGAACACCAGTGAACTTGAGAGATTTGTTGCAGGCGATGAACTCAAGAGGCTGGGCGTCACTGCTACTTGGATACTGGATGGGAACCCTGTTGATGGACTGAATCCACAAGGCAGTCATTCATACAATGTGGGGCCCCCCAGTGATGTTTGTTGGTTTATAAACCCTAGTAACTATATGTAGTTACAGTAATTAATATTTATAAGATGTTATAAGTACCATAAACCATAGTGAAATTGGAGTTATGTGAACCCCAACGTAGCTATCGAATCGCGGGTGCCCCACCATAGCTATGTCATCCCAAATTGAGCGGCTGGGTAGACACGCCCTGTTGATTCTATGGGGTGACTATATGGGAATGGGTCAGTTTTTTTTCGGCCCAGAGGACCGCGGCTTCTGTTCATTTAAGTATTAACCATCCAGTATCAATGGGCTATCTAATTTTGACCATTACTCAGGGAATTAGCACAACCGATGCACAAATCCGTTACCAACCAGCATTTCAGAATATCCACAGAAATAACTGGTTGGTGGTTTCCAACATTTTTTATGTTCCATAATGTATGGGGCAATCCTTCCCATTGACTAATATTTTCAAGATGGTTAAAACCACCAACCAGAAGAACAATGCAAAATTGGTGGTTGATATTTGAGAAATTGTGGATCCAAAGCCTGAGGATCTGCTTACCCTTTTTGGGTAAAGTGGGGATGGTCCATTCTTGGTGAAAACCACTTTTTAACGCATGAACTGATGGGTTATATTATGTTAGATTGGTAGATGCGATTCTAGTGAAAAACCGGTGATTGTTGGAAAGCCATCTGGTTGGTGGTTTGGAACATGTTTTTATGTTTCCATATATTGGGAATAATAATCCTAACTGACGAACTCATATTTTTCAGAAGGGTTGGAACCACCAACCAGCCATAACATGATTTCGCTATTGAACATGTCGACATTTTACATGTTTCAAACAGAGAATAGCCTTCCCCGTTCAGTTGAACACGAGAGATCAACCAGCAAACATGAGTTTGAATAGATCATAATATTATATATATAAATATATATATATATATATTGTATAATATATATATATATTTATATTTATATATATATTTATATTTATTATATATTCTATATTTTTTTTTATTTTATAATATATATATATTATATTATTTATATATATATTATATAATATAATTTATATTATATACAATATATATATATATCCCATGTTTCGGGATTGATTTCCCAAGATTGGAATCATGATCGATATTTTGAAGAACAATTCCTATGACTTATCCAATCCTTGCTGGTTTCAGTTCGCGCGTTTCTGCTTGTCACAGGATTTTTTTCTGAATTGCTGGTGGGTGATTCAGTAGATGTGTTTTTTGCAAATTTATGGCTCGTTGCTGGTTTCAATGGATTTTTTTTTGCGGTTTAGACTAAGTCGTAGGGAGTGGACGGAGTGGATGTTCTTTTTCAGTGTGATTTCACCTTACCCTCTCGTAAACTAACATAACTATGGAAAATCACCATTTTTAATGGGAAAACTCACTATTTCTATGGCCATTTTCAATAGCTTTTTGTATGTTTACCAGAGGGTAACCGGTAGGGGACCAGCCACAACTTGGCCATGTCACACATTTCCATGTCGCGAGTGGCCCAGATTGCACGATTCAGCTCTCCATGGATCCATGGCACAAAATATGAAGAAACTGAAACCCCAAAAAAAACGACACAAAAATGAAGCTCATTGAACACTACAAAGTGGGGCCCCCTAGATAGCTAGGTTGGTTTATAACTCTACAACTATGGTTTATGGTACTTATAACTATAGTTATTACTGGGGCTTATAAACAACTTATAACTGGGGGGCACGACATTTTATATAATTATATATATATACACTGGTTGGTGGTTTGGAACATGTTTTGATTTTTCCATATATTGGGAATGTCAAGATCCTAACTGACTTTCACTCCATCATTTTTCAGAGGGGTAGGTCGGGTAGGTATACCACCAACCAGTATATATATATAAATTATATATATATATTAAATATATTATATTATATAAATATATATATTTTATTTTACATATATATATATATATTAAGTATATATACATATTATATATATAATATTATGAAACACAACAAGAATTTTCTCATGACACAGGGCATCAAAGTATCCCATGTTCGACTCGGCATGGGTCTACCCGAGGCCTCGGTAACAGCGACGCGCATCACGGCCACCGTGATGTCCACCAACACCTGACGGTCTGACTCGTCGAAAGTCGACGAAAAAATCCAGCGGTGGTCATGGTTTCATGGTGGAAGGTCAACCATGAAGGGTTTCATGGATGTTGGGTGAAGTTTTTTTTGGAGTTTGATGATTTTGATGGGAGTTTGTTACCCAAAAAATCTAGAATTGATTGTTTTTTAACCAGGAAGGTTGGGAAACCGACCTGAAGAAGATCATGTTTTGATATGAAAGGTGGGATTTTAACAAGAAAAAATGATTAGTTGAAGGGTTTGCAGTTGGCAAGCAACTGGTTCGAGATAATTATTTGGTTGGTGGTTTGGAAAATGAATTTTATTTGTCCATTCAGTTGGGATTTTCATGGAATTTCATCATCCCAACTGACGAACTCATATTTTTCACAGGGGTAGGATTACCACCAACCAGTATAAGTACCACAATCATAGTGAAATAGGTAAATCAACTATAAATGTGCCGTTTTCAATAGCTATGTTAGTCATTACCAGACGGTAATTATGTTTTGATACTGAGTTGACAGTGCGCTGCAAAGTGGTTGTTACAGCCGGGTTGTGATGGCCATAGGGTTTTCGTTTGCGAAACCTTCCACCATGTCACAACCTCTGGTAATGACTAACAGTTTGCGAACTGGAAAATTGCCTATTTATAGGTGGTCTACCGAACTTAAAGATGGTGATTTCCAGTTCGCTTTTTGTATGTTTACCAGAGGGTATACCCAGTTTGCTGTCCTGGGTTTTAGTCCAGGGCTTAGAAGAATAGTGGCAAGCTCCTGCTGAGTTTGCTGAGTGGCTGGGGATAGACCTTGGACTAAGATGTTGATGGACAAAGCAGTGGCAGTGGCATGATAGATGACGATAGATGATAATAGGATGATACCCATAGGATCCATGTATGGTATATATGCTAACACTTGGGGTATATTGATGGTAAATGTTACCATATATAGCATACATGGATCCTATGGGATATTTGACAGGTGATGATAGACCGTGATGATAGGTGATGATGGTTTGGTTCTTGCCTTTCTCATCCATACTCACCCATGGTCCAAGTTGGTGTTGCTTCCTGCGCCATCAATGCGGAGCTGTTGAAATGGGGGCGCCAAAATCATCTGAAATCAATGGTGTTTGATGGCAGCTCTAGTGGTACACTGGATGTGGAAACATGCATGAAATGCGTCAGGGTGACAGCAAGCCGCGCTGTTGCATGAAAAAACGATCAAACAACGGCTGTTGGCTCATCAAATCCAACCTGATATAAGCTTTAAGAATCATATCAGTTGAAACAATGAGCATCTTCAAGCAATGCCACTGGCTCGGCAGCTCCACTGATTCCAGTTCACTGTCTCATTTTTCCTGAAAATGTCTATCACCTGTAAGACAGACAGAAACTCAAGCAGAGCAAGACCGAAACTGCCAACGTATACTTATACCTATAGCTTTTAGAAAAATATCTTAAAACTCATGCAACATCTACAGATGAGATTTATATTAAGAAACAAAAACGCAACTTTTTGCCGAAAAACTGATCGCCATGAACTTTCCAGTCCCCTGGCGAGCCTTGCTTCCGGTTCGGGGCCCTGTGCTTTACGGGAAAATTGGAACCGGAAACCCCCATATTCAATGGTGAAAAAAGACAATGGTTTCCTTTAGATTTTCTCTAACAAACCAATCCATTGACTCATGGACACTCCTAAAATCAAATGGATAATAACTGTGGGGTACTTGGTGGCTCATCCCGCTTAGTAAGTGGGTTATAACCCCAGTTATAAGTGGATTAACCCTACTTCTCCCATTTATAACTGGGGTTATAAACTTGAAACGTTTTGGGATTTTCCCATATGTATAGACACCATGTGTAAAGCATGCATGAACCATGTATAGCATGTATAGCTAATGGAATAAACATTTATCCTGACATCCAGTCCTTTAATCCACCACCTCTGGGTCAGGGTTTTCACCTATAAGCCAAACATATGTTTGGCTCAAGTACCATCAAAAGGGTTTCGCCTGCGCTTCAATTGGTTAAGAGCCTTGTTTGTGCTCGCGCCATTTTTTCCTGATCCCGCGCTGTTTGCTAGTTGAAAACTACACACGGTTCTTGGTTGCGATCTGTGGGAAAAATAGAGGGCTGTGGAGAGGAAGATCCCCCCATCAAGCGCCCTAGGCGCGAAAGGGGGGGAAAGAAAGTCGCTGCGCAAAAAGCGTTGCGCAAAAGAGTGGAAGAAGGAACCTACATTCCTCAGAACTCTTTCCCAAACAGGCCAAATTTTGGTTCGCAGATCCCATCGTCGTCTTCTAGAGCTGTTCCCATCGAAACTCCAGAGTTCCCTGACTTTCCAGAAAGGTCATACCTCGGTGACAAAGAAGAGGATCCAGAACTTGTTGAAATCCTGACAGAAACTGCAGAACCAGAACCTTTCAACCCACAGCATCCTGAAAAGGAATCGTCTAGCACAGTGCCTGCTGAACCAGAAGGCAATCCTGCAACAAGTGCATCATCGAGCAGTGGGGCAAGTCTGCTGTTGACGGCGCCAAATAGTGATCTTCGTCCTAGACCATCCGTTGTTTCAACAGAAATCAGGTCATCAGTGGGGCCGGCTACAACTCGCATCCTGATAGTGTCTGATTTTCACGGTGTGATTGATACCGAAGAGTTTCTCAAGTTTCATCGTGGGCGCCGGGAGGAGACTTCAGGCGACGTTCCATTGAAAAATCGGCAAGCGGTGCTGAGGCTTCTGAACCATTCACCGGAATTGCAATTGGGGATCCTGTCGTACGTGGGGAGACATTCCTACGAGAAGCGAAATCAGACTTCTCAAGCAATTCGGGATCTGAACGGTTACTTGGCATCTCCGATTTATTGGAGGTACCGATACCATATGTAAGGCCTATTTTTCAGGCCCATGTAAGGAATATCCCCAGAAAATATGGCCAAAAAAATGGTACAGTACCTCCATTTTAGGATCCTGAATTTCCCATTGAATAACTGTAGGGTTTATGGTAATGATAACTAGGGCTTATGAAGCAGCGTTCACATAACTGGGGCCAGCTTGTACCATCCCGGACCAGCCCTCTTGTAGATGGGTTTAGCCTGATAGATG
The DNA here is from genome assembly GCA_947184155.2 of Cladocopium goreaui. NCBI lineage: Eukaryota > Dinophyceae > Suessiales > Symbiodiniaceae > Cladocopium > Cladocopium goreaui. The sequence goes on from CAMXCT020002935.1 coordinate 303,891, forward strand.
GTTTTGTGTTCCCATGTATTCCCAAATGATCTTCTGATATGCTCATTCATATCCCATTACAGCAGCCAAGTACCCCTTTTCTTTGTCAACAGAGGCTTCATTTCTTAGCATGACCATCCCCATAAATTGGTTTATAAACCGCACTCACGATAATTTATCTCCTGGGTCAACCATAGAATTCACCAAGTTAGGTGACTCACTTTTGCTACGATAAAATCGTGTGCCTCACATTGTATACCATGGACTCACAGATATAAACCCTATAAACAATAGATTTACATCCCCTATATGTCCATTATAAGTCAAAGTTATTATATCCCATTAGATCCAAAATAAGATAACGATTAGCCCATTATCTCTATCCCATCTTCAGTTAAAGCCCTTTACCAGTTAATTATAAATAGTTATAAATGGGATATGGGTTTATCATCCCATATGTTTTTCTCACCGACTTACAACTAAAAAAGGGGCCCAAACTGTATATCCCATCAGTACATCCCCTAATCTCCATCCATCTCCCCTACAATTGATGTTTCTATTAGAAATGCCATGGCATTTCCCATTTTTACCTCAGCCGGTCCAATGCCGACAAGGCCGACGCCGTGGCCACCTTTTCGGGTGCCGGCGGCCTGCGCGAGATCTGCGACGTCACCGGGGCAGGTGCCCATGCGGAGAAACCAACCATTGGTTATAACCAGATAAGCTGGGGCTACAATGTGGTGCCTGCAAGATAGCTAAGTTGGTTCATAACTCTAATAACTAGGCCTTATGGTAGATATATCGAACTAGTTAATGGGATTATAAACCATTATAAACCAACTTATAACTGGGGGGCACCACCTTGTAAGTTGTAGGTTGGATTATAAACACCATGAACTATAGTTATAGATATCACAAACAATAGCTATCACCATAATGACCATAGAAAACTATAGAAAAATGGGGATTTAACCAATCCAAAGGGGCATTGAATGGGATAAAAAATCGCTGTGTAACTGGGGTTTGTACCACATTTCTCCTCCACGGATTTTGGTTCTAAATATTGGACGTCTACAACCTGGGACCTTTTTCAAGCTCCTTGGCTGTTTTTTGTTTACGCTCTGGTGATAAACAAATCCATAGTCATTTAGCCACTTGGTTATTTAACCATGGATTATGGGTGGGCCCCCAAACCAAAAATGCTGATTAGCTTCTGGTAAACTGCCACAGAACTATGGAAAATCACCATGCTATTAATGGGAAAATCCACTTTGTCTATGGCCATTTTCAAGTTCGCAGACTGTTTGTTTACCAGGTATTGGTGCTAACATCTTCGACCCGTTGACTTCGGTGATGTTTTTGGGGGTTGGCTTTCGCCACTTTCACAAAGCCGAGAGGAATTGGAATAGGCGCTGCTTCGTGGCGAACTACCGACGAATCGTGGTTGTAACTGGGGTTACAAATGGGATAAGTAGGGTTAATCCACTTATAACTGGGGTTATAACCCACTTACGATTCGTGGGATGAGCCACCAAGTGGTAGTCTGGCATAGCTATGGAAAGCGTAATTTTTAGTAAATCACCTGCAAAGGGTCATTGTCCATAGCTATGTCGGATTACAAGTGGCTATATCCCAGGAGTGAAAAAATGTGTTTTTTGCGGTCAAGACTAGCTCTGCTCAAATGGCTACAATTTTTCACACTAGTTTGAACGATCGCTCTAAAATTCCCCTTTCAACCTCCTTGGTTTGTCGTAATATTGGACTCCAACTTCCACAATTAATGTTAACAAACATAACTTCAATATATTTCAACTTTCAACTATACTTATTGGTTTGTCCCAAAAAGTCGTGTCGCTTCTTATACTGGTGCTTCTTTTGCCAGTGATGTATGCGACATAACCTCCAACTTCTTGTCCCAATGCCGGGCCTAGGACGGTGACTTGCTCTCCTCCTTCCTCTCCTCCTTGGGTCTCCTCCTTGGGTCTCCTCCTTGCTCTCCTTCTTGCCATCGTCACAATATTGCTTTCCAAGCCTTCCTTTCACAACACCTTCGAAAACTGAAGCTTCTGGGCTTGGATCCTGGGATCTAAATTTTCCAGGACAGCATCTCAACAAGACAGACAGCAAAACAAACAGCAGGAGGATGGCAAAAGGGAAGGATTTGACCTGGTTTCACCTTAGGACACACAAAGGGGTTCAATGTGAACATGTTCAAAAGTGACCTCATGTGAAATCAAAAAATGACATTTTTTTGACTTTTGTGATTCACACCCTGAACCTTCAGTGGTGCGGACATCATTGGGGATTCATGGGATTCAATCCGATTTTTTATGGGATTCTTTGTGGGAGATTTGTATGCAATGAAGTCGGAGTTTTTCGGAGATAAATTTAAATAATCATTTTCATGGGATTTTTCATGAGATTTTTCTATGCTGATCATAGTTTATCGATGTTCCAATGGTTTCTAGCTGGGATGCCGCAAAAAGGACAGGGATTCCATGGAAAAAATCATGCAGCATTTCTTTGTGGCTCATCCCACTTAGTAAGTGGGTTATAACCCCAGTTACAAATTGGATAAGTAGGGTTAATCCACTTATAACTGGGGTTGTAACCCACTTACTAAGTCGGCTGAGCCACCAAGTAGGTTTCTTATTTTGAAGGATCCCCAGTCGTAACCATGCGTTTACCTATACTAAACAGGTCTAATGACATTGGATGATTTGGGGGTACCCCCATTTCAGGAAACCTCTATATTCATTATCAAGTTCGGACTCTAGATTCCTGAAATAGTTGCATGAAGGGACAATGAAATCTGTAGAATTGCGTGGCACAAACCAGGGTTTCCTCTAACATTTTCCGTTACCCTCTGGTAGTCATTTATTTCGATGGTTTTCCCAGCCATGATGGCTAGTTCCGGATTTTTGCGCCAACCATGTTTTACTCTTCATTATCCATAGTTTCCCGTATTTTTTCCAACGCACACCTCATCACACCTCCATTTATAAGGATTTTCCCCAAATCTTTCCAGGTTTTTTCCTCTTGAAACCGACGTGTTTCATCATATTTTCGTATTTTCCATATGTTTTCAAGGTTTTTCCTAATGAAACTGCCATTTTACCATGGAAAACACATGGTTTTTCCACTGGATTTCCTTCTTCAACGTAGCGCCAGGGTGCGAGTTGTCGGGCGAGGGCGATGCGCCAGCCTCGTAGCTGGGCGTGATTATCAATCTCATAAATATCATAAATCGATTAATATGCATACATGTATATAGTTAATCATATAATATATATATATATAAATAAGTATATATATATAATCATACACATTAATATATATATATATTCATATATAATTGTATATATAATCATATATATATATATATGTATATAATCATATATATATATAATCACATATATATAATCATATATATATATATAACAGATAATTTTTATACTTAGATATTTATAACTTTATTCATCATCATATATATATATATATGATCAGAAATATAAATAAATAAGTATATATTTATAATCATATATATATATAGTTAATCATATATATATATATATTATATAGACAATATAATCATATCTATATATATATAATCATTTTTATATATAATCACATATATATAATATATATATATAATCATATATATATAATCATATATATATAATCATATACATTTATATAATCTTATCTACATATAATCATATATATTTAATCATATTTGTATATTCATTTGTATATATATTCATATATACATATATCTATTTATATATATAT
>CAMXCT020002935.1:307761-320764 GCA_947184155.2 Cladocopium goreaui
TGTTTTCCAAAATTTTCAGTGGAACACTTAGAATGAGGGCTGTTAGAATGACGTACCAGCAACATTTTTTTAATATATAGTTTTATAAAGGAAAAAGAAAAGGAAGAAGGAAAGGAGAAAGGAAAGGGGAAAGGAAAGGAGAAAGGAAAGGACAAAGGAAAGGAAAAAGGAAAGGAAAAGGAAAGGAGAAAGGAAAGGAGAAAGGAAAGGGGAAAGGAAAGGACAAAGGAAAGGAAAAAGGAAAGGAAAAGGAAAGGAGAAAGGAAAGGAGAAAGGAAAGGAAAAAGGAAAGGAAAAAGGAAAGGAAAAAGGAAAGGAAAAAGCAAAGGAGAGGAGAGGAGAAAGGAAAGGGGAAAGGAAAGGAGAAAGGAAAGGAGAAAGGAAAGGAGAAAGGGGAGAAAGGACAGGAGAAAGGAAAGGAGAAAGGAAAGGAGAAAGGAAAGGAGAAAGGAAAGGAGAAAGGAAAGGAGAAAGGAAAGGAGAAATGAAAGGAGAAAGGAAAGGAGAAAGGAAAGGAGAAAGGAAAGGGAAAGGAAAGGAGAAAGGAAAGGAGAAAGGAAAGGGAAAGGAAAGGAGAAAGGAAAGGAGAAAGGAAAGGGAAAGGAAAGGAGAAAGGAAAGGAGAAAAAGGAGAAAGGAAAGGAGAAAAAGGAGAAAAAGGAGAAAGGAAATGAGAAAAAGGAGAAAGGAAAGGAGAAAAAGGAAAGGAGAAAAAGGAGAAAGGAAAGGAGAAAGGAAAGGAGAAAGGAAAGGAGAAAGGAAAGGAGAAAGGAAAGGAGAAAGGAAAGGAGAAAGGAAAGGAGAAAGGAAAGGAGAAAGGAAAGGAGAAAGGAAAGGAGAAAGGAGAGGAGAAAGGAAAGGAGAAAGGAAAGGAGAAAGGAAAGGAGAAAGGAAAGGAGAAAGGAAAGGAGAAAGGAAAGGAGAAAGGGGAGAAAGGAAAGGAGAAAGGAAAGGAGAAAGGAAAGGGGAAAGGAAAGGAGAAAGGAAAGGAGAAAGGAAAGGAGAAAGGAAAGGAGAAAGGAAAGGAGAAAGGAAAGGAGAAAGGAAAGGAAAACGGAAAGCAAAAAGGAAAGCAAAAAGGAAAGGAAAAAGGAAAGGAAAAAGGAAAGGAAAAATGAAAGGAGAAAGGAAAGGAGAAAGGAAAGGAACAAGGAAAGGACAAAGGAAAGGAAAAAGGAAAGGAAAAAGGAAAGGAAAAAGGAAATGAAAAAGGAAAGGAAAAAGGAAAGGAAAAAGGAAAGGAAAAAGGAAAGGACAAAGGACAGGACAAAGGGAAGGAAACAGGAAAGGAAAAAGGAAAGAAAAAAGGAAAGGAAAGAGGAAAGGAAAGAGGAAAGGATTGGTGTGGCATTCTAAGTGTTACAAATGCAGCCGGGAGGGACAAAAATCGTCAAGGAAAGCATAATTCATGTGGAAATCAGCAAAAATCATAAAACCCATGCCCCCAAAACCCTTGGACGCATTCTATGTGTAACATTTTGGAGGAGAAAGAATGAGCAAAGAAAGGAGAAAGGAAAGGAAAAGGAAAGGATGCCCGGACCCTTCTTGTTTTTTGAATAGGAAAGGAGAAAGGAAAGGGGAAAGGAAAGGAGAAAGGAAAGGAGAAAGGAAAGGAGAAAGGAAAGGAGAAAGGAAAGGAAAAAGGAAAGGAAAAAGGAAAGGAAAAAGGAAAGGAAAAAGGAAAGGAAAAAGGAAAGGAAAAGGAAAGGAGAAAGGAAAGGGGAAAGGAAAGGAGAAAGGAAAGGAGAAAGGAAAGGAAAAAGGAAAGGAAAAAGGAAAGGAAAAAGGAAAGGAAAAAGGAAAGGAAAAAGGAAAGGAAAAAGGAAAAAGGAAAAAGGAAAAAGGCAAGGAAAAAGGCAAGGAAAAAGGAAAGGAAAAAGAAAAGGAAAAACGAAAGGAAAAAGGAAAGGAAAAAGGAAAGGAAAAAGGAAAGGACAAAGGACAGGACAAAGGAAAGGAAAAAGGAAAGGAAAAAGGAAAGGAAAAAGGAAAGGAAAAAGGAAAGGAAAAAGGAAAGGAAAGAGGAAAGGTTTGGTGTGGCATTCTAAGTGTTACAAATGCAGCAGGGAGGGACAAAAAACGTCAAGGAAAGCATAATTCTCGCGGAAGTCAGCAAAAATCATAAAACACATGCCCCCAAAACCATTGGACGCATTCTATGTGTAACATTTTTGGCAGGAGAAAGGAAAGGAGAAAGGAAAGGAGAAAGGAAAGGAGAAAGGAAAGGAGAAAGGAAAGGAGAAAGGAAAGGGGAAAGGAAAGGAGAAAGGAAAGGAGAAAGGATTGGTGTGGCATTCTAAGTGTTACAAATGCAGCCGGGAGGGACAAAAATTGTCAAGGAAAGCATAATTCATGTGGAAATCAGCAAAAATCATAAAACACGCGCCCCCAAAACCCTTGGACGCATTCTATGTGTAACATTTTTGGCAGGAGAAAGGAAAGGAGAAAGGAAAGGAGAAAGGAAAGGAGAAAGGAAAGGAGAAAGGAAAGGAGAAAGGAAAGGAGAAAGGAAAGGAGAAAGGGGAGGAAGGAAAGGAGAAAGGAAAGGAGAAAGGAAAGGAGAAAGGAAAGGAGAAAGGAAAGGAGAAAGGAAGGGAGAAAGGAAAGGAGAAAGGAAAGGAGAAAGGAAAGGAGAAAGGAAAGGAGAAAGGAAAGGAGAAAGGAAAGGAGAAAGGAAAGGAGAAAGGAAAGGAGAAAGGAACGGAAAAAGGAACGGAAAAAGGAACGGAAAAAGGAAAGGAAAAGAGAAAGGAAAAAGGAAAGGAAAAAGGAAAAAGGAAAAAGGCAAGGAAAAAGGCAAGGAAAAAGGCAAGGAAAAAGGAAAGGAAAAAGAAAAGGAAAAAGGAAAGGAACAAGGAAAGGAAAAAGGAAAGGAAAAAGGAAAGGACAAAGGAAAGGAAAAAGGAAAGGAAAGAGGAAAGGTTTGGTGTGGCATTCTAAGTGTTACAAATGCAGCAGGGAGGGACAAAAATCGTCAAGGAAAGCATAATTCACGTGGAAGTCAGCAAAAATCATAAAACACATGCCCCCAAAACCCTTGGATTCATTCTATGTGTAACCTTTTTTGTAGCATTCTAAGTGTTAATCCGTGTGGTTAATTTTCCAAAACGTCATTCTAAGTTTCAGTTCGCTACTATATATGTATATACTTGGGCTATCTGATATCTCCCACCCATAGGAATCTGGTTAGCCACGTTGGCCACGACTCCAGGGATGCACATCTAAGATCCAACTCTGCCAGCGGCTTGTGGTGGTACTTATAGAATGGCACATGTACGTAGAATGGATAAACATATGGAACAGCAATCTAATTCTAAGCAATAAAATGGATACACAATGTACTAAATGTACTTAGAATGGAACAAATGTTGGAACAACAAACAATTTTCAAATACAAAAAACGTGTTTCAATTGTAAAACCAGCAACCTGAGGATACTCGAAATCATCTATCCGTTTTACATGTATGTAAATGATGACCAAAGAACTGAGGGATTTCACCAAACAAACCTGTATGTTTGTGTCCACCAAAATGGAACATGACCGAAATGTCCCATTTCAGCTAGAACCGCTGGGTTTCTTTGAGGGAACCAAAATCGCAGGACAGCCTGGTTTTGGTCCTGAAATTTGTATGGATATATACATATAATTATACAATGCATATGTATGTGTATAATTGTGTATATATATATATACATATATATGTGTGTAATGTATGCACATATAAATATGCAATGTGTGTCATGTATAATTATGTATATATATATGTATATACACGTAATGTATACATATATAAATAAGGGAGGGGACTGTTGTGGCCGCCTCTTTTTTAACTATTGTTGTCAAGTTTTTAATTAACCATGAACTATTTCACTGGGAAACCTACACAAAAAAGTCATGAATAACTCTTGAACCATTGTTTAGCCAAATGTCTTGCAATTTTATTTGGTAAGTTCCAGGCAGTCTTGACAAATGTCATGGGACACATATGAAATTATTTCGTGAGAAACATTATTTGCAGCCTTTACCAAGTTTTGAAAAGGATCTGAAACTTTAGCAGCAATGGCCCTCAGGTTCATTTCATCAAAGTATCTTTGGTTCAGTTAGTGGTCTGCCTAAAAGGTCTTGCATGTGTATATATACTTTTTCTTTCTAAGTTGTCATCCTTGAAAATCACAAATTTTCTTGCAGCAGCAGTTCAAAATCTCAAGCTTTCAGCTTTCCAGGCATGTCAAAATCATTCAAAATCTGTAGATTTTTGGTATGCAGTTTATATGCAGTTTATATGTAGTTTATATGCAGTTTATATGCAGTTTTCAAAACTGCATATAAACTACATGTAGTTTGGTCAAAACTGCATATAAACTACATGTAGTTTTGAAACTGCATATAAACTGCATATAAACTGCATATAAACTGCATATAAACTTCATATAAAATTTATATGAAAATTCAAGGGCTGACATGTGGTTTTTAAGGATTTTGATTATACATTTGGACTTGATTCCACTGATTCCCAAACCTTTGGACACCAATATGGACATATAAAATTCATAGTGTGATGCAATCAAAACTGGCAATGCCAGCAACTTGTTTCCTTTCCCAAAACTTTGAAACAATTGCAAGTGCAAAGGCCCAGTGCACTTGTTTACAAAAATGGTTTGAAGAATCATAAAAGGTTATTTCTGTTCACAAGTAAGTAAGCATCTCTAAAGATCCAAGATCATCATATGTAAATCTCAAGTAAAGAGGTTTCAAGGAACCATAAAAGATTCTTTTGGCTCACAAGGAAACATCTGTACAGGCCCAGGATCATCCCCTACACATGTAAATCTCAAGTAAAGATGCTCTAATATACCGCAAAAATCCAAGAACATCACATGTAAATCTCAAGTAAGGATGTTTTAGGCAGGACAATACAAGTTTCTGTTTGTGTTCACAAGTAAACATCTGTACAGGTCCAAGAACATCACATGTAAATCTCAAGCCAAGAGGTTTTAAACAAAACAATAAACTTCTTTGTATTCACAAGTAAGCATTTGTACAGATCCAAGAGCATCACATGTAAATCTCAAGTAAGAATCTTTGGAGGAAACTGTCAGTGAACATATAGAGATTGAAGTGCTAGCTACTATTGGAAAAATGTATATGGAAAATCCAAAACTGTTTCAAGTATCCCCAGGTTTTTGCCTGCAACAAAGAAGCATGTTTCAAATGTTATGGATGCTTGGTCCCAAAATGGTAAAAAGACAATGATATGATCTTTACATGAACCTGCGCCTGGCATAAAGTACTCAGGCTTTGTTTGGAGGTCACTTGATGGATCCTTAATTGAAGAAACTTCTATGTGCCAATCTTTACTTGTGGATTCAAACAATATGGTATATATTTGATGGATCCTTACTTGAGGAAACTTCCATGTGCTAATGCTTACTTGTGGATTCAAACGACATGGCCTATATTTGATGGATGAGCAGGGAATATAGAAAATTAGCTAACCACATGTTGGAAATTAGTAGTTAAATAGATCTGATGATCTTAGATTAACTTGCTTCAGTAGTCCAGACACAAAGAGAGCGGCGCTAAAAGCCAATAAAGGCAGATGACCAGAGAATATAGAAAATTAGCCAACCACATGCCATAGCTTCAGGAGTCCAGACACAGAGAGAGCGACGCTAAAAGCCAATAAAGGCAGATGACCAGAGAATATAGAAAATTAGCCAACCACATGTTAGTACTTAAATGTTAAATAGATCTGATGATCGTAGATTAGCTTGGATTAATCTGGATTAATCTGGGACCAAAAAAAACAAAAAAAAACAAAAAAAACAATGTTTTGGAGACTAGTCTAAAGATAGCCCTGATCCAAGTAGTCCTGAAAACATTGTTTTTTTTGTTTTTTTTGTTTTTTTTTTTGTTTTTGTTTTTTTTGTTTTTTTTGGTTTTTTTGGTCCCAGATTAATCCAGATTAATCCTTGGGGCTTGAACAGATATCAACACACAAGTTATCGGAAGGGAATGTTGTGACACCCAAATCTCACAAGAACACAAGTTATCGGAAGGGAATGTTGTGACACCCAAATCTCACAAGAAGTATTCTTTATACATATTAAGTGTGAGATTTGGGCGGCCACAACAGTCCTTTCTGATAAATAATGCATATCTAAATATATATATATGTATAGATACATATAAAACATATTAAACAATGATAATGAAACACCATGCATGTGGATAAGCAATGCCTTGATCCATGAATACATGATCTCGTTTGTAACAGCCACAAAAACATATCGAGGTGCTAATGGCAATCATCCCCCAATGATTGGGGATGGACACATCCCGCATCTGCTCACAAGACGGAGTTTTAAACACGCGGTTTGGCCTGATATGGCCTGATATATCTGTCAATAAGAGTTTCGGTGTCAAGTGGGTTTGGCTGAAAATAGCTTCCTTCAACAATCCCATGATACATGTTGATACACGGTTTTTCCTTGACCCCATGCCAATTTTTTGGGGTAACCCTCAGCCCGTGGATTTGCTCGTGCCCTGAGCCGCTGACTTGTTGTTTCGGCCATCCAGCTAAGGACTTGAAGACATGCACAACCTGAAGGTCATGGTGGTAGCAGTCAGTCATTTTGACGAAGGAAGGTAGTCAAAGGTGGGAATAGATGGTAGTTAGTAACTATGGAAAATCACGCAGCTTTACACACAATGCCTTACTTATGCAAACTGGAAAGCGGCCATTGCCAGATTAGACAAATCCAGGAGGCGAACGTTAAAAAGAAATCTGATAACCCAATTTGCAGGCACAACTTCGGACATCTTAAAGCAGTGGTGTAAGAGCTTGGTTGATCAGACCAGTTGCAAACACCCCAATCTTGGTGTGTTCCTGAAAAATGCCTCCAGCAAATCACTCATCATTATCATCTTGGCATAGTCTTGCCCACTTCAAAACTGCATGACAATAGCTGTAATGTTACAACCCTGGATGAATCAAAACTACCAGGTTGTTTAATTGGGGCAGTACCACATTGAAACCATATATATATGTATATATATATACATAATATTATATATATATGTATACATACGTATACACAAGTATATATATATATATATACACATACACATACACATACACATATACGCATACATATATATATATATATACATTATATACACGTCCGTATATATGTACACAAGTGTGCATGTATATATATATATAATATATATATAACTTTTTTGGGGGAACCGCCCCTCATCAATCAAGCACATTTGGAAATGGCTCAAACAAAATGACCCATGCACATTTTCGATCATTTTTGGTGGCCATGCAGACATATTTATTCGCTGGTGGACGATGGTCCACTGGTTGCCCTTGAAACATCAGCCAACTGTTGAGGAATATCTTCGCTAGACATGTCTGAATTGCGGGACATGGTTTTAACAGGAACAAACAAATAGGGCCTTATGGGGTGATCATGATTGGAGGGTACACATGTTTCATGTTCAGTAATTACTAAATAATTTGAAATGGAGACATCATGACATCATTATCATTAAAATTCCATCAGTATTCCATGATAATCCTCCATTGTGGATACCCAATTTTCAAACACATCGCGTCGCCCAGAAACTGAGAGCGTCTGGTCAAAGTCGAAGAGGAAAAGCCTGGCGAAATTACGGCTGACCATCTTTTAAGCGCCGGTTGATGATATTGGATCTTTGCCAGAAATGGAACCTATGAATAATTACCCTCTGGTAAACTAACATAGACCCTGGCAGTCATCGGGGTTGGAAGATGAGTTTCCATTAAAAATAGGTGATTTTCAGGGTCAAACTGTTAATTTACTGGAGGGTATATGATATATTTACCTCCCCAGCAAATAGTGAAAGGTCTAGCAACATTGCTCCTTAGCTTAACTGCAACAATAAATTGAAGGACTGGGCTCCACTGCTCATTTTCCTGGCAGGGCCCGGATCATCATAGGTTGCAAGGCCATCAAACTGTAGATTTATGATACCCTACGGTAAACATACAAAAAAATGTAGAAATCCCATGGCTTCCGTAGGAAAATGATATAGCAATGGGTTTTCCACATCTATGTTAGCTTTTACCAGAGGGTGTATCCACATCTATCCACCACCAATCCTATAGTTAGCCTAGTTACAAACCAAGTTGCGTATCGAGGGGCTCCTTCCTGTCTTTTGGTGGCGCAAGCTCCCTTCTCTCCCTCGCCCACGTCGAACAACCCTCACCTGACCCGATCGCTCACCTGCCATGCAAAGGGGATACCAAGGTGGCCCTGGGTCCCACATGCCCATCTACAAGAAGATGGCTTGAAAAGTGCCGAAGGATGTGGAAGGTATGCACAAACTCACATAGCCAACAATAGACCGCTTGATCTACCAACCATCTATATAAGTAGGACATATGGTTGTTTCTTCGAAAAATAGTGATGACCCAAAATCATCCAACATTGGTCATTTATGATTGGAAAACCAATTATGTTGTTTGACATGTAAACCTCCGCATTCTTGTTTTCTGGCAAATTCTCACCTCTTGTCGATAAAACCAAGGCTTCCCTAAACCCATTGGCACCTTCATTCTTTAGACTGTGGGACACCCCAAAGCTCATGGTTTTCAGACCATCGCGGGCCATCGTTTTCTTGGGGACTCCACAGGTAGTATCGTCGTAACTGGGATACCCAGATTCTTGTTTTTTCAGCTTGATAACCCAGAATCGCATCTATCTATATATATATATAGGTATATATGTATATGTACCAGAGCAACACCTGAAAAAAAAACAATCATGCTTAAATAGTAATGAATATCTTTGAACTTTGTTTGGGGTGCTATATACCCATGTTTATGCCTACGGCTGCAAAACCGTACGTGCGTTTTGCTACTTTTTTGAGGATTGCTCTTTGTCTTGGGGTTGGGGTGGGGTGGGTGGGTGGGGTGGGGTATTAACGACATGTGCAGAGTGCGTGGAACACGCTCTTGCCTAACATCACTTGCGTAGCACGCTCTGCATGTTACGCTCTGCACTTTTTCCATGTGACGTCTAACACGCTCTGCATGTCACGCTCTGCACTGTTTCCATGTGACTTCTAACACGCTCTGGATGCTACGCTCTGCACTGTTTCCACTTGACTTCTAACACGCTCTGCATGTTACGCTCTGCACTTTTTCCATGTGACTTCTAACACGCTCTGGATGTTACGCTCTGCACTGTTTCCACTTGACTTCTAACACGCTCTGGATGTTACGCTCTGCACTTTTTCCATGTGACTTCTAACACGCTCTGGATGTTACGCTCTGCACTGTTTCCACTTGACTTCTAACACGCTCTGCATGTTACGCTCTGCGCTTTTTCCATGTGACTTCTAACACGCTGTGCCTAGCAATTTGCAGACAAAAGCAGGGCAGAACAAAGATGTCATGCTGTACCTGCGTTGCTGGCAATGGCGTTATGAGTGCCATAATGGCAACTTGCTGTCGCAGACAGCTACCAAACTGATGGATCGCTGAGCCGACGATGGCTGTTAAAAAAACTCGTCGAATCCACGTCTGATGCACATGGTATTTACAAGGATTTGTCAACATTCAATAGATTTTGAAGCCACTTTTTTTCACCAAAATTGAGTTATCGAAAGAGTTCGGAACAGCATTTTATATTGAAAATTACAGGTGATTCTGACGGTCCTATTCAGCAAACCCTCAAAACGCTCGCGCGGTTTCGCATCTGCCGGGATGTTTATGGCAACAGTTTACCCAGGGGGTACCTGGCAACTTTGGGTATTGATCCAAAATTCCAGACCCCGGGAACCAACATAGATGTGAAAAACCTATGTTTTCCCGAGGAAAATCATCTAGAAATGGTGGATTAAAACCACATCGATGCTTGGGGTAGTCAAGATACTACAAACAGTTGCATCCCAGGGCAAAAAATGGTGCCTTGCTGCCGCTCTTTTGGAGCCTGCCGTGAGGGCAGAAGCATCCCAACGCTGAAACAAATAAGTTCGTCAGTTGGGGAGAATCATCCCAAATATGCTCAGGAACATTAAAACAAAATGACAGCAGCAACCAGACATGGTCATATGATTATATATATATATATATATCCTATGTAAAAACAATATATATATATATATGATATATATATATATATGATATATGTATATCATATATATATATATGTTTTATAATCATATATATATATATATATAAAACATATACATATCATATGTATATATATAAATACAAATAAAACACACACATGTATATATATATATATATGAACGTATATATTTACAATATACATATGTAATACTATGTATATATATAATAAATGTTATTTACATGGTCATATAATTATATAAATATATTGTATATATATATTATATATATATATATATCTATATTGTAAATATATATATATTGTATGTATGTATATATATATATATCACGTATATATATATATATATACAATATATATATATATATTTATACAATATATATATGTATATGATATATATATATGTATATGATATATATATATATATATGTATATATATAATCGTATAGCTACCTACTGTTAGATATTATATATATATATGTCCCCATGATATCCCAACGCTCTGAGCGTCCGAGCATTGCACGGCACTGCCGCCCGGTGGATCACCGATGACCTTGTGGCGAATTTGGAGAAAAAAACAGTTGGATTTGAGGGATATAGAAATGTATGCCATGGATTTTCTTGGTAGTTCTATACCGTGATGCGTGATGGTTTCTTAGGTATGGATTTTCTGTGTTATTTCTAGGTATATCCATACATTGTACATCATTATAAAACCATTGGTTTTATGGTTCAACACCCAAATTTTATCCAAATTCATATGCGCCCACCAAATTCATAGGGCCGGGACACGGATATTAACAATTATGAATTCCACACAAACTCTGGGACCATGGAAATTTTCTACCGACCTTGGTCATTTGGGATATAACACTGTATATACTGGCAACTACCCTCCAGCAATCAAACATGGCTGGAAGATTTTCCCAGCGAACTAAACCTCCTTTTAGCTTTCGGATTTCGCATCTTGCCATGTTTAGTCCGCAACCCTTGAATCGATTCTTGGAACTAAGTTGCATGCGGATTCTTTGTTGCTCATTCCACCCTGGTACCTTTCCTCATGGAAACGTTACTCGGATGTAAATCTATGGTTTTATTTGAAGCCACATATCCACCAACCCCCAAGTGATCCATTAAAATAGAGATACATCGAGTAATTCTGACCGATAGTCTCATCCACATCTTCCAAGGGGGCTTCCAAGTCCAAACCTCTTCCGAAAGGCACCATTTTTTGTCCGAGCCCGGTTCCGCGGCTGTTGCGGGATGATCCAGATGTGCCCGAGATGTTGGGCCAATCTGAAGGAGAGAACTGGCCCCTTAAAAACACAAAAACCTGTTCTATTAAAAAACTACATTTTGTTTTGGCAAACATAACGTACTTAAGAACCAACAGCCATGTTCATGCTCAATCTTAACCAAGCAAAAACATAGTCTTTGTAGTCGGTTCATCTTTCCCCATCAAAACAATAAAACATATCAGTATAAGATAGTATAAGAATGTATAAGCCTACCCATCCTGGCTGAATTCTAATACTGCACCAACCTCAAAAGAACTAACATAAAACCAGTTGGGGATGATTCCCCTTGCTAGCCATTATTGCAGTGACATCACCAGGTGAGGTCACTATATTTATATGATATATTATAACTCAGTTATAACTCATCCAGAGTTGGTTAGCACATGTTTACATGTTTTCGCCCGCTACGGCCGTTGGTTCATGGCCAAGATCTTTGTCTCGGGTGATGAAAGGCCCAGCTCTTGTAAGGCCTGCCCGGAGCAGGCAGGAAATGTCATGGGGAAATCATCGATGAATGTGAATAGTATGGATTGTATGGATATAATAGTCATAATATGGGACATCATCGATGTTCACCGAATTCCAATGGGGATCTATGAGATCTATGAAGCATGAAACTGATGTGGTGACATCTACTTACACCATTCCACTGATCAAGATGTGGTGATAAGAATCAATAACCAAAAACCCTGGGAATCCATGGGCACCACAAACACATAGCAACCACATGGGATTGCAACGTGTTTTGATTAGTTGGTGGTTTCAAACCGCACAATTTGGGGTAGTAAGATGTATGTATGTATGTATGTATGTGTATGTATGTATCTATCTATCTATCTAGTTATCTATCTATCTATCTATCTATCTATGTATCTATGTATCTATGTATCTATGCATCTATGCATGCATGTATCTATGTATCTATGTATCCATGTATCCATGTATCTATGTATCTATGTATGTATGTATGTATGTATGTATGTTTCTATGTATCTATGTATGTATGTATGTACGTACGTACGTATGTATGTCTGAATGTATGTATGCATGTACGTACGTATGTACGTATTTATGTACGCATGCATGCATGCATGCATGGATGCATGCATGTATGCATGTATGGATGCATGCATGTATGTATCGATGTATGTATGTATCTATGTTTGTATGTATCGATGCATGCATGTATCTATGTATCTATGTATCTATGCATCTATGCAACTATGCATCTATGTATGTATGTACGTATGTACGTAAGTACATATGTAGGTACGTAGGTACGTAGGTACGTAGGTACGTAGGTACGTAGGTACGTAGGTACGTAGGTATGTAGGTATGTAGGTATGTAGGTATGTAGGTATGTAGGTATGTATGTATGTATGTATGTATTTGATAAACACATATACATGTATATATTTAAATATATATATATATATACATATATATAGACACATAATTTTTGATATCACGCAAATATGTACATACGTATTTACACTAGATAAGGATTGCAACTGGACAGCACCAACAAAAGTAAAATGTGTATATATAAATACAAATATA
>CAMXCT020002935.1:320864-440864 GCA_947184155.2 Cladocopium goreaui
CATTTTTTGGGAAGATGAGGTTGGCAAAAGGTGCACGCGAGACTGTAGCGAGAGCTCGATTTCACGTAAAAATCGAAAACTGACGGTCTCAGACCAATGTTGGAAGATCAAGTTGTCATTTAACTGATTCGTTCATGTCATGTTCGTTTTCATTTCAAATCATTTCAATTTCATTTCGTTTAAATTTCATTTCATTTCTAGTCATCTCAGTCATCTCATTGATTCAATGATTCATTCATTCATTCATGCATGCATGCATGCATGCATTTATTAAATCAATCATTCCTTCCATCCGTACATTCATTCCATTCACTCCAGTCGTTTAAAGCATTTCATTCATTTCATGTCATTCTCATTTCGATTCATTTCCTTCATTCATTCGTTTCATTTCATTCCATTTCATTTCATTCATTTCATTTGCATTTCATAACGCTCATTTCATTAATTACATTTTTTTCATTCATTCCATTTTTCCATTCATTTAATGCATTTTATTCATGTCATTTCATTGCGTTTCGTCTCGTTTCATTTCGTTCATTCACTCATTCATTCATTCATCCATTCAATCATTCATTCATTCGTTCATTCATGCATGCATGCATTCATTCGTTCCTTCCATTCGTTCATTCATTCCATTCATTCCAGTCATTCACTGCATTTCACTCACTTCATTTCATTTCATGTCATTTTCATGTCGTTTCATTACCTTCATTCATTCGTTTCATTTTCATTTCATTTCATTTCATTTCATTTCATTCATTTCATTTCATTTCATTTCATTTCATTTCATTTCACATTCATTCATTTCATTCATTTCATTCTTTCATTCATTCCATTCAATCCATCCTTTTAATGTTTTTTTATTCATTTGATTTCATTGCGCTTCGTTTCGTTTCATTTCGGTCATTCACTCATTCATTCATGCATGCATTCATTCATGTGTTTTTCAGTCATTCATCCTTTCAGTCACTTATTGCATGTGTTTTCATTTTTTGCATATCATTTCATTTTAGCTCACTTCTTTCCAACTCACCAACAATTCCTATAAGCAAACTGGTTCCTATAGTCATGTCATATTTTCGAAACTTCCGCCCCGGCGTGTGCCCGGCACTATCTGGTATGTTTATAGATGAAATATGATGAACTGGTGTTTAGCAGGGAATGAGGTAATGATCCGCAATAACTATCAATAATCATCCCATTCCCCCATTCCCATCCATTCCCTACTAAGCACCAGTAAGGTTCTGAACGTTGGCAAATTTGAAAAATGGCAGTGCTAAGAAGGTTTGGTCGCAACATGCCACAGTAGCTGCAAGGTGGTGAAACTGGGTGACCTGTTTCTCTCTACCTTTGTGTCCCTCCTTGTATCTGGAGTGGTGGCAACAACACGTAGCCCTGTTTTATGTAATGTGGGTAAAACAATGCCATAAACCAAAAATAGGTGGTATAAACAATTTCCAAATGGTTTATCATTGTTTTAGCCACATTACAGGCAATCAAAAATTTGAGATAACTGGTTATGGCCAAGAATCATCAAGAATCACTTAATCAACATTTGGAATGGACATGGCGACATGGTCATTGTTTTTGAAGGCAACGTTTATCTAGTTCCCAAGTTTCTTGGCCCAGAAGTGAGAATATCTGAGAAATCTGTGGTAAATACATTAAGTACCTGAAATTGTTGCAGAAACCCATCAGATGTTTATCCTCAAAAAGGAATGGTTTCACATATGTGCTGTACATCATATTTACATCATAATGACACATATTTTCATTGTTTAGCCATGCGTGAGAATGGAATGGTTGCATCATATTTACATGTTTACATCATTTGTAAGTTATTCAACCATAATTGTGGAATTGGAAAGTTGCCATGTTTTAAACAAGTAAATTGAATTATATTAGCATATTTGACCATATCATGTATTCAACTAACCAAACTTGAGAATGGAAGGGTTACATCAGATTTACATCAAATTTAAGTCACTTAACCATATACTCAATGGCTCGGTTTAAGGGAAAACCCACAGGAAACAATTTTTCCCCCAGCAAATATGTGGTTTTCCTGTCGATTTTCCCTGAAACCAATCCCATGAGTATACAATGATTAATGGTTACATCGTATTTAGATCTTTACATGGTATTTAAAGAATTTAAGTCATTTGACAGAAGAATGCATTGTTCGGAAGACCTACCACTTGGAGTATCAGTATCTGTCACCAATTCTACAAGGCCGAGGTATGAATTTGGTAATGCATGCCACACTGATAGTTTCCTTTCCGTAAGCCGTCCAGCATTCCTTTCCATAAGCCGTCCAGCATCCAGCAGGGTCCCGGTCGAACAATCTGTTGATCCGGGTTTTTGGCTCTAGAACCGAGGAAAAGAGCGCTTTGCAGTTCTGGGTTGTTGACCACACGTTCTTGGTTAACCATATAATGATTGACACTCCAACGGGTCTTTCACATGGACCAGTTGGGGCGGAACGGTGCGGTGTTCAGTTTTCACGCGTCCATCTCACAGGTCATCGAGCTATCAGGTGCGGAGGTCAGTGTGGCCAAGGAGAGTATCATTGGCCGCTTGGAAAAAAATGAATAGCCTGGATTTGCTGAAAATGTTTTGTGTGAGATTTTTGCAGGTGCTGTTTTTTTTTGTTTTTGTTTACTAATGTGTTTTTTCCTCAAACTGATGATGATGATGATGATCATCATCATCATCCTAATCATCATTGGTTGCCACTTAAGAACAGTGTCTCTGACAGGAAAATACCCGCAAAAAATGGTATGTAAACGTATCAAATAATGTTTCTAACATGAGATGCAAATTCACAAACTTAAGAATGCATCCCAGATCGTAGGGTATTAGTTTGTAGGGGTTTGCCCGTTCATGATTTTCAGGAATGCCTACCTGATCTCAGAAATGCCTAGGTGATTTGAAAATGACATAGGCATTTCTGAAATTTAGGTAGGCTAATCTGAAATTTGGTAGACTAATTTGTTGTTCAGAACGTTGTGCAAACAAATGTGGCTTCATTTCTTTTACAAAATATTTTAAAAAATATATATTTTCAAAAAGATAAAATCTAAAATATGGTAAAACGTTGATTGAACGTTTACCTGCGGTTGTGTTATTATTGTGAAGAGTCTTCTTAGTAGACCTCACCTGCGTGAATTGAATCATGTCATTGCTTCGATCATGTGTGTGACTTGTGTCAATTTTGTCAATTGAACCGGTCAATTCTGTCAAAAAAAATTAAAAAAATGTCATTTTTTAAAAAAATAAAATAAAAAATCACTAGGCAAGAAATCATGCCATGCCCAACATGCTTTGACCCAAGCATGCAGAAACACAAATCGACAATTGTCCAAGTGGGCAAAAGAATGAAGATGAGAAGCTGAACTCAATTAGTCAGTCAGTCAATTGTTTCAATTGCCACAATCAGCTGAAGTCAATTGATCCAATTGCCACTTCTCGCCGAGCCTGCAAGCAAGTTATTAAGAATTACTTTTGAAAAAATGCAAGCAGGACCAGCAACAAACAGTAGGCAGGCCTAGAGCGTCATCCAGACCTGATCTGGTTCTTGAGTCTTGCTTTGGGAATGCGAATGGGAATTGATATTAATAAATGTCAAAGAAGTCAAGCATGCCTGCATTGAACCCTTGGTAGCGGAGCAAGCTTGGTAGCGGAGCAGAACAATTCCAACCTCAGTACACATATTTGAAGTACAAAAAGCCAAAGGGCTAATGACTCAATTGAGCTAATTGACTGAAGCACATGAGATGGCAAGCGCTGAACTTGCAGTGCTCTGTCACTGATTGCGCATTTTTTTTGCTGGAGCAAATGCCATGTTGCCTCTTGACCCCACAGAGACGGTCAAAGTTGACAGAGGGACGCACCACTCAGGTCCAGGTGAGTCAGCACAAAAGAACCCTTGGGCTATAGTACTCTTGTCGCATTCAAGACACTTTTGAATGGACAACGCTGAGCAAATTGAGCGTTGTGAAGTTTTCACGAAGCTCGAATCTGCTCGTAGATTTGGGCGACACAAGCGCCAAACTCTGGCGTGTAGTGCTCGCTTTCGATGAGCATCTCCTTATTGCCAGTGTAAGTGTGGCTTCCATCCCAGCTCTGGCCACTGGAAGCCAAATTGTCCAAGCCATCTGGCCTTGGCCTGGCGATGGCTGCAAATAGAGAGCCAGGCCCTGAAGACGGATGCCAGATCTGGAGAGGCTTGCTTGTTGGGCCAGCAAAGCTTCCCATGTAGGTCACTGTCTTCTTGAAGTCGAAGAACCACAAAACATTACGAAGGGATGGTAGTTTTGGAAGCACACTCCCTGTGGGTTGCTCCAACACCGGAATGCAATCCAAGAGGAAACTGAAGAACATCATCATTGCAGTTACTTCCTGTTGAAGGTTGCCCTGCTCCACCCATGGCCTGCTTCTATCCCCGTAGAATGAATTCTCCTCATATCTCATGCTTTGAGAGATACAGAGCGGGACGAAGCTCGAGCATCTGGTAGCAAGCCAGTGTAACGACTTTCGCCGAGAAGCCACTACCATGTCAAACCAAGTCCTCA
The DNA here is from genome assembly GCA_947184155.2 of Cladocopium goreaui. NCBI lineage: Eukaryota > Dinophyceae > Suessiales > Symbiodiniaceae > Cladocopium > Cladocopium goreaui. The sequence goes on from CAMXCT020002935.1 coordinate 325,439, forward strand.
GCCCCTTGGAACTCAACATGTCATGGTGGGGATGAAAAAGAATGTCCACAGAAGCTCCTTGGTGAAATCCTTGACGCAGCATCTCTCAACTGAGATGGGCTCGGCCAGCACAAAACTCAACAAATTCCAATTGATCCAATTCATTGAAATTGACCAAATTGAAAAGAAACCTTTCAGCAACCAGCACCATCATCTCCAAGCACGATGTTGCGCCGCGCAAAAAAGGATATGCTTCACACAAAAATGAAGGCCACACTTTCGAGGCCCTGCCGCCATTCTCTTGGTCAAAATCAAGAAAGTCTTGGCATGTGGACTTGACATGATGCAGTCCTTCTGGCCAGTCGACACGCCTGCAGGGCAATTAACAAAATGGACTTCGAGGTTATTCATTGATCATCAAAGAATGATTTCAATTTCAATGCATGTTGTCTCAATTTTCCAAGAACAAAAACAGCATCAGCGCCTATTGAATTTGCTGAAGGCCAAGAAATCATAGAAATCTAACGAAGAAATCTGTTGGAGCTTGTCATCCAGCCATTTCTCTTGATCGTCATCTTCTGAAGCTGCACTTGGGCCTTGAAGGCTGGCACTGGCTGTCACAGTGGACAGCACCATCACCGGAAGAAACGCGAGGCCAGCTTGCTGGTCCATGATGAATAAATTGACACAAATGACCAAAATGGCAAAACCAACAAATGTGCTCATGGGCCAAAAAACCTGCGGTAAAAGAATTAATCAATCCAGTACACAATTTTGTTTGGTTTCTTCACTGACAACAATACCAGTCCAAGGCTTCTGACCCTGCGTATAAAAGTAAAGGCTTCCTGAGTCCTTGGCCTGATGATGAATCTGGCAGCCTGCATTGGCATTGAAAGACCATCCCGGCACAAACTTCAAGCTTCAATACCACTGGCCACTACACAAATCAATCTGGTTCAAGTCAATTGAGTCAATTCACAATGACACATGACAAGCAGGCCCCAACATTTGACAAAGCATTGAAAAATACCATCCAGGTGCAACCCTCAGGCTGTAATACCACACAAATCAATCAATTGAGTCAATTCACAATAAACACAAGCAGACCCCAACATGTGACAGGATTATTTGATTCCTTTTTAAACAGAACAACGAAGGTAAAGTATCAGTCAATGTCTGTTACATTGATGATGAAGATGGTAAGCAATCAATCCTACTGTATAAGAGGACTTCAGTTGTCAAAGCAACTCACCACATAGACCTATTGAAAATAACTGATGGAGACAATCACCACTATGTTTATATCAAAGATTTTAACAAATTGATGTATTAACAGGCTGGTAAGCGGAAAGCAAAGAAGTTTATTTGTCATCATTGTTCGGGTGTGTTTCATTCAGAGGATGATTTAACCAATCATAAGGAAAAGGGATGTATGGCAGGGGAAGGGCAAACTATAGAGATGCCAAAGTTTGACCCAGAGAACCCTGACAAGTTCTTCGTTAAATTCAAGAACCACTTTAAGAAACTAAAAGCACCATTCGTTATATATGCTGATTTTGAATGTTTGACTACCAAAACAGGAACAGTAAGCACCAAACCAATCAAGACTGACAAATACCAACATCACAGACCCTGCGGTTTTATGATAAATGTTGTCAATTCAATTGATGCTTCAAATGAACCATTCCTATATAGGTGTGAGGATTGTATGGATGTCTTCGTGAAAAAGATGATTGAAGTAAAAGATAAGATAATGGAGAAGATGAAAGAAAACAAGGACATCATTATGAAGGACGAAGACTGGAGGGACTTAAAACCGCCACTAAATGTTTCATTTGTGGTGAGGACTTCAAGGAAGGAGACAAAAAGTGTAGAGACCATTGCCATTTTACAGGTAAGTATAGGGGATGTGCCCACGATGACTGTAATTTACAGTTTTCAATGCGTTATTACAAAATTCCAGTCTTCCTTCATAACTTGAAGAACTATGACAGTCATTTAGTCATTGAAAGAGCCAATCAACTATCTGAAAATGCCAAGATAGATGTAATAGCACAGAACAGTGAGAAGTTCATAACCTTCGCATTCAAGAATATGTGTTTCAAAGACAGTTTTTCATTCTTATCGTCCTCATTGGACAAGTTGGTCAAGTTGAGCAAGTATGAAGATGGACAGAAGAAAGAAAACTGGCAAAACAACTTCAAGTTCACTAAAAGAAACCCCTATGTATATAAGTAATGACATTGATTTAGACTTACTCACTGACAAAGGTGTCTATCCATACGATTACTTCACTTCATTTGACAAGTTTAGAGAAAAACAATTACCACCGAAGAAAGCGTTTTACAGTAATCTCACCGAAAGTCATATTGAAGATGATGAGTATGAAAGAGCACTTAAGATATGGGAACATTTCGGTATAAGAAATCTTGGTCAATATCACGACTTATATTTGAGAACTGATGTTTTATTGCTTACTGATGTCTTTGAAAATTTTAGAGACCTTTGTTTGGAATACTACGGTTTAGACCCCGTACATTATTTTACACTTCCTAACTTTGCTTGGGATGCTATGCTTCTAAAAACTGGAGTGGTGTTAGAACCGATTACCGACCAAGAGATTTATGAAATGATTGAGAGAGGTTTGAGAGGTGGAATGTGTCAAGTGGGTCATAAGGAGGCAAAGGCAAACAATAAGTATATGAAAGACGAATATGATGAAACAAAACCATCACCATCTAACTACATCAACTATTTAGATGCCAACAACCTTTGTGGACTGGCAATGTCAATGAAACTACCCATAGGAAAACTCAAATGGATAAAGAAGATGCTGACGGAACAGATGATAGTGGACTGGAATGAGAACGACGACAATGCCTACATTCTTGAAGTTGATTTAGAGTATCCACAGGAGATACACGACGAACATAGTGATTACGCATTAGCACCAGAGAATATGAACATCACCGAAAACCTACTTTCAAATCACCAGAGGGAACTACACAGAGACTACTACAATGGAAAGGAAGCAAGAGATGAGAAGACACCAAAACTCATTTTGAACCTTCAAGACAAGAACAGGTATGTAGTCCATATCAAGGCATTACAGTTTTATCTTCAAAAAGGAATGAAACTTAAACACATTCATAGAGGGGTGAAGTTCCAACAAAGGGCGTGGTTAAAGACTTGGATTGATTTTAACACTGAAAAGCGAAAAGTGGCAAAGAGCGACTTTGAGAAAGATATGTTTAAATTGATGAACAACGCTGTTTATGGAAAAACGATGGAGAATGTGAGAAAACTTATGGACTTTGAGTTAGTCTCATCACAGGTAAGACTACAAAAATGTATCAACAGTCCAACCTATCAAGGATGCCACATAATCAATGAAGAACTGGTAGGAGTTTCAAAGGTTAAAGCAAAACTGGTTTTAAACAAACCAATCTATTTAGGAATGACCATTTTAGACCTTTCAAAGCTTCATATGTATTCGTTCTACTATGATGTCTTAAAAGCAAGGTATAAGGATGATGTAAGACTGATATACACTGACACCGACAGTTATGTTATACAAACTTTCACCGAAGACATCTATGAAGACTGGAAAGGGATAAAGGATTATATGGACTTCAGCGGTTATGATAAAGACCACCCTTGCTATGATGCCACTAACAAAAAAGTCCTTGGCAAATTCAAGGACGAGATGAATGGAAAAATCATCACAAACTTCATAGCGTTGAGACCGAAGATGTATTGTCTAAAAGTATTCAACGAACAGAAAGCAGAAAAGAAAGCAAAGGGTGTTCCAAAACTGAAAGTCAAAAGGGATTTAGATATGAAAGACTATGAGGCAACACTCCACGAACACATACCAAAGAATGTAAATTTCAATGCCATCAGAAGTAAGAACCACCAAATCTACAGTATAAACCAAAGCAAGGTCGGTTTAACATCTTATGACAACAAAAGGTATTGGTTCAACGATACTGACAGTCTCCCCTATGGGCACTACTCACTTTCCAATTAATAATATTATTTAACAATAATATTATCAATTGTTCATATCAATCTCCAATTACAGAGTTGTAGTTTCGGTATAGTTGATATATCAGTTTGTTTTGTTTCTCCTTTTCCAGTTTCTCCACTCTTCCCACCAACTCTTTTACGCTCTTGATGAGTAAAACATCTGTTCGGGTCTTTTCGTCTTCGTCTATCTTTTTGATTTGTTCAAGGTAGTCGTTTTCAACACTGCTGTTTGAATTGCCCATTACCTATATATATGGTTTTAGATTTTTAATTCTTTGATTTGGATTTCGCCTTTGCTTTAGGCTTGACAAAATCTTTGATGAAGTTTTCAACTTCAAACAAGCGGGTTTCTAAATGCTCTATCTTTGTTTGTTGCTCTCTACATACCCCCCACAATATACTGTACCTGATAATTTTATATAACTTAACTTCTTAATGCCTTCATCATCAACCCTAACAATATCTTCCCATTCAGGAGGTATTACATTCATTAAATCATCAGCAATAAATCCAAAATGGTTTTTAGTTATTCCTATTTCTTTTTCTTCCTTCATTTTGAAAGTTTTAGGTTCAATTTGTTTAACTATGTCAGTGAAATTATGCTCAATACTTTTAATGTCATATTTTTTAGTAAAATCGGATGTATCTACTAAATCCCCTTCTAATGTATAAGGTGCTGGAACAGAAACTTTTGATGGCGTGACGAAAAGTCTTATGCTGTTATTAGCATAAAATCTTATGTCCCCGTTAGGGTCTTCATTGATGAACTTGAAATGACTAACACCTGCTGTATTTTCATTAAATATATAACTATTCTTGCCAGTTTCTTTATGAAAAATATGCCCTTTTGTCTTGATTGACATATATGTCTTTTGAAAAATTAACATCTTCATCTGCTTTTCTGTATCTCATATATTCTACTGAACCGTCATTTGTTGTATTACTGCCTTGAAAAACCATATCAGCACCAACATTTCTGTGGATAAAATAGTCTCCGTAAATATATTGAGATGACAACGCCCTACCTGTTGAAACATCAATTATATTTTTAGTGCCGTCTAATGTAAAGAAATTAACACCGCCCCTTTTAAATACTACATTAGTAGGAGTGGCACTATCAATTACATCAAACTTACCACTTTCAGCAACTAATGATATACCTGTATTTACTTCTACATTACCATTTCTGAAATACATAAAATCTATGGTGTTCCTTCTAAAACTGACATCAGCATTACCGATACTATCATAGGTGTTTGATTCAGCACCTTTTGTTAGTTCCACTGCTTGTAGCGTTCCTTCAAACTTCATATATTCAACATCACCCTTTTAAAGACTAAATCAGCATTACCAGCATTTTTTGTATTGATGACATCGGTTTGCAATTCAGTATGACATACGACATCTACATTAAAATATGCCTGTGTGTTTGATAGTTGAAATCTTAAATATTGAGGAAATGGACTTCCTCCAACATAGAACCGATGTAATCCAGCAGAACCAAAAAATACAATTGTGTCAAATGTGATGGCTACAATTGCTTGACTCACTCACAGGCTGCAGCATGATTTGCAACGTTATTGATTTAACTACATTAGTATCATGTATCGTGTTGATTCTATCACCTAATCATGATTTGCACACCATACAACGTTATTGATCTAACTACATTATTATCATGCATCGTGTTGATTCTATCACCTAATATGTCTCAATATGTCTCAAAATGTCTCAAAATGTCTCAAAATCATCTCAAAATTTCTCAAAATGGCATTTTGAGACATTTTGAGCATTTTTGAGCAATTTTGAGCCATTTTGAGCCATTTTGAGCAATTTTGAGCAATTTTGAGCAGATTTTTTGGGCAGGTATAAGTACTTTTTAAGCAATTTTGAGCAATTTTGAGCAGATTTTTTGGGCAGGTATAAGTACTTTTTAAGCAATTTTGAGCAATTTTGAGCAAATTTGAGCAATTTTGAGCAATTTTGAGCGGATTTTGTGGGCAGGTATTTTGAGCAATTTTGAGAAGATTTTTGTGGGCAGGTATAAGTGCTTTTAAACAATTTTGAGCATTTTTTTTTTGGCAGATATAAGTACTTTTAAATAAGCTTGAGCAATTTTGAGCAATTTTGAGCAGATTTTTGTGGGCAGGTATAAGTACTTTTAAACAATTTTGAGCAATTTTGAGCAGTTCGTTCAAGTATTCACAGTTTTGAATATTCATCTCCATGCACTTGACATTATGTCTTCATATCTAAATTTAAATTCTGGAAATATATTGTGTGAGTATATTGGTGAATATTGAATCCAACTGAAGCAGCTGAAGCAGCTCAATTGACACAATTGACACAATTGATGAATCATGTACTGCAAATTGATGCATTTTTGAGACAAAGACCACGCCTGCTGTTCGAAGAACACCACCAAGGCCAATCATTCGATCTGCCTCACACATGGGGATGTCACATCTTAGTTGAGCCATCACTTACACCATTCCTACTTGACCAACTTTTAATTGACACATTTTTTAAATGACATAATCTGGCTATGAAACCACTCTTGCTGAGACAAAAACCACGCCTTCTCATCCAAGTAGTCCACCCAGCCCAATAAACCTCACAGATGTCTCAATGACTCAACTTCTACACAATTGACAATACATCAATTGAAACAATTGACTCAATTGAGATAATTCTATGATTTGAGGACTACACACTTAGTGCATCCTATGTTAACTGAGCCCATCCCACCACGCTTCATCAATGATCTGCCTACCGAACAACTTTGAACAACAAGTTAAACATGAAGCATCCGCTGCCATGACAGTGTTTCACCTGCTTCTGCAACATGATCACCTTGCACTGGGATTAGCATTCACCTTTTTTAGCTTCCTTTTTGCATAGCCATGGTGTTTATGAGCACTAGGCTGTGGCTGTTCACAGGGACCATCCACTTGCAATGATCTGCGCAAACTGTCATTGCTTCATTCTTGCTTAAACACGATAGCATGGGCGCATAGACTGGAAACAAACACCAAACCTTGATTCCTTTGTCTGTCAAAAACCATTCACTGCTTTTTGCAATAATTAGAACAAGCACTCATTGTTCAACCTCATTGATGCCCACGCATGCCCACACTTAAGATTCCAGCTGTAAATGACACAATTGATACAAATGACACAAATGCCACAAATTGATTGAGCTCAATTGGCCCAAAAAAACAAAAAAATATGCCATGCATTCTCACCGGGAAGACGAATGCGAGGCATCAAGCTCTTCTTGACCTGGAGTACAAGCGCTTCTTGATAAGTTGAAGATATTTTTTGATATCGAATGTGACATCAATGTTTTTCAACTATCATGAAAGCTCACTCATGACATGTCAAGCCAAGTTGCGAATTGCGTTGCGCAACCAGTCATTTGACTCGAACTTGCTCCCCCAGCGCAGCAACATGTTCATCCTTGGCATTGACAAACACACAATTCCAAACAACAAAGCTGAGCTTCAGAAACCAATTCACACAATTCAAACCATTGTTGGTCTTGACGCAATTCCAAACCTGTTGTCCAAGCTGTGAACCAAATATCTCAACACGCAGACCAGACACATGAGCTTGATCTTGTGGCTCCTGGAGACCTTGGCATTGCGGATCATGCTGCGCACACCCTGGTTGATGTTGTAGTCGTCCAGGAGCTCAGTCCTCGGTCAGAATCACAGGCAGGCATGGCATGACACCACATGAAATGAATGACATGATGCACATGTCATAAATAATATTATATAATGTATTCACTCCTCTTCCAACAGCTGGACTGCAGCCATGGCACAACACCTCCTCCCATCCATCACCACCTTCAAGATCACTGTCAAGCAAGCTCTGCAAGAAGGTAATCTGCTGCTGGATCATCTCCCGCACATAGGGCTGGCTGAGCTTCGCCTATCAGCGACAAAGGGAAACAACATGATTTAATTAAATTTAAATGCCAATGATATTACTCAACTGGAACCATGCAACATGTCATCAAATATGGCCACGACAAGGCTTTGTCAATTGAAACAATTGTATCCTGGCCTTCTTCTGTGCTGGGGTCATGGCCTGGAGCTCATCCACAAGCCCAAACCCTGGGGCCGCAGTGACCTCCTCCTCTTTCTTGACGTCTGCGCCCTCAGTCTTTACTGCCTCTTCCTGTGGCCCTTCCTCCTTAATTGCCTCCCTCTCCTTTGGCTTGGGAGCTGGCCTGGTAGGTTTTGAAGGAGGCCGAGGCATGGGCTTGGCAGCCGGGGGCTTGCTGCCACTGGCAGAAGATGACGAAATTGACGCAATTGACCCAATTGGTGCTGTGGCAATGGGCCCAATTGACCGGGGTGGAGGTAGACCTGGTAGAGGGGCAGCCTCTGTGGATTTGCCACGCTGAAATTTGATGCTAGCCTCTGGCCACACTTCCCTCCACAGGTTTCGGGCCCTCTCCAGGCTCTGCTCGAAGTCCTCCTCGGTCCAGGCCACACCTGTCAAGTCGTCGTGAAGGTTCCGAGTCAGGGTTCGCATGTTCCTTAGCAACACTGAGCCATGGCAAGGACCAACAAGTTGTTGAATGAGTCAATTGAGGCAATTGAATCAATTAAAAACATTACAAGATTACTGCCATTGAATCAATTGAGGCAATTCAATTGGGACAAATGTTGATGGTTAAAAAACCATTATGTTTGAAGACAGAACTTATTGTGAAGGTAAGAGAACTGAATTGCTTCGCATTTCGATCCCACAAGTTTATCACTACAACCCCCCAAGTGAAGCATCCAAACAGCTCAGCTCAATTTGAGGCAAGCCACACATTGGGCGAACCCTGAAGAAACGCGATGGTGTTTGTGCAATCCAGTTGCGGATTCATGCTCAGCTTCGCGCTAAAGAGCACCACTTCGCACCCCGCAATCTGCAAGATCCGGATGATCACACTGGCCGTCCCAAGTGTCCGGTGCCAGCCCCAACTGCAAGTCAGCCTCAGCAAGACAAGTCTGAATGTGCAAAAGTTGAAGCTTTGACTGAGTGAAATTGCTCTTCTGAAATTCACATCAAAACTGTGAATTGCTCCAACACATTCAAATGACACAATTGCAAGCATCACAAGAAGAATAATAGGTCAAGACTAGCCAAATGCAGACAGGAAACCGGATGATGTTCCCTGGCCGGGACAAAATGTCCAGGACCACCGACTTGAACCCGCTGTGGCGGATGACCTAAATGAGAGAAGCGCTACAAGGACTACATTCAAATAAAGCAATATCAAAGACCCATGAAGCAAATGATCCATAACAACTGGCTCAATTGACAGTGCATGCCATTTGACAACAATTGATTCAATTGACAATATTTAATTCAAACACCACTGCCACTTGACAGCTTGACTCAATTGACTCAATTGACAACCTGCTTGCCATTCTGATGCCAAGCCACTTCCTCCTGCACCTCCGCGTGCAGGCCGCTCATCCTCTGCTTGGTTTGGTCGTGCTCCTCGAAGCTCCTGAGCATCCAATCCCAAACCACAATGATGATATCATCATCAATGCATTCAAACATTCTGATTTTGATCTTAATTAATGCATCAAAGGCACTGGCGTGTCAGCTTCAACGGAAGCCTGTGCTCCCACACCTCCTTCATCGGGTCACGCAGGTGACCACATAACTTTTCGATGATCCTGACCACCTGAGGTGGTGGATCCTGCAACCAATGAAATGCACAAAGCAATTTGATCAAATCAAACACAGCCGCTAGAGAACTATGCAAAAGTACATTAATAATTGTCAATTTCCATCATGATCATGACTCCACAAGGCCCTGTCCTTCCACCCACGCCTCGCATTGCCCGATCCATACCCCAGGATCGCGACTCGTCGAGGCCAGTGGACCAGTTGTGAGTTCCAAAGCACGATGGGAACCTGACATCATTACCAAAGCAGACAATTGCCAGCACTTCAACACTTCACATGACTGACACAATTGACACAATTGACACACTTGATCCAAACCAGCCAATGTAATTCAGCAAACTTCTTTGATAAGCCAAGAAACTGTGGTTTGGTCACTTTTTTTTGGTGACCCAACTGACGTTGTCATACTTGATGCCCTTGTTCTGGTGGTACCTTGGTAATGAACCAGCTGAAAGCCATCATTGGCAACAATCAAAGCAGAACATCCTGCAATGCAGGTAAGTTACTCCTTCAACTTTGTCCTCGAAATCGACAGAACGTACTTGAGGATGTCAACAGGCGTCTTTTTCTCCACCAAATCCCTGAGTAACAAGTGAATTGACCCACACTTTCTCTGACAATTGACCCAATTGAAGAGAACTCACCACAACAAACGTTAAACATCATCAAATGAAACATAGAAGCCCAAATCAGCAAACTTAATCCCACTTCTTTGATCCAAGGGGCACCAAGTCCTGGGCGTTGCTTGGGCACTCAAGGTGGACCAAGTAGATTGCCTCAAGCAAGCAGTTTGCAAATGCACTATTCCCAGATTCTAGTAACAACGTTGAAATTTATCTTGTGACACTCTTGAAATTAAGCGACCTGTTTGTTTCATGTGCGATCAAGCGACCTGTTGCGCTTTCCTTGGCCACTTGCTCACCGTTGAGCGCCACTCAGACGGCAGGTATTGCACAGCAATCGAGGCCGAAGACATTTAATACATTTGAAATCAAATTGTTTTGCGTTTGTTGTTGTTCATTGGGTTGCCCTTTAAGGATGTTTTTCTGCATGATGCATGACTTGTTTTCAAATCTGTTTTGATACAAATGACGCAAATGACGCAAATGACACCATTGATGCAATTGAATCCAATTAATGCTTCGAGCACTAGTTGCTTCAGGACAACTGCCATATTGTCATGATTTGCAACCACAAGTAATTCAAGTACAATGCAATTCAATGAATCAAATTGAATGACTGGCACTTGAACAACACAGGCCTCGCCTGGGTGTATCCATGAGCCTGCCACCAATGTCACAAAGGCCTGCCGAAATCTTGTAACCGACGCATGGCTAAAATGACACTCACTTCCCCTGGTTCACTGAACTGACTTACCGGGAGTCAATTGACTGCAAATGACACAATTGACATTTCAAAGGAAACAAAGCTGAGCCTGCAAGTTACCACCAGCCACCTTAAGACACGAGAAACTAAGATGCAATCACATCTCATTTGCTGCCATGAACAAAGCTTGTACTGTAAAGGAACCATGTCCCATTCAATCAATGTGCACTGACAGGCTGAATATGATTTTCTTTTTTCCAACATGCAATCAGGTTACGCTTACGTGGTGGTTTGGGTTGGTGGTTTGGAAGTCTGGGAAATCAGTGTTTTCGAAGTATTTTATTTTAATATAAAAGTGTATAATTTTATGAAAAAAGTAAATTAATATTTTATTTCATAATAATTATTTTAATAATTCTATTTTCTTACTGACTAATTCATTTACGTTTCAAATTTATGATTGATTAGTCTTGCAATAAATAATTAGATTCTAGATGAGATAGATAAATTTATTATTAGATGGATGGGATGGGGATGGGATAGACAGACAGACAGACAGACAGACAGACAGATAGATATATAGATAAAAAGATAGATAGATAGATAGATAGATAGATAGGATAGGATAGGATAGGATAGGATGGGATAGGATAGGATAGGATAGGATAGATAGGATAGATTTAGTGGTTAATTGAATTGGTGGGTTGGTTGATTGATTTGATTGATTGGATGGATGGATGGGATGGATGGATTGGTTGATTGATTGAGAGCTGGTGGAGTCGTGGTCTCTCGACTTGCTGCAGCAGACGCTCTTCTTGACCATCTATTCACCATCTGCAATTGGCGACCACAATTGATACAAATCACGCAATTAAGACAAACAGCAAATCAATCAACACAAATCACGCAACTTGAGCCCTATTGCCTCTGACATTCTTTTCATTCATCCGTTCTTTCACATAATTTGATTGATGCATTGGCACAGCTGCTGAATAATAAATAAAGCCCTGGATGAGTAGAACAAAATGAACAATTGACTCAATTGACCAAATCACTTTTCAAGATGAAAATGACTTTGCCAAAAGTGCTTGTCAAAGAAATCCTGGGGCCCCCACCCTGAATGAAGTTGACGCGCTGCAGCCCCTCCTTGAAGCATCCAAACAAAACATTGACCTGCAAACATCCAAATGACGCAAATGACACAATTGACGCAAATCATTTGTCAACGAGACATGTTTGCAAACTAAGGCCCGAGCAGGTGAATGACAATGTAGTAACATCTCAAGCAATGACTCAATTCAGAGAATCTCAATCTGAAACCACTTCACACCACAAGCATTCAACATCAGAAATTGAAGAAACACAACAGATGCAATTGACACAATTGACTGACTGACTAATTGAGGGGAAGATGTTGGCATGTTTTTGTGAGATATCACATCAGCAACAGGAAATATGCATTGCCATGTGACCTGGGGATGCATCCTGACGTGGATATATGTTCATACATCCTGGGCATATGCAAACACAGGTACTAGACATGCCAAATAAATAGTAATGTTGGCAATGTAGTAAACTTGATGATTGAAGTTCCATCACCAAGCTCTGCTCTCATTGCCAATAAGACAACCATGCCACATCCATCAAGGATACTAATTCATGTCAGTTCAATGTTTGTTGGTGCATAACTTTTAAAACTTTTCAATCTAATATAAATCTTTTTTTTTTACTTTTCATTTTTTCACTTTTTCACGTTATAAATCGTTGTAAGACACGGAGGTGTTATGACATGTTAGCACGTGACACTTTTTGCTCAAAAAGTACTTTTTGAGATGCCCAAAACTCCCTACAAATTAATCTCCCCACAAGCTGGTCGCCATTCCGAAGTTTGTGACAAATTCATTGTTTAGCGGAAGATGGGGGTCAAAGTTTCGTGTTTGGTGGTTTCAACATCTTTTGCTGAGAGTTTTTGGGAACTTACCATCCCCCCAATTGGTCGTTTAACACATCTCCCCAGACCCTCCAAATACCAACAAAAAATGGTAAAGATACTAAGAATTTGGCGTAAAACACCATTTTAATTGCACAAACGGAGGGTGTAGGTACAATGAATAGGTCATTGTAAACTATGTTTTGGAAACTATGGCTGGACTAAACATAGTTTTCACCCAAAAGTGTGTTTTTTTAATTAGTAGTTCCATCTGGGTCGATGCACATCATCGGCTCCGTTCAAACGCCGCTACTTAGGCATGAACGATCAGCCCATCGGTGTCACAGGAACTGGTGGCGTCTTGGCGACGCATGGCGACCGGAACTGGAACACGCTAAGGAGCGTTTAGTCGGTTGAAGTAGGTGAATTCTATTGAACACAATATATGCATATATCAATATGATTCAATATGTCCAGTTTTCTATGTGTCAATATCGAACACCTCTGACTGATGTGGTCTTTGTTGAAGTAGGATCTTGAAGGTGATGCATAAATGCTGAGTACCAAAAAACATTGAGTATCAGATTGTCATAGATATGTGAGTACCACAATAACTGGTTGGTGGTTTGGATTCTTGTTTATGACTTTCCATTCAGTTGGGAATGGAATGTCATCATCCCAACTGTTACTCACTCCATCATTTTTCAGAGGGGTAGGTATACCACCAACCAGTTATATACCCTCTGGTAAACAGCCACATAATTATGGAACATCACCATGCTATTAATGGGAAAAATCACTATAAATGGTGATTTTCCAGTTTGTTTTAGTAAATTGCCAGAGGGTACAACAAACAATGAGGAACCTTCAAGGTGGTTCCCGAGCCCTGAATCTCGGGTTTATGGATGTTTATAGCATATCCATGGTGGAACGGGGTGAATCTAAACTAACAAACGTTTCACGCGGAGGGCCACCTTGTATATATTTGGTTATGATAAAATATAACAGTGTTTCAACATTTTGACTACAAAGAACATGTTGGGGATATCATCCTTAGATAATGTTTGTTTGATTGTGAAAGATGATGTAAAGTTCTGGCTGATTCAATGGGAACTATTTTATGTCATTATAATACGGTACAGGAACCAATGTCAACCGGCAGGGTTTTTTTCAGACAGGTTTCGGCACCTCGAAACAGCGATTCGAACAGCGATTTTCCCAAAGATTGCTGGTCACTTCTCAAGATATCCCCAAGGTTTATTGTGTCTTTCCATGTGGGTGTGTCTTCAAAATGTGGTATATCCTCCATTTGGGCCATTTAGATATTAGGGAAATTATGATCAAGCCTGAGATTTTAGGTATCCTATTTTCAGACCGCATCCATGTGTCCTGAGCCACAACGCGGAAACCTCCCCTATCATGTCACATCCTGCTGGTGCGAAGTGTAACAAATTGCCCAAGGCATTGTTAACAAATAGACTATCTGCCTGTAACATCCGTTTGTATCCTTCAAAAATTGCGTTTTACTTCAGGAATCTCCAGAATCTTAGTACGTTTATGTGTTTTTTTCCATTTGTTGGGTGGTATTTGGATGGTCTAGGCTTGCGTTTCCACTTGTTTACTGGGGATCAATCCCAAAAGTTCCAGGCAATTTGGGGAAAAAATCCTCACATTTCTACCTCCTGTCATCAAACATGAGCAGCTGGGAAATCATCCATAAATTCAGGGATTTTCTAGCCACCTTTGATGACTGAAGAGTAAATGTCATATCTATAGTCTATACAGTCTATACATGTCTATGAACCATCCAAATTGCCGGGAGGTAGCTTTGTCCATCCCCTTTTTCATCCTTTCTTCCTTTTGTTCAACCAAACTCGCTTTGATGTTTTTGGTAATGTTCTTTCTTGTGGCGAAATATGTTAAGGTCGACGCGCCAAGGTCAGGTGGTGTCAGCCGTGAGCAAAATCAATGCGATTCTTCAAGATCTCGTGAGGTCCTCAGAGAGATTTGACATGCTGAAGTAGCTAGACTCTGAAGGATTCCCTGTTATTTTTGTACTTGGTTATGGCCATGTTTAATCATTTTAACTGGTATTTCCGGCCTTAACTGGAATTATTATCTTTTTGGGGGTATTTGGGCGGTCTGGGTATGTGAGATGTTCAAGGTTAGTGTTGATATAGTTAACTGGCCCACAATGTGCCAGTTATAAGTCAGTGAAATAACCCTATTCTTATGTAATGATAAGACCATTTAGATCCATTTATAATAATTTATACTGCAAGGGAGTCCAGTTTTCTATGTGTCAATATCGAACACCTCTGACTGATGTGGTCTTTGTTGAAGTAGGATCTTGAAGGTGATGCATAAATATTGAGTACCAAAAAACATTGAGTATCAGATTGTCATAGATATGTGAGTACCACAATACCTGGTTGGTGGTTTGGATTTTTGTTTTTGAATTTCCATTCAGTTGGGAACGGAATGTCATCATCCCAGCTGTTACTCACTCCATCATTTTTCAGAGGGGTAGGTATACCACCAACCAGTTATATTCCTTCTAGTAAACTGCCACATAACTATGGAAAATCACCATGCTATTAATGGGAAAATCACGAACTTAACGAACTGTCTATGGCCATGTTCAATAGCTACGTTAGTCATTACCAGAGGATAAACCTCCATTTTGCTATGGTTTTTCTATGGTTTTCCTATGGTTTTCCTATGGTTAGTCATTACCAGAGGCTAACCCCCTAGTCATCATAGTCCAGTCCCACTTACCTAAGCTACAAATAGAGACCGCTCCGCGGCTCGGTGATGATGGCCCAAATCACCTCGGTGAAGTGGGACTGGGCTATGTTTTGGGGGTTAGCCTCTGGTAAACCATAGGAAAACCATAGGAAAACCATAGGAAAACCATAGGAAAACCATAGGAAAATGGAGGTTTACCCTCTGGTAATGACTAACGTAGCTATTGAACATGGCCATAGACAGTTCGATGATTTACCTATTAATAGCATGGTGATGTTCCATAGTTATGTAAACATCTACCAGAGGGTGGCCGTACGGTAACGACAGTGGGAATGGATCACTTCCTAAGAACAACTTGAAGAACATTTGGGGTATGATATCCAGCCGTAGCTTCTAAGGAAGTGTTTGTACTTTCTCAGACAGTGGTAATCTATCCATGCTTGGTGGCTCATCCCACTTAGTAAGTGGGTTATAACCCTAGTTATAAGTGGATTAACCCTACTTATCCCATTTATAATTGGGGTTATAACCCACTTACGATTCGTGGGTGGTTCGCCACCAAGTAGGGCATGGATTGTTGCCACTGAAATCCCCTGCTTCGTCCGGCAGATGTCCCCGGGGGATGGTCGTTGTGAATCCGGAAATTCCCAAAACGCTGCTGCGTACGCCAGGTATAAGTTGGTTTCTAAACTGAGTACAACTGAGTTAACGATACTTAATATCCCCTGGAAACCCTAGTTGGCCCTAGTTAAGCAAGTTATTTGCGCCAACTTAGCATAACTTAGCTATCAAAGATCAGCTGCTTATGTATTTCAGTTCTGGATTGTTGTTAAGTTTGGATGTTCTCCTTTGATGCTTGAATATACCTCGTCCATCATTTTTCATGGTTAAATCAATTAAATCCCCTATTTTTAAGATGGTTCAATCTTAGTTAATCATCATTTATACAACCCCAGTAGTATGATGGGTGTTTGACTGTTAGATGGTGAGGCCTCTCAAATATGTTTGTTGTATGTTTGTTGACTTATAAAGCCAATTTCTAGCTCGATACATATGCATATATGTATGTATATCATGAACCATAGTTAATGCACCTAGAAATAAACCAACTTAGCTCTCGCAGATCAGCTATATATATACATATGTGTGTGTACATATTTCCATGATATCCATATCAGTCCCATGAATTTTGTATTGTTCTTCGTTAAATCACCGGTTTTTCCCATGGTTTTCCGGTCCGGGGCCTCACCGTGACCGCGAATTCCAGGCAGATCGCGGCCGCCTGCAACCCACAGACTTCCGGTATCGTCCTGGAAGTGTGAGAGAAGTGCCTCGGGGCGAACCGCGATGCGACTGGATGGGTAGAAACTAATCCTGTAGTGTTTTTTCTTTACATAACCAAACCAATATATATATATATATACAGAAACTATAAACAATCTTTCAGAAACTATATATATATAACCATGTTCCTTAAATTGAAAATAACATAAAATAACTATAACCAACATGTTTTTGTTTCTGCTGACTACCAAAGATTGACATGATGAACTGGGTGAGTTTATGATTGTAAAAGATGATTTGATGTGATTTATGAACATATCATGTTTTTTTCCAATTCATATCTGGTTGGTGGTTTGGAACATTTTTTGTTTTTCCATATATTGGGAATAATCATCCCAACTGACGAAGTCATGTTTTTCAGAGGAGTTGAAACCACCACTTAACTAACATAACTCATAATTATGGAACATCACCATGCTTTTAATAGGTAAATCAACGAACTGACTATGGCCATTTTCAATAACTATGTTGGTCATATAGATTTGCCAGATAGAACGCCAGAAGATTTGCCAGATAAAATGCCAGATGATATGCCAGATAGAATGCCAAAAGGTATGCCAGATAGAATGTCAGATAGAATGCCAGAAGGTATGCCAGATAGAATGTCAGATAGAATGCCAGAAGGTATGCCAGATAAGTGCCAGAATGTTTGCCAGAACATATGCCAGAAGATTTGCCAGATAGAATGTCAGAAGATATGCCAGAAGATATGCCAGATAGAGTGCCAGAAGATATGCCAGAAGATATGCCAGGTAGAATGCCAGATAAAATGCCAGATAAAATGCCAGAAGATATGTCAGATAGAATGCCAGAAGATTTGCCAGTAACAAAACGTATAGATGTCATGGTGGGGATAACTCGAAGTAAAGTAATTTTGGGGTACCCGTTTTTTAGGAAACGTCCATATGTGCCATTATTCAAACTTGGATAGTATAAGTTTATTAGATTAATATCCAGTATATATATATATATGTATATGTATATGCACACACCTAGACCCTCCAAGTACTCATAAAAACGGGTGTTTTACCCCATAATCTTAGTACTTGACCATCTTTCGGTGTGTGAGGGTCGGTATACAAAGTTGTATATTTCCAATGATTTCCAGAAAAAAAGGGATCGCAGGAGTGCGATGATGGCTCTCACATCGAGTGAAAGGCTGCCAGAGCGCAGGAGACAGACATCAGGAGACTTCTCCGGAGGCCCGCAAAGGGATGGTGTGCCTGCAGGAAACCAGATGGACTGCTAGTACAGCTACTAATTTCCTGCAAACCTATCCTGGCTTCACTGTTGCACACTTGCCAGCTAATGAGACTGATCGCAGAGGGTTGTCAGGAGGAGTCGCCATCATCATACCCTGTACCTTCCGACTGCTGCAAGAAAAGGAAATTCTTCCAGGCAAAGCAATAGCAGCCCAGGTACAAACGAGAACTGATCAATTTTGGATCTTGTCCATATATTGCCACCCTCAGACGGTGCGCGCTGATTGCGAAGCTATTGCCCATTGGCTGCACGTCAACTGTATGGGTGATGATCCCTGCTTTCTCCTTGGAGATTTCAACCAAGGCGATACGCTCTTCCCGGAGGATGTTGTTTAAGTGTGGGGTTGAGCTGACGTCTCCGAATCCGGCAGCTGGCCTCATTGAGAACTGGTGTCAGGCATTCATCACTGGATCAACCCGTGCCCGTAAATGGAACCAATTACAACCCCTGGCTGCTATCTTGTTAACACATGAGTTTTTTGCTGGGATTTTCTCTCGTAATTTAACATACCTGTTGAAAATCACCATTTTCAACAAAAGGTAAATCAAGTAAAAATGGCCCAGTTTCTGCGTTAGATTGTTGGAGGGTAACAGGACCATACCAGTAGTATCGCACGAGGCGGTGGCGGAAGTTTCAAAAATAGGAAACCTATAGCAGAGATTGGTTGTTGTGAATCACGGGCAGGGCGAATCCACTCATGGACCGAAAGGTGGTTGGAGCTGTGTTTCTTGGAGTGGCTGCAATGGTTGCAGTCAGTGGTCACCTGGTCGGATCTGGTCGGTCACCTCACCCACAACTGCTGGATGTAGTGTGGTGTAGTGCAGCTGTAGTTGTAGTGTAGTGGAGTTGTAGTTGTGGCGTAGTGTAATTAGTGTAGTGTCGTTGCAGTTGCATTTGTGGTGGTGAAATGAGTGTAGTGTAATGTAATGTAATGTAATGTAAGGTAGTGTAATGTAATGTACGGTAGTGTAGTGTAGCGTAGTTGAGTGTAGTGTAGTGTGGTGTGGTGTAGTCTGGTGTAGTGGAGTGTAGTGTAGTGTAATGCAATTAGTGTAGTGTAGTGTAGTCCTTATGTAATGTAGTGTAGCGTAGTGTAATGTATTTAGCGTAGTGTAATTAGTGTACTGTAGTTGCAGTTGCAGTTGTAGGTGTAGTTGTAGCTGTGGGTGTAGTGTAGTGTAGTGTAATGTAGTGCAGTTGTAGTTCTAGTTGTAGTTGTAGTTAGTCTAGTGTAGTGTAGTGGAATGTAGTGTAATTTAGTGTAGTGTAATGTAGTGTAATGTAGTGGAGTGGAGTGTAGTGGAGTGTAGTGAAATGCAATGTAGTGTAGTGTAGTGTAGTGGAATGTAGTGTAGTGTAGTTATAGTTGTAGTTGTAGTGAAGTGTAGTGGAGTGTAGTGTAGTGTAATGTAGTGTAGTGCAGTGGAATGCAGTGTAGGTGTAGTTGTAGTTGTAGTGTAGTGTAGTGGTGGTTGCATTTGAAAATGCGACAAAACCCTCACGTTTTGCTCACTTTGGCAACGTGCAGAATCCCGCGCGCCAGCCACGCAAAACGACATCTGAACGTCAAAAAGTGCTCCGAAAACGTCTTTTTTTTTACACTTTTGACTTCGAAATGTGCTTCGCGCCGCAACGGCGTGCACTTTTTCGAAATCTCAACTTCAAAAAGTGTCTTGTACATGTTGACTTCGAAATGTGCTTCGCGCCACAACGGCGTGCACTTTTTCGACATCTCAACTTCAAAAGTGCTCCGAAAGTCAGGTGTTTTTAGGTTTTTCACTTGCAAACGTGCTTCGCGCCACAACGGCGTGCACTTTTCCGACATCTCAACTTCAAAAAGTGATCCGAACGTGACGTGCTTTTAGCTTTTTCACTTGCAAATGTGCTTCGCGCCACAACGGCGTGCAATTTTTCATCTCTCATCTGGCCAGCCGGCTCCGCACCCGCCGCTTTAGCGAGTCTACTTTTCTTTTCGACCCTCCGGAGCCACAAATCATTGGAAAAACACAGTGTTTCGCAACTTTCCTACCTTTTCGCGCACCTGGATCTTCTTTCTTCTGAGACTTTCTCTTTTGTGATCTTCTTTCTTCTTCTCCTCTCTTCTCTGACTCTTCCCATCTCTGCTTTTCATCTGTCCATATTGTCGGAAGTTTGACTTCTAAACTTCCTCCGATTACTGGATTGTATTACTGGATAAGCTTAAAAGATTCCAAAACAGCCTTATTTCAGGTTTGCGTTTTTTTACTTTGCCAACATGTTATGTAAATACAATTTACTGACAGTTTCAAACTCAGACCCACTTACACTTCCATTGCGAAATGGTCAAAAATTGGATAGCGCATGCCAATTCATTCCTACATCTGTAGTCCCAATTTAGTGCAAGTTTCAACTCATTAGTGCCTGCCACCCGTGCTCGGGGCTAGTAAGTGCAGTGATAATTCATCCGCATGCCTCCCGTCAAAAACTGGATTCTATACCGAGTCCTTGTGGCATGGTCATCAATCCATTCATAAGATGTGAGTATACCATAATCTGGGTAAACTATAACGACCTCACTGCGACCTCACTGGAATCATGGTTAGTAAGGGGAATCATCCCAAATAGCGTTATTTTAGGTAAGTGAATTATTATCATTTACCAAACATAATATTTGCAGTATGAAGAATTCTTTCGACTTTTGGGATGACCCTAAACTTCCACAAACCATATCTGTCATGGTCAGAAAACCGATTATGTACCCATGAATTTGTGTGTGTGTTACATATGCAATATCCCCAGTTTTCCCTAGTTATATAATATATAAGCCGCTTACATGGCACAGGGTGATGCACCACCCCAGTTACAATTTAGTATTTATAACCCACCCTTAATTATAAAACCAGTCTCGTTACATCCCCCATAAACCATACTTAACTAGCATATAAACAAACTTAGCTAACGAACTGGGGCCCCAGCCTGTACATACTGTGGATGGTTGCGAAATCCTGCACCAGTTGGTAGATGGTTTGTTCCATTTAAACCCCATTGTTTACAATGTTTCATAGTCACCACAGTTATGGCCATTTATTAGTTTAACTGGTTATTTCTATGGGATTATACATTCTATAAATGGGATTTTCTTAGTACTTATAACTGGTATAACTCGGGCCTTAACTGCAGTAATTACCAACTTGTGCAAGATTTCTTCCATCCACAGCCTGCTCCAGATTTCCATTGGTCCCACGTAACTAGATGGCACAGGGTCGACCACGGCCGAGGAGCCAAGTTCCACCTTCGGAGCCTCCGCACGAGCAGCACCACCCACGGGAGGCTGCCGAAGCTTAGGTACTGTAGATGGTACGATTCCATCCGATTCCTTTTGGTAGATGGTAACTCTAATGACTTCAAGTTAAATGGGATAACTAGGTGAATTCTATGGTTGATGATGCATATAACTAGAGTTACTTCTGTTTATATACCAACTTATTTGCCTGAGGGGGCACCACGGTGTAGAAAATCCTAGCAAATTCACCCGGAATTGGAATATGAACTACTTGGAAGACCTCACAGATTGTGTCTGTGGTTGCCCACGTGTCTGTGGGGTTTGTTCACCCATTTATGTTTGTTGATTTATAATCACCAGTAACTGGTTCGTTACAAGTACAATAAACTAGTTATTGGTGTTATTAAATAACCAACTTAGCTGTTGAAGTTACTTAACGATGACTTATGTATCCACGAATCGGGGACTTACTCACCAGGGATATTAATCACTTATGATCCGTCGGAGATAGTCGGAGGATCCTCCATATACCTGGGGTCTTTTGGGAAATGACCCAAACGCTTACCGCAGGAAATCCCAGAACCAACGCCAAGTTTGTAGTTGCGACGCAGGTGCTGTGGACGGGATGACAGCGGTAGATACAGAGTGGGATTGATGCTGCCGTGGTTTGTATAAGTTCCACTGCATCTGAGACTCACAAGTGAATGGTTATACTCACAAGTCAGTCAGCCCAAGTGCACCCCACTATTGGAAGCTGCTCCAGAAACATATGAGACTGATTTCGTTCGTGATTTCGGTGCTTAATTATGTTTGGATGTTGCAACATGTTTTCATGTCAAGTTCTGAATATGTCGATGTCGAGTTCTGGGTGCTACCAACGGTGAAGGTGGCGGGATGGATCATCGGCAAGCAAGGTCGACATATCCGTGAACTCCAGGACGCCGCAGAACACACACCTCTTGAATGATAGAAAATGATGAATGTCGATGTTATGGTTTTGGCTGGTTGACCTCTGAATGTGTCACAATTAGAACTAGAAAACGCACATCCCTCTACTCACATACAGTTGCTATGTTCTTGTACCATCAAAAAATGATGTTTTACCCTGTTATCTATTTGTTTGTCTATCTGTTTGTCTATCTGTATGTTTGTCTATCTATCTATGTGTCTATCTTTCTAGCTATCTAAGCTAATTTTATTTTTATCTTATCTCATCTTATTGTATCTTATCTAATCTTGTCTAATGTTTTTGTTGCTCTTGTCTTATCTTATCTTGACTCATCTAATATCATATTACCTCATCTGATCCCATCTTATCTGATCTTACCAAATTTTCTATCTATCTATCTATCTATCTACCTATCTATCTACATACCTATCCATCCATCCATCTATCAATCAATCAATCAACCAATCAGTCAATCAATCAATCAATCAATCAATCAATCAATCAATGCAATTCATCAATCAAACATAATCATGAATATGTTCTATGATATGTAAAATATGATATATATATATATATATGTATATCCAATTGATGATATTCACATAGAACTGTCTATGTTCTTGGTTGCTTCAGGACAACAGCGGAGCTCATATCCAGGTCATGAAGGAGGGCGAGGTGCAGCGTTTGCTGCGCTGAAAAACATGGAAAACTCCGGAAATGGAGGTTTCACCGTAAAAACCATGGGAAAATACGGGAAATACACCAAACATATGGGACAACTATGGGAAAACAATGGAAAAACCATGGGAAAATATGCGGAGCTTCAACCATCAACGAATAGGGATTTACATGGGATTTCATGACAATGTACTCGCGGATGGAATTGTCCCCCTAAATGTTCATATCTCCCCATATCTCCCCATGTATTCCCATGATATTCCTTCCCATGCACCCTATTGAAAATGCGCTGGTTGGAACATGTTGGAACCCTGATAAGTTGACCAAACACCTTGAGAAACCATGGCTTTTCCCGCATGTTTTTCAACGTTTGCCCAAATTTCCCTCTGGTAAACTAACTCCTTGTTTTTCGTATGTTTACCAGAGGGTATATCGCCGTCGTCCATGGTGAGGTGCCTCCAGGCGTTCCGGCCACGGACCGCATCGTTGAGATCGGTGGACGTCCGGATGCGAAGGCTGAAGGCGACGGACCGACCAACCGACCAACCGGGAGGGATATCTTGGGTGAATTACCCTCTGGTAAACTAACATAGCTATTGAAAATGGCTATTTATAGTTGATTTACCTATTAAAGACTTTAAAGATGGTGATTTTCCATAGTTATGTTAATTTACCAGAGGGTAACTCCAAAGTGAGGCCCTCGTTTACCATAGAAACAATAGGAACATAGGGATTTAAATGGGTTTCACACGATTTATCCAAGACAAAAGTGGCATTTAGTAATGCAATGGGATTGATAGCTGATTGTTGATAACTAAGTTCGGGGCCACATAACTCCGATTTAGTTTGGTTTATGGTACGCAAATAACATCTTATAACGAACTAGCTACTGGGGTGACTCTAAACCAGCAAACACAACTGGGGGGCCCCACATTGAAGGGGTCCCGTTTGAAGTCCCTGATGGAGATCGCACACAGATGTGCCCGACAACATCCAGGAAATTAGCTTCGCTCATCCGGGAGGTGAAGCTGCAAGGCAAGTGCAACTTGACGAGGGCTCTTTGTTAGCTGAAGCTCAGGGATCAGAGCAATTCAGAGCAACCAGAACCTCAGCATATACAAACTCCTCAGGGCCGAAAGCGAGAAGCAGTTGACAGACCGTCGCATGTCCTGCAGATAGCAAAACCCATTTGCCAGCTGGCCAAGATGGTTTCGACAGTGTGACGGCCATGAAGTTCAAGTGTCTGAGAGACCCCAGGGCTCAGTCAGGAGAAGATCGCCACTCAGTTTGCCAAGACCACAAGGTGGTGCCCCCCAGCGATGTGAACGTTGGTTTATAATCCCATGAAGACTAGTCCGAGAAAAATCTACCATAAGTCCTAGTGAAATTAGAGTTTGTGGCCCCCAACTTAGCTATCGACCGGGGGCACCAGTCCTAGCATCTTCCGTTTCAACTTTGAACGTGGCACGAGTTTGAAACTTCAACGGCCGTGGGATTCGCATGGCCTTGAGAATAGCAGGGTGTGAGATTCTCGAGGGGAAGTGTCACAAAAAGAAGCTATGGTTAATGGATGTTAATGGTAGAAACAAAACTGACATGCATATTTTTTTTGGGGGACGATCTTATGGGACAATGAAAACTATGGAATAACTATATGATGATGAATATGGTAATTTAGATTAATTTAGTACCTAATATAGATTCATAAATTAATAATTTACCATTTAGATTAACTATGTAATAACTATATTCCTATAATTCATCAAGGTAATTTAGATTAATTCAGTACCTTAATGAATATATGAATCTTTTATGGGATCGTGATTCTGGGACAACTATGGGATGATGAAGTGTTTTTTCCTCAATGACTTGAGGTTATATGAAAATATGTAGGGACAATCCGGGGATATTGCGAGGACATATCCTATATAATTATATACAATATTTGTACATATATCCGTATATAGGGATATTACTATCCCTTGAATATGGAGAATTTATGGGATGATTATTGGATAACTAAATTATAACTATGGACAATGATGTAAATTTCATCGGATATTAACAGACTATCGGGTTGTTAGGGGGGAGCGGTTCGGAGCCATGGCTATCCATATTCCCGATCAATTTGGGATTCGGGTTTTCAACCAGATAGCATTAACATATACCCTCTGGTGATTCAACATCGCTACGGAAAATGGCCCATTTATATATATATATAAAAATGTATTTATATATATATATATGGCTGTGTCTTGTTTTAACGCGTGCAGTTTTTAGTAAAGGCATGAAGTTCGATTTGTGCGAATCATACCCCCGAATCATACCCCGAATCATACCCCCGAATCATACCCCCGAATCATACCTCAAAAAATCACGATTATGCATGTTTCTTTTGGGATCGTTTGGGATTGCATTGGCCTCACTAGTTATAATGGACCTGACAAGCTAATTGACCAGTGTTGGCCAGACCCGATGATCCCTGGCTACCTTCACATACCTTCACGGGGTGGCGGATCTTCTCCACGCGCACAGAGTCTCATCATTATCCCTAAGCTGGCTGGCTCTGGGTGGCTGGCTGGCTGGCTGGCTGCCTAGGTGGCTGGCTCAGTTGCTGCTGCTGGTTGGGTGGCTGGCTATAGGGCTGGCTAGTTGCAGCTGGCTGGCTGCGTGGCTGGCTGCTTGCTGTGTTGCTGATGAGGCTGATGAGGCTGATATAAATATATGATTTATGATGATTTACCTATAAAACGGAGTGCAAACCAGAGTAGTGATGCGATCATTGGATGAACCAACCTGTGATGCAAAGTTTAATGTTAACCTCTGATTTATCAACTGGGCCCCCCCCTCTCTTTTCACCTAAATAGACTTAAAGCCACCATCAAACTTGTTTGTATGTATTGGTTTTCAATTACCACAATTTAAAACGAATACATAACATGCAATTTAAAAAAAAAAGAAATCCAACAATTGTTTTAGTATTGATCTAGTACTCATGTCATGGATTTAGTATTGATCTAGTACTCATGTCATGGATTTAGTATTGATTTAGTATTCATGCCATGGATCTGGGCAAATCTGGGTTTAGGGCCAAAAAAATAGTTTTTTTCAGGGTCAAACTCTAATTAGTGCTAAGGCACCTCATGGGGGGTACCCTTGATGAGTCGATTTGGGATTGATTTTAAATAGGTTTTTATAAAGGATTTGAATAGAAAAAAACATGCATTATTTTTTGAAAATTTGAAGCTATCAAGGTAAGATCTAATGAGCTGGCAGTATGAATTAGTACATGAAAGCCACCTCAAATAAAGCATGGAAAAACAAAATCAGCCCCATCTGGGCAAATCTGGGTTTAGGGCCCGGGCCAAAAAAGTTTCGTTTTATTTAGGGGTCATTTATTATTTGTTTTGGGAGTTTGGTTAGCTTTATTCAGGGGGCATTGATAAATCGTAGGTCAACATTAATACTCTCACAGTTTGCAACGAATAGGGGTTACCAGCCGGACGTAAAACCAACATAAACCAACCATTTCACATCAATATAATGATGATACAATGGATTTATACAGCCACAATGTGGTGCCCCAAAGATAGCTAAGTTGGTTTATAACTCTAATAACTAGGACTTATGGTAGATATATCTATAGTTAAAGGGATCATAAACCAACTTATAACTGGGGGGCACCACCTTGCAACAAGTGCAATATATCCTTTGCCCCTATGTTTTTGCGGGGTATTTAAGTTTATCTACGATGCAGATGAGTTTGGGACCTTATCCATGATGCTTGGAGATGATTGTTGCAACCCCACTGCCACCTCACTATGAACTGGTGGAAAAAAATAGCGACCCTCCAGGATGGGAACCCCCATTCCCACAAGACTCTAGTAGTACTACTCCCATAATGCCATAAGGGTTTCCAATAAAACGAAAAAAATTGAGAATAGGGTATCATTGGTACATTGCGGAGCCCCCAAGATAGCTAAGAAGTTGGGGGCCACATAACTCTAATTTCACGTTTGGACTTTTGGTAGATATATCGAACTAGTTTTCATGGGATCATAAACTAACAAGCATAGCTGGTTAATAACTCCAATAACTATGAATAACTATGGTTTTTGGTACTTACAACTATAGTTACTGGGGATTATAAACCAACGTTCACATCACTGGGGCATCACCTTGTACCAGCCATCATTGTGGGCTCATAAATTCCCAAGCCGCTGCTCCGTCCCTGGGAAGGGGCAAAACATGGGCCACAAGACTACCACAAGTTGAAGGCAATACTAATGTCAACCCGGGATAGATACACCATAATAAACCACTCTAGTTTATGAATATGGGGAGTACTAAAATAGTATAACATCGTGATATGTCCCTTTAAATACATGGTACCTCCCCAATTAGTAGACCGAGGGGTTTTCGATCCTGGGGTAATATTGCCTGAGCTGATGATGATATGGATTGTGACCCGACAACACTGTATATTATATAAAAACTTGATGAATTGGGTCGCCACAGTCCCTCAACGTCCCTGGAATTCAACGTGTTTTTGAACTGAATATACCCTCTGGTAAACTAACAGTTTGCGAACTTGAAAATGGCCCAGTCGACAGTTCGCGGATTTACCCATTAAAAATGGTGGATCTTTCCAATAGTTTCCATAGTTTCCATAGTATGTTTACCAGAGGGTTCCACTTTTTCCCCTAAGAGTTTTCTAGTTTTGGCCGGGAAAAAAAAGGGAAACTACAAATCACCAAGAAGCCTACAGTGTGGCCCCCCCACAATGTGGTGCCCCCAAGATAGCTAAGTTGGTTTATAGCTCTAATAACTAGGACTTATGGTAGATATATCTATAGTTAATGGGATTATAAACCAACTTATAACTGGGGGGCACCACCTTGCAGTGATGTTTGTTGGTTGATAATCCCGAGTAGCCTCCAGTAAATTTTCACGTAGACCCTGGCAGGGGTTTGAAGACTAGTTGGAAGACTAAACATTGGTGAAAATCTCAAGGTCTATATATGTTAATGACTAGTTTCCAAAACATTGGTGATTTTCAAGGTCTATGTTAATTTACCAGAGGGTAACTAATGTTATAACTTATAAGCGCCATAAACCATTGTGTTTGGTGCCGCATTTTGAACATTGACATTGGGCAAAAACCCTTGGCCTTTGCTCATTGATGGGACAGTCACAAGTTGTCCACAAGTAAAGACTTTTCTACAGTTAAGTCCGGAAATACCAGTTGTAAATGAGTATAAATGCATGGCTATTTCAATGAGGTTATAATATGTTATAGTTCCATAAATGGGGTGATGTCACTGACTTATAACTGACTATATTTGCACCGCTTTGACTACCCTCTTCTAGGTGTAAAACATCCAGCTATGACAGGCATCCAAATCATCCTCATCGCTGTGGATAGCATGCCAGCAATGTCAGTGCGGAAGCCCACTGCGGTTGTGGAAACTTTAGATAAAATTCTACCAACTGAAGCACGATGCCAAGAAAACATCGATTGTGTTTTAATTTCCATATGCTCCATGGTGCTGGAATATTTACCAACATTTGCCCTTAAAAATACACAGTTTTGTAGGTAAATATGCCATGCATGGAGCATATGGGATTGGTCAATATCTGTGTGGTTTCAGAAATTGGTGCTTGCTCAACGGTTTTCCATGTCTACCCTGGACCTAGTCGACTCATGTAAACCAAGATATGGTTCTTGGATTGGTTGGACAAGTTGGACCTACAGTATATTGTTCATATGTTTGATAAATCTGTTCGGTTTACCTATATCTATATATATTATCAACTAAAAACACATAGACAAAGCTAATACATAAATCCAACCTAATCGGCCTGGTTGTATATAGCCGCTACTGTATCCATTATTGGCTTCTGCTCATTTATCTACACTAAGCCCGGCGCAGTAGTTGATCCTTGATCAACTGTTTTTTTTCTGGAGCCTGGCAGCGTATGCATATCTTTGGGGACGTAAAGTGAATAGACAACCCAGCCATTTACGATGATTTCATGGGAATGTCATGGGATTTTTTGGATTGCAACTGAGAATCACAGAGAAAGCTTTCGATAATACTTTAAGTGAATACTTGGTGGCGAACTACCCACTTAGTAAGTGGGCTATAACCCCAATTATAAGTGGATTAACCCTACTTATCCCATTTATAACTGGGGTTATAACCCACTTACTAAGTGGGATGAGCCACCAAATAGAACACGTGTATCTGTACATTATGTGTGTTATCCGTCGTACATCCTTTGTACATCTCTTGTTGTATCCCAGTTGTGGGCTTCCACCTTCTCCATATGTACCATGGTCAAAGGAGGCAATTTTTTTGAGGTT
The DNA here is from genome assembly GCA_947184155.2 of Cladocopium goreaui. Taxonomy (NCBI): domain Eukaryota; class Dinophyceae; order Suessiales; family Symbiodiniaceae; genus Cladocopium; species Cladocopium goreaui. The sequence continues at coordinate 355,020 of CAMXCT020002935.1, forward strand.
TCCAAAAATGGGGGTACCCCCAAATCATCAATTTTAATTACTAGGATTTTGGATTAAAAACCGATCTTTTTTGGGTACCACTGTTTAAGAAAGCCCCAAAAAAGATGCCATTGATCATGGCACATTTGGTGAACTCTGAAGATTGTATATAGAAAATGATAGAAAACGTATCTGAGTAAATTATAACGACCTCACTGTTCTCCCTCACTGGAATCATGGCTAGCAAGAGGAATCATCCCAGAATGGCCGAACTATTCAGGTTAGTGAAATATTTTTATCTACCCATATATATATAGTCAAATTCAATTTCTACTCCAAACATGAGGCTTTAATAGGGTTATCCTCTGATGTGACATATCTATGGAACATCACCATTCTTAACCGGTTTGCATCATCAATAACCGGACCATGTTTATCCATGTTTAATGTCATTTTTTCTAGGGTTATGGCCCGAGTCATCAATTAAATTATAACTTAGTGAAATCATCCCATAGACATGGAGCTACAACCCCAATGAACAATTTCTGGTGATACCATGGAAAAATAATGATGGGATATTGATGGTATGGTAGTGGTATACTTGTGGTATACTAATGATACTGGTTGGTGGTTTGGAACATGTTTTTATGACTTTCCATATATTAATATATTGGGAATTTCCATCCATGCCAACTCACGAACTCCATCATTTTTCAGAAGGGGTAGTGCTCAACCACCAACCAGACAATTTCTAATCATACAAATCACTGGTAGTTCCGGCCTTATTCGCCCAAGGCGCCACGCGAAACCTTGATGCTGATTCCAAGGCGAGTCGACACTAGCGAAACGCGTGAATCCGCGTGAAACGGGTTTCGAGAAAACCGGCGGTCAAGTTGGTTGCTGAGAAACAACAGGGGTGATAAATGGTTATAATATATAGATATGCATATCCATGGTATATAGGCATGACCCCAATCTGTATTGATTATACTATACAGACTATACATATATATATATATGATATTCATAGGATTGAATTCACATACAAATTGGGGCCCCGTGGCCACGAAATCGCGATTAGTTGGCACTATGGTTTATGGATGCATATGGTATTTGTAATGAAATAGTGAATGGGGTGAATCGAAACCAACAAACATAACACTACATCACTGGGTTGGCCCACATTGTAGATATATGGGGGTTTCCTAAAATAGGGGTACCCCCAAATGATTTTTTTTTTGTGATTTTCCCTTATAAACCATCCATTTTGGGTGCCCCACTTATGGAAAACTCTGACGGGCCGGAAAACGCGCAGTTCCACGAAGAAGTGGCTTATTTCACCATAAATCTACTTGGTGGCTCACTACCCACGAATCGTAAGTGGGTTATAACCCCAGTGATTTACATGGGATAAGTAGGGTTAATCCACTTATAACTGGGGTTCTAACCCACCTACTAAGTGGGATGAGCCACCAAGCAGGGGTTATATTCCAACTTATGGAGGTTATTGCCAATTTTTTTGTAGCCATGCATAAGCAACAACCTACATCCGCGGTCGTGTTGTAAGGAAATTTCTGACACATGTTCAGTGACACTTCCACAGTGCCACCGCTTGGTGTGAAAATGAAGTGACTGTGGGTATTTTCCAGAAATGGCTGCTAATAATCTCCGTATTGAAACTAATCCAATTTCATTAAACATCCCAGTAATCCATCATGTTTAGTGAAATCCCCATTAAACATCATTAAACATCCGATAAAGTTGCATGGTTTTTTTGAGGTCACAGCCTTCAAGTTCCATCGTTTCGCAACGCGAAACAACACTTGGATTCCTCGGGTGCGGCTTCCGATTGGCCGCGTTCTCCCTATTGGATGGATTTAGAAATTCTGAGCTACAAATCATCTACAACATCTCAGGAAAGAGCAGATTTTTGATTATTTTTGACAATTCCCAAGCTTGAATGGGTAGTTTTATCCTTGAGTTGTTTGCTATTTTTTAACATGGAAACTAGCCATAACGAGCAAAAAACTATATATGTTTTTGTGGGCTGTCAAAGATTGACCATGCAAACTGTGTGCAATTTTGAGAGGCAACTGACTTCGGATTCCGAAATCAAGGACCTGGGTGCTTGGTCGTGTTGGTCATGTCTGGCATCCTCTGGTGATTCAACCGTAAAGCATCATCAATCATCTACGAATAGGCCATGGATTCTATAGCAAAATCTTAAACATCCAGAGGCGATGTTAAAAATCCTCCAGTCTTGGGATGTCTTGAGTTCACAAGTTACGAAGTTTGACCATGTTTGACCCTGACCTATTCTAGACGTACCTAGACTCTAGACCCTCCGTGTGCACTCGGAAAAAAAATGGTGTTTTACCCTGTAACCTTAGTGCTTTTACTGTTGATCATGTTTGGGTGGTATTTGCAGGATCTAGCTTCTTAGTATGTTTGCCAAACCGTTTCACCTCGGGCTTGTCGATCGTTGGTTTCGCAGCTACGTGCCCAAGAATGGGGGCATGATTGGAATCTGAAGCACCGCCCCAAAGTTGGCTTATGTACGTTTAATTTGGAGTGATAAGCCGTCTTCAAGTATATGTTACACACATGGGGGTTTCCATAAATGGAGGTACCCCAATAGCTGGATGGTTTATTTCATGGAAGATCACCAAAAAAAATGGATGATTTGGGCGATACCACTATTTCAGAAAACCCCCACATATTGTTCTTTTTAGTATCATTTGGTCAACTTTTGTTAAACAAAAGAAAGCAGCACTGAAGTGATTTCGGCAGATCAAGGTGGTTTATTTTATCCCCCCAGTCGTAATGTTTCTTGAGTTACGATTATGATTTATAATATTATAACAATGAAGACACCATTGCAACACCATTGGAAATATACCGTTTGGTAAACTAACATAGCTATGGAAAATCACCATTTTCAATGGATAAATCAGCTATAAATGGTCATTTTCAATAGCTATGTTAAGTTACCAGAGGGTCATGGTGTATAGTTGCCCGACTTGTATAAACTAACATAGCCATTGAACATGGCCATGTATAGTTGATTTAGCCATTAAAAAGTCTGATTTTGCATAGTTTTTTGTATGTTTACCAGGCCGGGTACCTACCATAAACATCCATTTTGACCCGGATTACTGCAAGCTACAAAGCAACTTAGCAAGGGGGTACCACCTTGCAAGCGCAAGATTCCCCCATTTATGCATTGTTTGCCATGGAAAATCACCAAACAATGTATGATTTGGGGGTACCACCATTTTAGGAAACCTCCATATATACAATGTAATGTGTATATACGTATATAATGTATACATTCATTGTGCTTGTTCAAATCCTTCACATTCATTGCTATTTATATATAAAATCATATATATATATATACACACAGATTATACACATATACACCATACATACAACTGGGGCTCGGGGTTCTCACTCCCATTTGTATGGCTAATAAATATGCTTTATAGACATATCCAGATTTTTCCTCTGGGGGGCCCTCCTTGTATGGAATGTGTGTGTACAGCGTTGAGAAAATGATATTCCCCACCAACTATTGATATAACCTCCTTAAACCCTAGTGAAATTGTAAATATCAAACAACCTAGGTGATTTGGGTACATAATTGGTATATATTCTTTCCCAAGTTCATATTAAACACCCCCCAGAAACGATGGTTTAATTCGGGATAAAACCATATATTCCGTTTCTATCTTTTGGAGGGCGCTATACCTGGTGTAATCTACTAAGAACAGGTTCTTAGTATTTGGGTTCCACTAAGCATTGAATTATTACAATCCATGGTGAAAGTACTGGTTTTGATATTGGTAGTCTATTATCTACTATTCCTTATATTGATGTAATTACTGTTTATATTGTCAATGCACAATTATTTACATTGTTAGTATTGTCAAAACTGTTTATATGGTTACTATTGTCAATACTACAATGATATTGAAAAGAGATCAGACAAGAATTCAGTATTGGACTAGCTATTAACAAACCAGTAGAGCCACCAACCGCAAGCAGTTCGCGTAACCAGGCTAATGACGTCGGATTACTGGCTACTTCTAGAATTTTGATTGGGATGAATTGCTGTTTTGCTAAGTCATGGGGGTACCCCAAATCATCCACGTCATGGAGAACCATTTTAGTATATATTGAAACCCATGTGGACTTCGGGATCACCAATTGTAGGAAACCCCCTAATTGTCACTGATAGCGAAAAGCTGTCACCAATGATGATGAATTTATTAGCCTTTGTTGGGTGATAGTCAGTCATCATTCCGCACAATGTCCGTACTTTTTTTTGGTTCTGCAACAACACATGGTTTTAATGTGTTTTTTCCCACAGCTATGATCACGGGGATGGTTGGAAAATGTCCAGGAAACATACCCTCTGCTAAACATACAAAAAAGCTATGGAAAATCATCATGGATTAATAGCTAAATCATCATAAATCCTCTATAAATGGTCCATTTTCCATAGCCATGTTAAATTACCAGAGGGTATGTTTGTTTTCCAATCATCAACTATGCGGTTGTATTCTTGAACCACTCCATCAGCATCCATTTGACCGCTTGACCAATAATACAAAATGTATCAAAATGTGGCCCCCGTTTACGATCGCTAAGTTGGTGAACAGAACTCCAATTTCACTATGGTTTATGGCACTAACGAACTAGTTACTGGGGATTAGTGCCACCAACCTTCACATCACTGGTTTTCCCCACGTTGTAGCGTATCCGTGCTTCACTTATTCCCCAAACTGGTAATCTTCATCAAGGAAATGAGGGCAATCCATTGGAATGGGGCCAGAAACTCATCGTCTTTGGACCCCTGAAACTTATCTGTCCTAATTTCTGACATATCATCTGAATATATATATACCTAGGAACCCAAATGAATGTTTTTTTTTGATCATACGGCCTCAACCATTTTTTTTGGTCATTACGGCTTACGGGTGTTTCCCAATTTGGGGGTTCAGCCATAATCACACACAATTGCTTCACCCCCTTTTTCTGTGCTTTGGACCATCAGCTTCAAGCGGGCCCGTCATCTCGGCGAAGCTTCTCTTCGTCGGCTGCTGAGTGTCAGGGTTCGGGCTGTTGACCCACGCTTTGTTTGCCATCACAAGATACCTTTGAAGTACTCTCAATCCAATTGCCCTGGGGGAAATGCGTCGGCTGACGCGACAGCATCTCCCCACAAAGTCCTGAAATGAGACATCCCCAGGGAACGGAAAATACAACAGTGATGACACATACTAGGATAGGACCACATAACGACCAACATATCAAAATTCAAATAAATTCAAACTAGACTCCTCATCAGCCTGCACTGACTCCGCTAGGATGTTCAGTGTCCATTTGTTTTGGGCTCCAGATACCAAACGACGCCAGTGATGGTCCAACATGTGAAACTTAACATAGATCGGGAAGCGTGATTTTCGCTCAGTGAAGCACCTATAGGCAAGATTTGCATAGATACGTAACCACTTTCTTCCGTTGTTTCCAGCTGCAAGCGCTTCATTGGACGTCAGCCACAACCCAGACGAGTAACGAATTGAAAAAGTGTCGTTGGCCGCTTTGACAGCTTCAAGAATCATCAAAAAATACTCGTCCTCATTGAATTGATTAATCCTCCCTGTCAAGAACCATTCCACAAACCTGTGGTAGATATGCGTGTCAGCAAACTTTGACCAACCTCCTTCAGGTAAGACCTGGAAGCTTGTAAGGCCAATTCTCTCCGCAACAAATGGACCTGAATGAGGAAGGTTGCAACCCGGCCGTTTGGCCCACTGACGTAGGAGAACATCCAACTGGGAAATTTTGTCTTCCCTTGACCCCGGCAAAAGAAGCAAACATTCAGCCAGCACTGAAGCTATGAAAGTTTTACCTGCTCCTCCATGGTAGTTGTGCCAAACATCAGTCTTGAGATAGTCATGGGGACGATCGATACAATGAAACAATTGCAGCACTGAAGGTCGTGTAACCCAAGGATCAACTGTAGCAACCACAGACCATTGAGCATCTATGTTGAAATCTTCAAAAGGCCCCCCTGGCTTTGTGCCAGCCAAACACATCCAACAAACCCCAGGAGGAGATTTGTTTTCCTCTGACCTGTGCGCCCTTTGCCAATGCCTCGTCAGGTCTCCAATGGTCCTCAAAAACGGAAGATCCCCTTTCACACCTAAGCAAGCGATGTTCCATCTTTCCCCTGCGTAGGTAAACCCAATGTCTTGAAGTTTGAGGAGGTCATTGATCATCTTGTTGAGTACAGCCTGGAAATTCTCCTGAGTAAGGATAGGGGGCTGAGTGGGATTAAAATTAATGTCACAGGAAAGGACAACCAAAGGCAATCTAAGAGGATAGAAAATGAATAATATCATAGTCCCAGAATCTGGTTTCGCCTTGTAATGTTTCTTTGGCATTGCAACAAACAGCATTCGACTGTTGAAAGAGCTCCCTTGAAGGTTGATACCCATCTTGAGTTGACGAAGAGATCTAATTGGATGTCTTTTGAGGAAAGGTTTGCTGCCACGACCAATGGCCCCTTGTAGGCTCAATATCATGACACCCGATCGTTTGAATCCACGACCTTCATCACCATGAATGTAAACTGGAATTGTTCGTGATAGCGACAGCTTGTTTTCAGCAGCAGCTCGAAAGACTCCATAATCTGGCCATTCAAGGCTGTAACGTCGCCAAAACTCTAACAACATTGGTTGCACTTGTTCCATGGGTTGTTCCCCAAACAACTTGGACAAGTTGTTGGATTGAACCAAGTAGTCAATGGTGTCAAGCATACTGAGCACAGGGTAGCTATCACCACCATCCAAGTCAACCCAGGAAACCGGAATCTTCAACGCCAGGTTGTGCTTCTCAAACCTTGGTTGGGGCAGGGTTCAAAGTTAAAAAGTGCAAGTTGAAATGCAACCCAAAGCATCCCTAAAAAGAATAATTGCCGTAATTTTTATATGGGATCATATGGAGTCAGCTTCAGCTACGTCACAGTTTATGGCATTCGTCTTCTGCTCTCTTAGTTGGCACACTTGCAAGACGGGAAGTGATTGGGCAACTTGTAGATCCATAATGATCGACTGCGGCCTTGCTCATCTCAGCTACAGACTTGGCGGTGGCCTGGGCGATCAAAATCCAATCGTTGGGGGTACAATAAGCTAGAGATCTGAAAAGGGTCATGTGAAAGAGATCATGCGAAAGAGGTCATGTGAAAAAGATCATGCGAAAGAGATCATGTGAAAGGATTCATGTGAAAGAGATCTGGTGAAGGAGATCATGTGAGAAAAAAAAACTTTGAAGCAGGAGCTTTTGACCTTTTTCTTTGCCAGGGATCGCTAGCGTATGTCATGTAATTTTCAGCATCACGTAGGGCAATGGGAGCACCACGTGGGAACAACAGCGTGCACATTTAAGCAAATTTGCACAACAGCGCAAGCCATACTGCATGGCCTAGCCATAACGAATTGGCAATTGAAAAAAGCCCACTCAGCTGCCACAGCTCACATTTTGATCGGTTTCATCACGGTTCACTTCCAAGTTGATGAATTTCCAATTGCTAATGACCGTATCCAGAACCTGTAGTTGCTCCAAATCACGGAGTCTTTGCCTTGCTTCAAAGGCATGCTTTTCAAAAGGCCGTTTGGGTCCTGCCACAAACCCCCAGGGCAAGTCTGGGTCGTGAACACCCAAAGCTTCAAATGAAGCCTTCAATGAGGCCAGAATTCTTTCCCTTTTCTCAACTACACGGGCTCGAGTATCCATGGGGAGCTGACGACTAAACTATTCTGATTTTTTGTTTGTCTTTTGGGCCAAATCTCCAGAATGGTGGCTTGTCCAAAGTATCCAAATATAATTCATAGTTTGATATAGTTTGTTTTTTTTTCACCCTTTCCCTCTTGGGTCCCCGGCACCATTTGCAATGCACGATGCTGCATGCTTTCCCATTGGTCCAACAGCACCTGGCATGGCCAAGGTGCTGATGCGATGGCAATGGGATCTACAGAAACAGTGGGAAGGCCAGGGATGGGTCTTTCTGGGCATGCTGCACTGCATGGATAAGATTTGTTGCTCATGGAATTCACGCTAGGCCCAGGTGAGCATGTTCAGGGTTGACTCCAATGCAACCACACGCTTGAAAGGGCTGTGAGATCGATCCAAAGCAAATCATTTCAGAATTGCAAAACCCCATTTCATGAAGTTTGCCTTTACTTGGCAGACTTGGCTTTCGCCTTGCTCTTTGCCTTCGACTTTGGCACCTTTGGTGCTGGCAACTCAGAATTGGTATCGTCGTTCTCAGACTTGCGCTTGGTCCGGGCAGATTTCAAAGCCGGCCTTAGGTATGACCATGTGGTGATATACCGTGATATGTGTATCAGACTTTATAAGATCGATTCTACTTCAAATATATATGATATAATATGAATGAATATACATATGCACATGTATGTTCACACTGTTCTCACCAGAATTTTCTGGGGCGAATGCTGGGCTTGGACTTCTGCACGTGTAGCCTTGCTTCCCCTGGGACGGCAAAAAACATAAACCCCATGGTTCCACCACCCATAGAAATCCAGTTGTTCAGAGTGGTTTTAAATCAAGGCACAAGACTTCTGCGTATTCCAATTGCTTGTCAATGTTCTGAGCCAACCTCAAAGTGCCGGGGCTGATGGAATGTCAGTAATGTTTTTGCTATATACCATTTTATAACAATAGATTCAACATGATTGTGCCAAAGAAACGTATCAAACGGTTTTGTCTTCACTGCACGGTAGCGAGCCAGGCTTGTAGCCAATGCATCATAGTGAGTGTCCATGGCTTCATAGGCAGTCTTGAGGACCGACTTCACACTTAGGGTATGGCTTTAAATGAGATGATGCAAAGGTCACTCATGAAAACAAATACTGTTGATTCAAATTTGATTGTGTGATCATTGAACGCCAATCCTACCAATACTAAAGTGGCCTGGGGTTCTCAACTTTTGACTCGATGTCTCGCAACTTGGCCGACTTTGCCAACAGAGCTTCCATGGACTTGGTCAACAGCACATGTGTTTCCTGCTCTGGGTCATCGATTGATAGACAAAAAAATGTAAATATACTTGCATGACAAGGGTTCCCCCTACGATAAACGGTCAGTCCTGCTTCTCCACATCCGCATTAGGTGGCCTGGGCTCACTTCCTGGAGGGTCAGCGGCAGCCTCTTCCTCAGCTCCTCGATCCATGGCCGCGGGGTCCTCCAGGGACAGGGTCCTGAACTCAACGGGCCTGGCAGAACCACAGATTTCCTCCTCCTCTTTGGTTTGGGTATATCGCTTTGTCAACTCCCCGGACTCATCCACTTCGATGTAGTGCTGTTCGATCTTGGGATTATACTTCCATTTCCTGCCATGATTTTCCGGTAATCGGGCTATGATAACTTAAGATGCAATAAGTTGAAATCATATTGAAACATCCATAGCCTTCGAAGCTTTGGTCGGTCAGCTGTGTAAGCGGTCACTGCGTCAATCTCGCACCTCAGGGGTGATTCAATGATGACATTCTTTTCAGGGCTACATCATAATAGATTTCACCCATTTGCAATCCAACTCATAAGTTTTAAATCTCAAGACCACATGAATCTTAGGCTAGCCACTTTGGCATTTTCAAGGTGTCTTTCATCTGACGCTCTGTGTACCATCCAGCTTGCACTTTCAAGGTCTTCCCGGTCTCCTCCACTACAAGCTTACGGACGGAACTCTGGCACTGGTCCTGCAGGCAGCTCACATGGGAGCAAGGAGACATGGAGTGGGAGTTTGTTGGTAACATGTAGACTCTATAGGCTATACTTTTAACTTCAAGATGGTTCTAAGATGCAATTGTTGCAATGGCTCCTTGTTCAAAAACGCATCTTTGAAGATTTGGATAAGCTCCAGTCGGGCGTCAGGCCCCTGATTATGATATCGCTCATAAACATCCTGGGAACACTTTAGACCTCCATTCTTCTTCTTGGTGCACCAGCGGCGGAGACGTTGTTCAACCGCAGCATCACTCATGAGTTTGCCGTTCAACAGCAAACGTCCCCTGTCATCTCGGGTGATCTTCTCGCCGGAGTCCTTCACAAGAGACAGCTGGTGGTAACACTTGATGGCTAATTCCCAACATGCATCTCGTTCAAGGTGTTTGGCAATGATTGATGGAAATATCTCAACAAGAATGTTATGACACATGATTTCAAACCCCAAACCCATAACCCCGGTCCCCATTCCCTGAAAACCTGGCCTCACCATCCTCATCAGAGTCCGGGGCACGTTCAGCAGCATGGGATGGAGCCACTGAGGGAGTGGGGGTAGGAGGGCTAGACTTGGGAGTAGGTGCAGACGGCCGTGGGGAAGGTGTTGAACCCACGGTTGAATTCGAGAGTCTAGATTTCTGCCTCCTTAGAACTTCAATCTCCTCAAGAAGCTTTTGCTTTTCTTCCAGTGCCTAACGCATTGCAGCACATATTATATGATCATATATGATCAATAACATCCATCATAAGAGAATATAAGAGATTGATAAATAGTAGTTTGTCGAAAATTTCATGTTCCCACAACTTTAGGTTCCCAGCCCGCTCATGCTCGGGGTCGGCATGTGCCGCAGAAGCTTCTTTGCCAGGCTTGGCTTCCTACATCACACAGGCACAAGGGACAGAGGACACAGGTTCAGATATCATTATAGGTTACCAATTGCAAACCTATCACCTAAAAAAGATCCTCACAAATCTCAATCTCTGATGTTTCTTAATGGGTTTGCTTACAGTATGCAATGATTGCAATGGTTTGTGTCCTCCAAAGTAGGAGCAGGTGGTGCAGCAGACGGTGTCAAGTCCTGGCACAGGCCAACAAGGGGTTTGGTGTTTTTTTTTTTAAAATAAAAACAAATCTGCCATATGGTATATAGTATACCCAACACCTTTTGAATATAAGTCCGGCCTTAGCATCCATCATAGGAGGTGGGTTCTCTAGCATCAGAAGTTCATCCTGCAATGCCTGACAGGTGACCATTGAAATCGCTGAGGGAAAGATTATACTTATGGCTCTTTGAACATTAACATTTCAAACCATTGAACTTAAACCTTCACCCTGGCCTTTAACTCCATTTCCATTTGTTTCTGGCGGGTCATCCCTTCCTTCTTAACTGCCATGAGATGATTCTGACCAGCACCCAAGGATGCGCAGCTCCACGCACGAGAGAGCAAAGGCTCCATTCACCCAGCACACCAAGCCGATTGGTTCACAAAATGGCTGAGGGGAAAGTAATTACTGATCTCATGAGTGATGGGTATCATGTGAACACATCATGCATTGAACAGCACACTTGTTGAATCGATATATACTCACATTTTCCAAAGACAATCTCTCACACACGTAGCTGAAACGTCTCACACGTGTGAAACTTGAGATGTTGAATGTCTATGGACCATGCTTTGGCCGATACCCATTTCCAGAAGCAGCTAAGTTCGCTGCAAAAGGCATCTAGCGAGAACCCCTGGAAAACAGCCCATATATGGTATTTTTTCAACATTTCGCTATGGTTTTTTTTCCAATAAAAACCCAATAAATTACGGTTTCAGTACGGGTACGGTTTTTTCAATACACCCAAATACTGGAGTATATGCCCATATATGGCCATATTTGATTGTTTTTTTGATCAAATCGATATTGTTCAAAATGTGTATTTTTTTTGATTGGATCCGTCGGGGTTCCCATAAAATGCTTCTCAAATATGTGTTGGCAAGAGTTTTCGCCAACTTGGTGGAATTTGGAGGCTGTACGATCCTCTTATGTACAAAATACAGGTCCTAATATCCGCATCGGAACACATATCCCCGTATTCCATTGACTCAAAAATAGTCGCTCCATTGGCATCAGGTGGGCACTCAACTGGCTTGCAGTCTTTCAAGAGGCGAGGAAAGATCTCTACGATCTTCATCCCAAAGCGGAGCGGGTAGCACCTGATTTACCAGGCTACAGGTCAAATGGACGTTAATGATGGGGTGCAACAAAACCAGTAGTTGACAGTAAAAACAACTGAGGTAAAGGCTCTGTACCCTTTAGATTTTTGGTTCCATGCCATTTCCTTTTTCCGGAAATAGGATCCACATAAACAGCAGTGTTCTTCTTCTTGTTGTCACTGGGTTTCCATCCAGTAAGCCGACCCAAGTTGAAGCGTTCGACCCATGGGGAATTGGAGTATGCCACATGTCGCTTTGGAGAATCAGATTTGAATAAACGCATCCACCAACAGCTTCGGAAAACCTTGGTTCAGAGATCCAGAGTTGTAAGATCCATGGAAGATAATCCAAAATAGACATTCACCAATGAAATCATTTATATTCAAATCGGGGGGCCGTACAAATAGTAGTTAGCCAACGGAATCGAGGATGTCGATAGAGCAAGCTTTGCCGAGGTTGCTCACAAATGAAAACACCACCCAAGCACACAGTCAGCGCCATCAGCAGTGAGCACCTTCATGGGTTTGTTGCATTGGTCTTAATTGTACTTGATGGGAAACATGAAAGCCTTTGCATGAACATGTTTTGTTTAACATCCGAACCTTGCTACCATCAAATTTCCTTGTGCCACACATTCCCGATCTTCATATCCCAAGGAGTTGAGGTACCATCGAAATGTTGATCCCCTTGATACTGCTGACCATGTACTGCATAGCACACCATACCATGCCACGAATCCATCCGGGTCTCCTTGAAGCAAAGCCTGGATTGCCAACCTGGGTTGGCTGTTGAATGCGATGGGTAAGGGTTCATATGGTCTGGTAAATTTAAACAAGTGACCTGGAACACCCGTTTTTGATCAAAAAACGGGGTTTCCAGGTCACTTGTTTCAAGGGAGGTTAAAGCCAATATGGCCCCATACTGGCATCCCATGCGCCCATATCATGTATGCATGCATGTAGTTTTCACTATTACGCTAAGGAGCACAAAGCCTGAAGCACTGTTAATGTCAAAGACACTACCTTCCCCCAAGGCATATCCAGCAGCTTCATGGTCTTTGATATCGATGCATGTTGCACGGTATCCAGCACCCGATACACATTTTGTTGCCATACGAGACCCAGAGAAGAGTTCAATGAACTGGAAATCCTGAGCCCGAGGATCGGAATGGACAGATTATAGTTTAATCTTATAGTTTGGATTCCATCAAGTTTCAAGTTTCTGAATTTGCAAGATTCATATGATTCATCTTTAAGGACCCCACGCCCACGCTAGAATCTCCAGGGATCCCATTCCAGATGACCAATAAGGTCAAAAGAATAAATGCCTGCAAAGGACAAAAACATCAGTACTTGGTCATTATAACTTGAAAATCATACCATGAAATTTATGTTTCATTCTATGATTCATGCCTTGGGCAGGAATCGCTTCTTCATTTCATGGACCAAACGCGTCACATCCCGGCTGTCCCAGGCCCTCATGGCTCCCAGAGAAACGAGGCGCCAATATTTGGAGCTGGATGGTGGCTGCATCGGAATGGCAAGATGGATTAAGTGTATCGAATGAATGGCAAGATGGATTAAATGGAAGTTTAAACTGGACATCGTTTTTTCTCTCGAAAACATGATTGTCCCCAAAGTTTCATTGAACATGACTGCTGATCACCCAGCCCAAGAAAATTGCACTCTGGACGGCCCACCCTTCTTGATTGGCAATCAGTTCAAATCTGCCAATATTTGCCAACACATCACCCAATGAAATAACAGGACAGTTCGACTTGGCTTCACAAAGCCCCGTTTCGCAATCCATTTCTTGCCTGCAAGAGGCATGCCAAGATCCTGGCGGAAGGACGATTGTGCGAGCGTGTGGGATCTTTGTTGCTGGGGAATGTTTCTCAGGGTCCACCATGTATGGAATGAACTTCTCATGATTTGCATTTCAAAAAACAATAAACGCTGGGCTGGGTTTCATTTTTCATCCATTGTTTGTGAAAAAATGTGACCACCATCCAGTCCTCAGCCAGCTGGTATAGCAGCAGCAGCAATCACATAACCTGTCCAAGGCGAGAATGACGATTGAAAGTGAATGAACCCAGAATTGTTGGTGGTAATTTCACATCCTGTTCCGATTTTGTAAGACTTTGGTACGTATTCTTTTCATCTGGATAAATGGAACCCTGCCCAAATACAAAGTGGGAGATGGAAACTTTTTTCCCCAAAGCGCTGGCGAGACAAAGTCTTGCGGCGTTTAAGCCATATCCCCCAAAGATAGAATTGTGTGCCACAAAGCGGACCATGCCAGCAGGCAATCACAGATCAAATGCTGATATGAACACAATGAAAAATGAGTTCATGCGTTCAGTAGTCATTGTAGCTGGAGGTTCACTGCGATAAACCATGTGTTTCGAAAACGGTGATGTGAAAGCCTTACATGCATGGGAACCCTACAGATATACTCTAAGATAAATGTCCGGCTTCTTTAGTCAACATCCTGAGCATCAGCATCCTCATTTTCGGGGCTGACTTCATCAGTGAATTCCTTGATATGTTTGTGCAACTCCTCCTTCAAATTGGGATCAGAGCTCTGGCCGGTAAGAACTGGCTTGTAGTACAGAAAATTCGACACAGCGTCCGCTTCATCAATGCCGTTGAGCATTTGACCAGCCTCAGATAAGTCAAGGGCTGCAGATTGTTAATTCAACAATTCAGGGTCATGGCTTACCACTTGTGGCCAATTACTTTTTCCAAGTGGGATTGCATTTATTGAATGGTTGATGGGACAAAGGAAAAGCATCTCCTGGGGTGCAATAAAGTAGCTATGGTTGCGACACTCTTGACTGCAAACATCAAATCCTCAAAGCGCACTGTGCAGTAGCAAACCTCCAGGACATGGCGTGGATCGGGACACCAACAATGGCAAAGGAGACTGGGTTGGCGGGTCTGTCCATGTGGGTAACCTACTTATGAAATGAATCATACATAATTCCCAACATTTTCAACCAGAACATCAAATAATTAGAACATCAGAAAGGTTTTAACGTTTTCAGCTACCAAGCCTGTTGGAGCTTGCCATTCTTAAGGATTAGGAATCCTACAGCTGAGCGCGACCAGTACACCATGATCTTGAACTGCCCTTCAAACTGTTGGTTCAAGTGCTCAACTACGGATTTAATCTCACCCGTGGTCTCATCGTGCTTGATGCGCTTTCGGCGGCATCCATCCTGGAGACATTTGGTAATAGACTTGTAGATCAGTTTATACTTAAGGATATGTAGCCATTATGTTGCTCATATGTGATATGTCATAACAAACATGCATGCTTAAGATGAAAGGCGAGTGGGCTGTCCTCTCCAGCTTTGGGGGCTGGCTCCGCACATGTGGACGACTGCTTTGCTTTTTTTGCCTTTGCTCCTTTGCCTGCATGTCCTGCCTGGTCCATTGCCTCCTCTTCACCCGGTGCCTTCTTTACATTCTTCGTTTTCTTCGTTTTGCATCCCTTGACCTTGCATCCCTTCTTGACTTTCTTCGTTTTGCCTGCCTCCTTGACATTGCGTTCATCCTTGCCCTTACCTTTGCTCATAGTGGTTGGGATTGCCGTTGTCTCACTGCTTGGATTCCTTGTCTTTGCTGCTGATGGTGTGGCCTTATCCTTCTGGGTGATCTTACCATCTTCTGGTTCATTGCTTACCATGCGCACCTGTGACTTCATCCTGCGAAGTCTCTTACCTATGGTTTTTGGACTGTTGCTGGATTGCTCCTTGTTTGCTTCAGGTTCTGCCTTTGCTGCCTTTCCTGCCTTAGCTGCCTTTCGTGCCTTTGCTGGCTTTTCTGCCTTGGCTGCCTTTCCTGCCTTTCCCTTAGGCTTCCTTCCTTTCCTCGTAGAGTTTTCCTCTTTCTTTTCATCCTTCAACCGCTGTTGCTTCAAGCGATCCACAACCTGAGCGCACAGAGCAGCTGAGAACCCACATATTGAACTTTTCCCCTGAAAAAAAAACATCTAAAACAGAAACACTTGAAGTTCGGTTGAAGTGGTAGAGACATCAACCTATATCCGGTTCAAGGAACAGGAATGCGCTCACCTTCATCACCATTGCCAGTAGTAGGATCATTGATTTTGGGGCCTTCATCCTCACCCTGAGTGGCTTCGGGGGGGCACCAAGCTTCATCCACCCCAGCATCGGGCACAGCATCGGGCACAGCATCGGGAGCGTAGTACTGAGTTTCATCCGGCACCATCGGGAGAGTCTCATCAAAGTCCATTGCTGGCACAGAAGTGCTGGCTTCCAACCTGGGAAAGAGATGGGTTCACAGGTTTGATATTAATTTTTAAAGGTTCCAGGGGAATACATCTATCCTAAGGTTCCAGGGGAATACATCTATACCTCTTAAGATTGCTGTTGATCAACTTGGATGGCCATATGAACAATGTTTTCATAAAGACGGAAACTGGTCGATGGTACTGACAAGAAACTTCAAATCTGACTGCAACTTTTCCATCCGGGATCTAATTTCAGCAACCCTTGATGAAGTCGAATCCACTGGTGACGCTATCTCTGGAACTGGATCACTCGGAGAAACCATGGGAGTACCAGTACTGTTGGAATTCTGACCTTTGAGTTCAGCAATCCTGGCCTTGGCCTCCATGATTTTTTTGTGCAATCCAAACACACATTCCTGCTCATCAACAGGAAGGGCTTCTGGAACCCACATATCATTCTCAAGCAAACCCGAGTTCCCACCCACAGATTCAGCCAGAGCTGGCACAACCGGGGTTGTAGTAGGTGAAGGAATTGGCACCTGACGAACCCGATCACGTAGATCACACTCCTTAGATTCGCCCTTCTCATCCTCGCTGTCGTCAGGAGCTGACTTGTCCGCGGGGAGGTCTAAATAGAGTTCCTGAGAGGCGGAGTTGCGCGGCCAAGGCCGGTGGGAATTGATAGCAAACACTCCAACATATTGCAACAACTGTATACATGCATGTAATGTAGGGTTCCAAATATATTGAAATGATTCCCATAAAATCTATATATCAACCTCAGCCTGCAGTCAAATTCATTGGTTTCACCGGTTTCACCTTTACCATTTGAAAGTGTGCTGGCCCGATGAACCATGGACAATGTGCCGGGTGCAAAAAAGGCTCCAACTCGCCAAAGTGGGTCAAGAGCTCTCTGAAGTCTGCGTCCTCCAGGGGTAGCTATGGGGCATTTATGATCCAAGGGATCTGAACCATATTGTGGATGGAAGAAATCTTGCACCGGATGATAGATGGTTTATCCAATATAGTCCCATTGCAGTTATAGTTATAAGTGTTACCACTATACATGGGCACGAAGCGGTGCAGGTGCAGGATTTCTTCCATCCATCATATGCAAATTGGAATGGAAGAAAATACATACTGTGGTTCCGGGAAAGACCTGGAAATTATGATCTGATTTGAACTGCATGATTGATAATCACATAAAAAAATGGAAACATGCATGAAGAAAGGAACCCTTGTCCCGTGGCATGTGAGGACGAATGTACTTGGCTCGCACATATGACACCAGCTTCTTAATGCTAATCACCGACAAATGAACCGGCACTTCCAACTCTTCAGGGATTGGAGGAAGGTTGTGGGCATCAAATCCCTGCTTGGTAGACAGCAGCTGGAGAATCCAAACTTGGTCTTGAATCGTCCCCATATCAGGTGTCTTGATCAGGTGGTGGTATCGCATATTCTCCATGATTGGGATCAAGACTTCTCTGTTCCACAAGGCATGACGTACATCTTTGGATGCAAGGGGCTGGGTATTGTTGGTTACAACAATGGCACCAATGCCGCCCTCTTTCACCCTCTCTTGGATGGAAGGCTCCATCCACCAATGCTTAGCAACACCATAAAGGTTCGCCATAGCAAGGCAGCAAAACGTTTTTTTTTTGAGCCGGTTTGCTCTGAAGGGAACGCCCAAAAGCTTCCAGCAAAAGCCAACTGTACTTGCAAGATAGAATTCATGGCAAGAAATCAAATCAAACTTATTTCGTTTTTCGATGCCCCCCCCCACGTAATCAGAGCGGGCCTCAACGTGCTCAGCAGCGATGCAATCATCCCAATCAGGACGCATGGTTTCTATGCACATATTTCAAGAGACCCTGTTGGGAATCTATAATATATAGTCTATGCCACATAATATATTCTATGGCACCCATCATATATTTCTTCCATTCTCGATTTGGGGTGCATGGTCACATGCATCTTCCCCTTTTTTATTTCACATCATTCACATCCATACTGTGAGCCTTGGATGCAAGGATCGGGCGCACCTCCAATAGCAATATCGTGAATTGACCAAATTATCTGGTCATTACGGGTAAAATTGTTCATTGATCATTAAAAGGTGTATTCGACCAGATTTTCCCATAATGAACAAAAATTTTTGTTCAAACGGCTTTCCAGGTATATATATTATATATATGATATAATCTTCTGACATTCTATTCTGGCATTCTTTTTTTGCTGACATTTTCTCTGGCATTCTATCTGGCATTTTTTCTGCCAAAATTCTGGCATACGTTCTGGTATGCTATCTGGCATTCTATTTGACATTCTATTCTGGCATTCTATCTGGCATCTATTCTGACATTCTTTTCTGGCATTCTATTTCGGATATCTTCGGATATTTTTTGTGGTGGAGGTCCGGCGGGGAACACTTTGATCCGGAGCTCGCGGTTCAGGTCCGGCGGGGAGCACTTTGATCCGGAGCTTGCGGTGAAGGCCCGGCGGGGATCCTGAGCTTGCGGTGGAGGTCCGGCGGGGAACACTCTGATCCGGAGCTTGCGGTGGAGGTCCGGCGGGGAACACTGCGATCTAGAGCTTCCGGCGGGGAACGCTGCGATCTAGAGCTTGCAGTTGAGGTCCATGGGAGGAAGGAGGAGGAAAGAGGCGGGGCAGGTTGACATAATAACAACCCTCACCTGACAGGCGGGGAACAAATCGTAACTCTAACAATGGTGATTCTCGTCTAGTTTTTTGGCGCGGCCTGAAACAAACAAGCAAGATGATGAGCTTCTCTTCCATGTGTAGATGTCCCAAATTAATCAGTCCTTCTCCCAGAGTTGTTTGGAGGGAACATCTACACATGACCCGCAATTGGGAATATCCTACCTCCGTAGGTAGATGAAAGAAAGATTCAAGCCTAAGTTTGGGGTTGAATATTGTGTGTGTGATTATTATGGTGTTTGCTTCTGGTTGGCTTATAGGATCTTTTCCTGGTTGGCCAGCCAATTTTTTTTCGGAATTGTGTGAGTTTTATGGGATTGTTACAATGTTTGCATCTGGTTGGCCCAAAACAACAGGATCGGATTGGCAAGGCTTCTGAATCAGCTTCTAGATTATTATTTAAATGAATATAGGTGTTGCTGCCATTTTGTAGTTTTGATTTGATGGATAGGTTGGTTTCGGGACTGCTTAGGTGTCTAGGTAATTTGTTATTGATTTCAAAGCCAGCAGCTGTTGAGCTGTGGATTCGCTGTGAAACTCAGGATTATGCATCAAACAAGAATGGGCTCAAAGCCGACCTCTTGAATCCGCAAGGTAAAAAGTCGAGGCAGGAATCCTCGGTTGCTGCATTCGAGCGGCATTGCGTTGCCCATCCATCTCATGTAGTCACGAACATCCCCATTGGGTCGATGAGGTTGCATGCGGCTGTTTCGAGCAAGGGGATGATCTCAGCCTACACATAGCATGGGAAAAACGTTTTGGGACGGGATGGAACAGGCACATGCTGAAACATGGCATTCATGAAGTGATCCAACATAGGCAGCTTCTTCTGCAGTTATGGGCGGGGTTGGGAACACGCAATGAGTGACATCCCTAGCTGCTGTCCACGCCATGCTGGCGCGCCATCCGTTGGTTGGATGGACCACGCTTGCCGCGGTGGGGTAGGTGAAACTGCAATGTTTGCTTGTCCTCAGGACGTTCGCCAAATGTCTGGTTGTGAGATTGAGGCGCGCTGGGCTGAGAATAGTTGACACGCCGAGAAGTTGATGCCGCCCTTTTAGATTTACTGCGAAGAGGCCCAAACCATTGTTCTGCAGTTTGCCTGGGTACAACCGGGATACAACGTAGATTTGTTTCTCGCAGACTTTTGGAGGACCTGTCAATGTCAACTTCAAGCGGAGAGTTGCCGGATGGTTTGAACAAAGGGCGTCACGTTTTCGTTCTTTTGTTCAAAGCGTTACTTTTTGAATTTTGTGGCATCACAGGGAAAAACAGGTTGCCAACATTTGCCAACTTTGTTTCTTAGATGTGGCGGGGTTGGCAATTTTCCTGCCACCACCTGTTTCCAGACAACAATTGAGCAGATTCAAAGCTCGTAGGATCCAGTTTTTTTTGCGGACAATTCCGGACAGTTCATGCAGTTTGCATCCAATTTTGTTTCCACTTTGTTCATTTCCGCCCGTGTGGGACAACTGGATGTGATGATGGACGCGTAAGGTATGACGTAGGCGTTCTTTTCCCCCAATGTATGCTGGATATCTCTCTGTTTTTTTCTATGAATTTGGTTGAATTACCGCTGTTTGGGTTTTAATGGACGCTACGCCAACCATGTCGCAATGGGACACGGAAATCCGGTCGACCTACCGAGAGCACTGTGTTTTGGAAACCGATGAGCACACCTGTCTGGCCGGGTCCCCACTAACTAACGGATCATCAAAACTTCATTTTTTTTCGAATATTCTGAATATTGGAGTTTTGTTGAGTTTTGTTGAAATGGGGTATCCCCCGAGTCGCCTTGTTTTTTGCCACTCAAATGGTCATGACTTGTATGATGTCGGGGTACCTTTTATTTTTTGAGGAAACCCCAAAAAAACAAGAGATGCAACGCCATTTTCACCTCCATCGGGCCCTTTTGGAAATGACAATCCCCATGTTTCAATGCATGAGTTGACTCCCTCAATTTTGGTTAGGTATTTTAGTGTTTGTTGGTTTGGAACATGATTTTTTTGAATTTCCATATGTTGGCAATTTCATCATCCTAACTGACTTTCGTATTTTTCAGAGGGGTAGGTATACCACCAACCAGAGCATATTGTTTTCATCTCTTGCTATCACTGGTAAATTTTCCACACCAACTAAAACTATATTTTTGTGCAGGTATATAAAATTCACCATGTTGAAACCACTAAAAAAATCCACCGTTCCTTGCGGTTGACATAACCACGTTGAATCCTCCACTTGAAACCACCAGGCTGACACTGTCAGGACACCATGGTTTTCGATTTGTTTGACAAAAATACACATATAAAAATACACATATGCAAACCCAAACATGAGCAAACGATGAACACCTGTCAACATGAACCGTGTCATAAATGATATTTGTTGTATATCATATTGAATCATTAGAACCCGGATATTTATAAATTGATGGGACCCCATAACTTTGGCTCACTACGGCGTCACTACGGAATATTTATACTTGATGGGACCCCGTAATATTAATTATTAGTATAACATAGTTTAACTGTCATTATACAAAAAATCATCACATAACCCAAACAACATTTACCATCTGGTTATTTAACATAGCCATGGAAAATCACAATTTATAAGTTCGGTAAGCCATCTATTTCTATGGGCCATTTCCCATGGCTATGTTAAATAACCAGAGGGTTTATAAGCTGGTTTATAATCCCATTTATATAGATATATCTAGCATAAGTCCTAGTTATTAGAGTTATGTACCAAAAAACATTTAAGCAATACATGACATGGTCAACTTATTTTTTGGGACCCCGTAACGCACATGACAGGTTCGGGATCTGCCAGCACACGACGAGGTCGTCAAAGCATTTTTCGTGAAAGCTACCGACTGGGAAAGTGTAAGATGTGCTATTGTCAAAGCCTTTATAAATCAAGGTTTAATGGGAACAATCCTCCATAAATGGAGGTTTTAATGGTTATAATATGTTTTAATTTTATATAATATGTTTTAATAAGCTATCAATGGAGGTTTGAATGGGACAATTACCCTTCAAATCGGATGGTTAACTGGTTGGTGTTTGGGAACATTTTTATGACTTTCCATTCAGTTGGAAATTTCGTCATCCCAACTGACTTTCACTCCATCATTTTTCAGAGGGGTAGGGCTCAACCACCAACCAGGGATGGTTAATACATGCTCAATACTAGAAATGAACAAAATCTACCGTCCCAGGCTGCAAAAAGTTTGCAGCATTTTTGCTGCGATCAAGTCACGTGAATCCCTACGATGACCATCCCCTGGTAACAGTTTGCACAAGTTTTTAAAATGAGGCATGTGGGAAAATCATTTCTATGTTTATACGTATATATATATATATTTATATGATTATATATGTATATGTTTAATGTATGTATATATATATATATATATATTGTTATTATATTATATGTGTATATGCATATATATATATAAATATAATATATATATATTTATGTGTAAAGTGGGACATTCACATGGGTGTGGCTGCAAACTGGTTCGAACCGCTTCATTTAAAACATTGATAAAATAATGTTCAACCATTTACCAGTTTGCTTCACTGCATGTCCAAAAAGATAAACACATTTTCTGTAACATGGCCAATCGTTGGGGATGCAATGCACGTTTTTGTACTCACAGTTTTGGTTGTCAGAAGAAGGTATAATGGGGATGACATCAGCCAGTACCCTCTGGTAAACTAACATAACTATGGAAACTCACCATTTCTAATGGGAAAATCCACTATTTCTATGGTCATTTTCAATAGCTATGTTAAATTACCAGAGGGTATTCGGTAGGTGCATGGTGTGTGGCATGAATTCCACGGAAACCAAAGATGTTGATTTGTCTGAAAAGCTACGGGGTACCCCCAAAGGGCAGGTAATGGCAAGTCTGTTTGGACAAATGATGATGAAGCTGATGAACCATGATTTTTTTGTCAGCCTTTTTTCAGACACACCCATGTGACACATGTGTCAAAATGTCCAGATGGGAATGGGTAAATACCTTTGACATTCCCTTGTCAGGGCCATGCACATCCCCAACTACCAGCTATATGTGTTGAGGTTAAAACACTGGTCCAAAACGTGAAAGATCCACCTTGGCATCTCGCAATTCATAGACAACTTTTGGTGGATGCCAAGGTGTTTTCCGCTGAAACATACTCAACTGGGCTATATCCTGGCAGTGTCAAGCTGCCACCAGCTGCAGGGGTTGTGCACCTTGATCGGTACTCTGGAAGCTCGTGTGAAGGCGGAGTTGCACAGGGGACGGGTCAAAATTTAAGCACTAAAAGCGACCACAGATTGGAACGTATATGTTTGGTATTCATCATCTAATTATTGGATACCCTATTTTGACCTGTAGCCAAATGTTTCCCCATGTTTCCCAGATCTAAACCTCAAAAAATGAGGATCTCTGAACAGTTCCCCCATGGATTCCAGAAAAAACCATGGGGTTTTGGTACCACATGTCCGTGGCCTCAGGGATTGCAACTGTCCTGGGGCTTACTGCGTCTTGCAGTTTGGAAGTCCAAACCTTGTATGAGTTGAGACGGTATCTTTTGCTGTGGGGGTTTCTTAAAATTGGGTGATCCCCAAGCCACCATGGGTTTAACACCCATGATTTGGGGTACACCCATTTTTGGAAACCTCCTGTTGGAAAACGTGTTCAATTGATTTCATGATTTTGATAGCATCATACCATATCATACCCCATCCGATCCCAAGCATGCACTGATTTGCCAAAAACCAGGGGTTGAATCTGCTTTCGCATCCTGTCATGAGGTTCAAAAACATTCAAAAACCGTACAATTTTAACACCACAAAACCTGGAGTCCCACTTGAATGGCAAATCAAGTTTCAGTGAGTACCACCTTTTGTGGTTTGACGTTGACCTTGCTTCCGAAGGAATATATTTTCCTCAGAAATTGGGTTTCAAATATTGTTTTTATTTTTCCATATATTGGGAATAATCATCCCAACTGACTTTCATATTTTTCAGAGGGGTAGGTCTACCGCCAACCAGAATTCTGTTTGCCAGCTAAAAACACGAATTCTGACTGGGTAAATCTTGTGAAACGGAATGAACAGGTTTGAATTACCATGTCGGTTGTTTCTTCTTTCTGCCAAAACAACGATGCCACAAAAATGCCGCCCCAATGAACGAATCCTAACTCCGCGATGTTAGGCGTATTTGGGCGTGGAGTGGAGCTATCCTTTTGATTTTCCAAAGACATTTCATACTTCATTCCTAAATCCATCCTATTTGCTGGGTAGGTTTAAACCGCAAAATGGTCACGTATTATGACGTATCCTCTCAAAAAAAATAACATCCCAATCTTTGGCCTTAGCTGTGGGATTCCTGCTGGCAAGCGCCATGTTCCTGTTCAGTTTTCGTCACTTTTTACATCACCCAACGAACCAGAAACGATGAACCCAGACACTAGCGGATGTGGAGCCAGGCGGCACAACAATTCCTGAAGAGATTGGAGGAGGTGCGCTGCAGCCAAGAAATTTCTTCATCTGGTGGCGAACTACCCACGGCTCGTATATAAGTGGCTTATATTCCTAGTTTTTCCTATGTTTTTTTTAGCCCTACTTATCCCATTTCCAGGGTTACCACCCGGTGCTTACAAGTATCCAGGAGAACAACATTACGTTCTGAAATTGGGAGATTGTTGGATGCTGGTGCTGTATATATGTGTATGTACATATATATATATAATATTATATATACAATATTATATATATATATGTATACATACACACACTGTATTACTATGTATGTATGTATATATATATAAGCAATTCCATCTCTAAGTGGATCCTTTCCATTCTGGAAGTCGGTCAAATAATGGGCTCCATGAGACAACTGACCAGTCCCACTTAAGAACCAGCCAGTTAGATTCAGGTAACCGGTTATACCTCCCAATGTATTATACATGTATTATATATATAGATAGATAATATAGATAGTTATATAGATAATATAGATAGTTATATAGTTAATATAGATAATATAGATATATACTCCCACATGATTTTAAGATATTTTAAGATTCTGTTCTGGGTAAACACCCAGTTGGCCATGCCACCTTGAGACGGTGAAGCCCTTAAAACCAGGGTTTCACGACTGTCTACCTAGCGAACCGTTCGAACGCTGGAATTTGTAGGTCCAAAAATGAAAACCTGGTTTTGGAGGAGATTTCAAAAAAAACAGGTAAAAAAAAACGCAGGTTGATTATTCAGTATCTTGGCAAACCTTGGCCATGAACGAAGCAAGATGCTATGATTCCACAAAGGATCCGTTCGGAAAAGGGCATGGCCAGCACAGGCTGCCCTCCAGCGGCAGCAATCACCAAAGAGGTCTATGTTATGTCCGGGATCAGCAACAGACCACAGTTATACCAATTATAAGTATATATATAATTATAACCCCATTTATAGAATGTTTTTTATCCCATAGAAAAATCCAGTTAGTTCACTAATAGCCATGGCCATAGCAATGATTCTCGAGACACTGGACCTTATGCTCCTTACTCTGTGGACTGATGCCTTGGTGCATTCAGTCCCAGGGGGGTGAGGCCTATCTGTCAGCAAAAGAGTGAACCGCTTTCCAAGAGATTTATCAATCATTAAAGCGAATTCAGATGAATTAAGACGGGACATATCTGGATATATCTGGGTAAGTTATAACGACCTGACTGTTCTCCCTCACTGGAATCATGGTTAATAATGGAAATCATCCCCAAATGGCCGAACTATTCAGATTAGTGAAATATGTTGATTTACCCAGATGTATAAGAACAGAAAACATATCTGGTTGATGAGGAAAAACATGTTGGCGAAACTTAGAATGGATAATGATATCATCATCCGGAAATGAATGTTTTTTTTGGCTGGGCTATCCTGGCAGGTCCTGGCATGTCCTGGCTTCGGTTGAAAGGAACAAAGCCATCCCCATTATGCCATTCACATCCATTCAATCCCCCTAATCAAGCATAGTTAGCTTATAAAACCAACTTCGCAACTGTAAGGGGTGGCCAAAAACTAGTTAAGCCATGTTAAGCATAGTTAAACTATGAACAATCTCGATAGAAATCCCATAAAATGCGCTTAAACTCTGCCGAGTTCACTTCGTTCCACTCCGTTTCCCGGCAGAGGTTATGGGAGATGGATCAATCCCATCCTCCTTCCCTCCGACGACTTCGAGTCCGCCTGGATTGAACAGGTCATGGACCCTGAGAATTCGGAGGTCGAGATTGTGGAGTCTTATGTCTTCCTATCTGCCAAGGTCTATGTTAATGTTATAATATTATATATATATAGTTGGAGGGATGGTATTTGGAATTTCGATTTTCACACAGGAATGGGATTGAAAAGGTTTAGGTTCAAAAAGGGTACCCTTTTTTGGTATTGACTCATCCGTTTCTGGGGCGAGTGTTGACCCTTCCTGGAGATCACACTTTTAGACTTTGAGATCCCTTTCTGGAGCTTGATATAGCCATTCTGTTCGATATTTATGTTGGACTCAGAGCCAAGACTTCAGCAAACATCTATTTTCTGGTTGAGAAGTCATTGCAATGGAGGCTGTGCTGTTGCTTAGGTCACCGACTTGGGTTTGATTCATGGTTTCCGGTGACGTGGAAAAACCAGCCAAAAGTTCAGAAGAGGTGGCTTATTCAATGTACAATTCACGACTGAAGCACATGCAGATACCATACCCTCCGGTAATCAAACATGGCTTGCTGCTTGCTGGAAAGCCTTCCATTTAGTTACTTAGTTGGATATATGTCCCATCAAAACCTCCATTTGCTGCAGGGTCCTCCATCGCTTTCGTGCGATGCTACCAAATCCCTGCACACCAACCAGTGATGACCGGTGAACGCCAAGGCCCATGCACGACACTTCCAGAAATGAGGCCTTGCTAAATGCAGTGGCACGGGCAGTGGGTAGCCGTTAGGGTTGGCACAAGATGCAGAAGGCCTGTTTGGCTGTTGGTTTCAACAGTTTAATCTATATGGTTGTTTTTTTAAAAAAATTGGGGAATCTGCCCCAAAACTGATGGGGTTTACCCCCATCTTTTTTGGACGCCTCCATTGTCAACTAATTAATGGGTTATCAAGGAAGTATCACGCGACATCACAGGACACTGTTTTTTTGGGAGGTTGACGTGGCCGTATACAAAGTCTCAAACATGGACAAAGAAGCAAAGAAACATGTCCCTAAAAAATGCAGGCGCGACATTTGGAGAAAACACGGATTGATTGAAACCTCACTGGTGATTCTATATAGATAGTGCAGAAGGTATCACCTCAAATGATGTTAAAGATCGGGGAACGTACCTCAAGATCAAACTTTAGGTGCCCTTATTTTCTACATACCTACTGGTAGGTTTTGGAACGGTTTGTTCCTGATCTAAAATGTTGTTTATTGAAAAGTCAAATGTGGATCAACACCTACACTTCTACACCATACTTTTGGGAGATTTTCATTTCCATGTACAAGAGCTATTGTAGGCTTCACCAGGTATCATGGCTACACCATGTTTCACCCAGCAAATTAATATCGTTTGTTTCAAGAGAGCCTTGATATGACGCCTTAGGGGCCCCTTTCATGGCCATTGGAATTGGCAGGGAAAACTTAAATGGCTTTCACTGAAAATAGAGTACTGTAGCTCCCCAAAATCAATCTCACTGACAAGCTTCAAGCAATCAGATCAGATGCGTTGTGGTGGCAACATGTGGCAACGCATTTGGCCAGTGGTTATGATACCCTAGTGCTCCAAATAGCCTCTGAGAAGGTGTAAACAGACTTAGACCCCCAAAAAACAACTCCAAATACAGTCTCAGAAGGTGTGAAAGGAGCTTTTTGGGATAGTTATGGTTGGCGTTTCGGTGACAGGGTGACAGATCATCATCTTCGATGTTCTGCTCCAAGTTTCACGGAAGATCCCACAAGGCCTGGGCGACAGATCTGCCCAGGGACCTGACGCCAACTTGTTTTGGTTGCCGGACGTCAAAAACCACAAATAGGGGTTGCTGTCATCCCAGAAGAAAATAACTCGTCATTACCAACTGTTATGTATATATATATATATACTGTATATGTTTTGATCGATTTAGCAGGTGCTAAAATACCTGTGACAACGCAGTAGATGCTTTGTTGAACCACCAGCCAATCCATTTAGGCTCATATCCCGCCAACCATCCCATGTGATTGATTCACTTCCATGGACACCAGGTGTGTCTTAATGGACAGAGTCCGCTAACTGAGTTGGTTTATAACATGTTACAACTAGCTGAAGAACTAGGTTAACTAGGCAGATATATTGATTTTTTGTTATTTTATAAAACAACATAAACCAACAAACATAGCGATCTGCACCCAGTATCCTCCAGTGATGTTGCTTTCGATTCACCAACCGCAGGACGACTGGTCCAAGGCGCCTCTGGCCAAGGCTTGGCGGCTTGGCCCCACTGGGTATTCGCCATTCGAATCTCCACGTCATAAATATGATGCTGCCCAAATAAATACACTATGATAGTATTTGTATATATATATACACTATATATATGTACTATATATATGTTCTGTATATTAGTTGATTTGTTATTTTAGATGATATAATTTGGGATGAATTGGATTTATGAAGCAACTGATACGTAGTATCTGTGGCCAACATCGAGGTCGGGGATGTCGCTCCAGTGGATCGATGTTTCTTTTTTTGTGGCAGGAAAGTCTTCACATGGCGCATTGTTTACCCGGCCTGGTAAACATACAAAAACATACAAAGACTATGGAACATTACAATTTTTCATGGCTAAATCAATTATTTCTATGGCCATTTTCAATATCTATGTTAGTTTACCAGAGGGTAAATGTTTTTATATTCCCCAAATTGTCAAAAGGGGGAGGGTCAAAACCTATAAATTATAATAAAGATCCAGAAAAACTCGCTATTTTGGGGCACACAGGGGGTTTTGATCAGAGCCATATTGGTTGGAATTATATCATTATTTGAATCATTGAATTCTCCAGTTGCTATAAACACATTTACAATATAGATGACTGGTTGGTGGTTTGGAACATGGCTTTTATTTTCCATTCAGTTTGGAAATTCATCATCCCAACTGACAAACTCATATTTTTCAGAGGGGTAGGTATACCACCAACCAGATTATTATTAACCATCATTAGCCATTTCATAACCATATAATAACCATCATTAATAAACCATATAATATGGTTGTTGCTTAGTCGTACATATTAAACTGTTGGTCAGCATTAAGCTGTACGATTTTTGAATCACCATTACCATCCCCTTTTGGGGGACACATTTTGGAAATCATCCGAACTTGGCAATGGTTTCCCCACTACATATATATATATACATGTTGACATATACATACATTACGTTACATTATATCACTTTACTTCACATTACTTTACATACATACATGTATATATATATACCTTACAGCTCCAAACACCTTCTGAGACTGTATTTGGAGTTGTTTTTTGGGGTCTATATAAACACCTTCTCAGAGGCTATTTGGAGCACTAGGGATATATCATTATCCCATTTTCTCATTGTTTTCCCATATATATATGTATATAATATACATGTATATAATATGTATATAATTTGTATATATGTATATAATATCCATTAATATCTCATGTTCTCATCGTTTTCCCATCGAGTTCCATCACTCTCCAGGAGTCGTACGAGGATCCCTGGAGCCGTGGCACTGATCCTTGGAGTCGAGGCGCGCGTAAGTTTTTTCGCGCCTTCTACGCGCCTGATTTCTACATGAAAAAAGTGGTCAATTAATGGCAGTTATAATATGCAGTTATGGCCATTTATTAGTTATAACTGGTTATAAATGGGATTATACATTCTATAAATGGGGTTATAAGTACTTATAACTGGTAAAGGGCCTTAACTGTGGGATTATAAGTATATAAATGGGATTATAATGATATAAGTGGGACTATAGTGATAAATGATATTTCTATTCACATATAAATGGATACTGATATTGTTGGGTACCCTCTGGTAATGACTAACACTTCGCGAATATGTGGTAAGCCCAATAAAAAAATCGGCCATGTGGTAAGCCCAATCATAAATTTGCCATTTGGGAATGGTTTGTACAATCCATTTATGACTTTGGAGATGGCTGATTATTGGTAGTACCACATCACCCAATGTACTGATCTATTGACCAACCAGTATTTTCAGGGATGTCAGAAGATTTCGATCACTGGTCAATTGATAGATATCATTATATTACATTAAATGTTAAATTGTTACATATGTGTATATATATATATCAATTGTCATACAACTGCCTTTTTTCGGGGTATCCCCTGTTTTGATACAAACCCAAATAACAATATTAAGAACCACTACCCCAGTTGTTTGGTTATAGCATAGGGGGTGATACTGCCTGCGGATCATGGGATGGCTTGGGCCAGTTCTTTTCTTCATGGCTTCGATAGATATGATTCTATGAGACAATGATCGATGATTGTATATGCAATACAATGTACTGGAACGTTTATACATATATATATATACATATCTAAGTATATATATAGGTATAACTAACTAACTAAATAAATAAATAAATAAATATATATATATATCATATACATATGTATATTTATACATATATATGTACATATGCATACAATAACTAACTGATGTGCTCAAAAACAGAGGGTGATATCCCAAAGATAATGTATCCTACTACAAGGTGGGGCTGGTAGATAGGAAGGTTTCTGAAAAATGGGGGATCCTCCATTTATGGCATGTTTATCTGGTTGGTGGTTTGGGACATTTTTTATTTTTCCATATCTTGGGAATAATAACCCCACCTGACTTTCATATTTTTCAGAGGGGTTGAAACAACCAACCAGTTGTCATGGAATTTATAATTTGGGGGGTACCTACATTTTATGAAACCACCATATATCTATAACCTATCTATAGTTCATAAGGTTTGTAAACCAACTTATACCTCTGTATGGCCCGTTTGTCCACATCCAACTGCTAGGTTCGCCGCCCAAGGCGCGGTCTGAGGGGTCTGCGATGGACGTGTCTGGTCTGGGTTAGTTGATGAAGGGTTTATCTTTTGGCAGTCAGACACAGGAGCGCGATTTTTCATGTGGGTACAACAATGTCATGTTTACCATCCCCAGTCATCAGCATTTTTATAGGTGGTATGTAGAAACCATGCCCGGTCATGGGTGGTAAAAATGACATTGTTTTACCCACATGATTAAGTTTCTTCATGGGAACATGGACTCTCTAAACTTATAAGTGCTGGTATGGATTGGTTAAAACATGTGGTATGCAAGTCGTTGATTTCAGGTGTACCACATTGTTGGATTTGAAGCTGGCAGCCCGGTAGGAAGTGGGGTATGAATTTACAGCAGTGAATTGCGTTTTTGAACCAACAAAACACCAGGAATGAAGTGCAACCACTCCAAAAATGGTTTCTTGAAGTGTTGAAAATACTCTTGTTGGTGGTTTGGAACATGGCTTTTATTTTTCCATATATATATATATTGGGAATTTCATCATCCCAACTGACTAATATTTTTCGGAGGGGTAGGTATACCACCAACCAGTTTTATACCCTCTGGTAAACTAACATAACTATGGAAAATCACCATTTTTAATTGGAAAATCAACTATATAATATAATTTGATATAATTTGCTCATAGTTTGCTCAGATTCGTAGAATTTCATACCTGTGGACCACAGCACATCCAGAGCAAAACGTTTTACAATTTACGACACGGGAAACGGCGCGCAAGCGCTTGCGGTTTCTTGGTGAAGATCCAGGATTGATATCAGTTAAGGCCCGAGTTATACCAGTTATAAGTACTAAGAAAACCCATTTATAGAATGTTTTTAATCCCACAGAAATAACCAGTTATAACTAATAGCCATGGCCATAACTGTAGAAGAGTGGATTGATCGCTTTAGAAGTGGCAGATCAGTGAAAATGAAGTGGCAGAATCTCCACATACGATGGATAGGCCAGCGATATCCAAATCACCAGTTGATAGATGGGCAAAATCCCATTCTTTTGTTTGGGTTTCAACCATCCGTTTGGTGATGCAGGATTTCGCAACCATCCACAGTATCACATTGGGAGTATAATGATGTATAACTTTACTTATAGGAATTATTTCAGTCCATTTATAACTGTTTTCATGGCTATAATTGTAGGGTAACTCTTAACTAGAACGCAACAAATCATTGCAACCACGGAACCACTACTTCCTTGCTAGATGCGTCAATCCCTCAATGTGACATCCCAAAATACTGACCCTCAATGTACTCACGGCTATGAGTATATAGATGAACAGAATTATATACATATTTATATCATATAACTATACATAATTATACATAGTTATACGCAATTATATTTACCATCTGGTTATTTAACATAGCTATGGAAAATCACCATTTTCAATAGGTAAACCATCTATAAATGGGCCAATTTCCATGGCTATGTTAGTCATAACCAGAGGGTATATATATATAGTATACACCCACCATAAGCTTTTGGTCGTGTTATCTGTGTTCAATCTGGTTCCATTTTTTTCGGCACGTCCTTTTCGCCAGGAGCCTGAGAAGCCTCGGGAGGCACCGCAGATTACGCGTTGCGTTGGTTTTACCGGGGGTGTTGTGGGGTGAAGACACTGAGGATTTTTCGGGTTTTCTGCAGTTTTTTGGCCTGAAATACTACTTATTTCTATGGTTATTTCTATGGTTTTGACTGGATGGTTTATATCTGGCTATATATATTAGGAGATTCCTATGGTTATACATGGTTATTTCTATGGGGTTACTATTCCATAAATGGGCTTATTTCACTGACTTATAACTGGTATACAAAGGGCCATAACTCTGGGATTATGAGTCCAGCAACACAGAGAAGAAAAAGGGCTTGACAAAAAAACAAAAAATCAAAACCAGAGCAAACAAAAACAACTGGGAAGTAAAGTGGCGACTGGTTGAATTAAGTTTTGTGCTATGAGGATTGTTTTTTCGGTGATTTTCCCATGATTCTCCCTCAAAAACCATGTAGAATTCTGGTTGGTGGTGACTGGAACCATGGCTTTGAATTCATGGTGATTCTAATGGGACTTAATATGGACTTAATATGGTTGGTGGTGACTGGAGCCATGGCTTTTAAGACTTGGTGATTCTAATGGTGATTCATAGGAAATTCACCTACCAGTTCATGGGGGTATGAATAGGAAATACCCTCTGGTATGATTTTCGATATATTGGGAATGTCATCATCCCAACTGACGAACTGCATCATTTTTCAGAGAGGTAGGTATACCACCAACCAGCTGATTTTTGTTGGTGTCTGTGGGATAATCATGCTACAAAGCGGGGCTTTTTGTGGCCACGAAATCGCGATTCGTTGGTGAACGCAGCTCCAATGTCATTATGGTACGCAAATAACAAACTAGTTACTGGGGTGCATAAAGCAACAAACAAAACTTGGGGGCCCCACATTGTATACGGATTGCAGTTAAGGCCCTTTACCAGTTATAAGTACTAAGAAAACCCCATTTATAGAATGTATAATCCCAAAGAAATAACCAGTTATAACTAATAAATGGCCATAACTGTGATGATGGTGCTTAGACCAAGTGAATGAACTAAACCGCCTTTTGGATCATCACGGCACAATCACGGTATAAGGAAATAAATTGATCAGTGGCTGCAAGACACCCCGGTGGCTTGACGATAAGTTTGGGGATTATGCTAATAGTGGCAACCCCCCAAAAAATAGAAAAACCTTGGAACCTGGAACTATGCGTACATATATTATAATAAAGTATCATATAATATAGTATATATCATATAGTATATATAATATATGATATATAATATATTATATATCATATAATATATAATGTACAATATATATATATATATATATATTATATTATATATATATTATATTATATATATATTATAATATATATAATATAATATATATATAATATAGTATATATATAATATCTAATATATATATATATTATCTAATATATATAATCTATATAATATAATATATAATATAATATAATATATAATATAATATATATATATATATAATACCGTATATATATAATGTATATATATATATATAATATATATAATATATATAATATATATATATATAATATATATATAATATAATATATATATATATAATATATATATATTATATATATATATATACATTATATAATATATATATATAATAATATATATATATAATATATTTAATATATAGTATGTAATATATATTTAATATACTATATTTAACATATACTTATAAATATATAATATAATATATATTACATATAATATAATATATATTACATATAATATAATATATATATATGATAATATGACATAAAATAATATGATATAAAATCAAATGATATAATATAACATAATCTATAACATCCTGGAAACACGTTTTTTTTGGGGGGGGATCACGACCGTAGGGACGACACGAGGTTTTGAACACTGCTGTGATTTTATCCGGGGTGAACCTCTTGCCTGCACCGGTGATGTAATCCATGATACTCCCATGAAAAATCCTATGAAAACTCTACAAAATCCTATAGAAACCTACCTTAAATCGCAGAACATCGCATTATATTTGGTTAATTCACGATTTTTTTGGCGGGTTCATCTCTTTCAATGACCATTTTTGGGGGGTTTATGCCAAGATCTGGCGCCTCAAAGTGTCCACAGATCCCGTCTCCAGGAAACACGCGTGACCTTTGATAATCATCCACAGGCGCGCCTTCGCACTGCGGAGATGGGTCGTGGTGTTTTTTTTTGGAAGTTTCAAGATCAATTCTTCGTGGAGTTAAGCAACAAAAATGCTGGTAGAATGAACAGATTATATATATACTTATATATATACTTATATATATATACTTATATATATATACTTATATATATATACTTATATATTTATATATATATACTTATATATATAGTGTATTATTTGTAGAATGGTATATAACTAATTGGATATAATCTACGTAAATTCAAAGCAGACATAGTATCACATAAAAATGTTAAACACAAAACAACAATGGTGATATAATGGGAATATAATATGGGTACAATATCCCAGATCATTATAATCGGATATACGATAGTTAACAATGGGTATGCGCAAATTGTAGGACTTAACCAAGAAGAAATGCAGTTAACCAGCACCACTATTATCATTTTGGTTAGTGAAATATTGCCATTTACACAGAATTATTAATCCAGATTTAGTGCTTCTAAATGGATCAACATGACTTAGTATAACATTCTGGAACTTTGTCAACATGACTTAGTAAGACTTAGTATGACTTAGTCTAACATTCTGAATATGTTTCAAAATGACTTAGTTTATAGTATATTATATATATATATATGTAGATCTATTTACATGTATACCAATATGAGTTTGGATATAGAGTGACATCACTTACTACGCACATGTTTTTCTTCCCAAAGTCATTTGGAATGACTTAGGCAGCAGAGGGCTTGTTCCTTTGTCGATTTGAATGGGGGCCAGTAAATCTTCTTTTGACTTCGAAGGATGTTTTCCATTGCATAGGCAAGCCTTCCTCGATTTTCTCGTTGGACATGTGAGGCACTTGTTCGATGGTGCAGAACGCATATATGCCAAGTACAAAGATGTGTTTGTTATTTTGAGGCGTGTAGTTTTCCCACACCTGTTGTTTTGAGATGGTGTGAAGAAGAATGTGTTCTGAGTTTCCTTTTAGCTGCTCAGGATGATAAACTTCAATTGGAGAACTTACTAGGCATTACACTTCCCTCAGGTCGTAGTAGAAGCAACCAGTCCTCTCTGAAAATCCGACCAAGCATGATTTTTTGTTCCCTGGTCCGTTGGTAGCCTTAACTTAAACGTGTGCTTTTACCGCATAATTTTAGCACTTTGACAGTTTTTTGGGGTGCCACAAAAAGAGATCCCCAGGGATGTTTACCATCAAATCCACCCCAAAGTCGTGGCTATTCCGCTCCAAACATCTCCAATCTCTGCAGCTCGACGCGGGGAAGGGACATCAGAGAGTGGCAATGTTCTGCCGCAGTGGAAATGTGGAAGTGTGTAAGAGAAACATCGAATACTGGTAGAGGAACAACAACACATCTCTCGGAGCAAGGTGTATCGTACCATCCGTTCTGCAAGATGTATTCCATTTATTAATTTATTATCATTTACCTTCTGGTTATGTAGCATAGCTATGGAACATATCCCATTTATAGATATTTATAGATCATAAAACATCATGATTTACCGAAGGTGGTGATTTTCTGAATATTTTCTGATTTTCCACTTTGCAAAGCGTGAAATAACCAGATCCACGCAGAATTTCCCATTTTTCAAGATCTTCACTGACAGGTGACCAACATCCAGCCCAGCTACGTTTGAGTTCTCAGATTTCAGTACGGCCAAGGAATTGTCAACTCGCTCAGTAGTAGTATCCCATTTATATCTGTAAAGGGCTGTAACTGTGGTTGCCAATGTGCTTCCCCAGATATGTCTGCAATTTGGAAGGTGGCTCAAGTGTATGTCTAATTAAACATGTCTTCGGTACCCAACTAGGGTGTCCAGTATGTTTTTCCTTCAATCCACGCGCCCAAAGTAGAGTCTTACATCGAACATTTGATGCCACATCATCATACAAGTGCGTTCATCCTGTGCTCCTGAAGTTTTTGCCCTTTGTTTATCAATCATTGCAATACAAGGTGGTGCCCCATAGTTAGCTAAGTTGGGGTTCACATAACTCCAATTTCACTATGGTTTATGGCAGATATAAAGAACTAGTTATTGGGGGTTATAAACCAACAAACACAACCCCCATTAACTATAGTTCTATTTGCCATAAACCATAGTTATGGGACTTATGTGAACCCCAACTTAGCGATTCCGAACTGGGGCACCACCTTGTAGCAATCAGAGGATTTCCCCATGTTCCAATAAAAACCGCCATGTGTCATGGAATGACGACCGTGGGTCACAGTTATGTGCAGTTTCAAGGCCCTTGAATTACCATAAAAAATATAAGGTTTTATAAGTCAGTTACAAGGTGGTGCCCCCCCAGTTATAAGTCGGTTTATAATCCCACTAACTATAGATATATCTACCATAAGTCCTAGTTATTAGAGTTATAAACCAACTTAGCTATCTAGGGGGCCTCACATTGTATAACGTCATTTATGGAATTATAATATGTTTTTTTTCCACATAGAAGTAGCAATTTCCAAAATCATAAGTCAGTGAAATAAGCCCAAATTATGAAATGATCACCCCATTTTTCTGGCCATTTTTTTGGCCATTTATAAGTGATAGCTGGGCCTAAAAAAAGCCTGGCGCCTTGGAAGATTCAGATCTCAAGCCCATCCAACGGCTCGTGGTTTTCCGCCCATTGCCGCCATGCGGCAGCGCAAAGATCCTGAGAGCGGCGGCGGCGAAGCGAGTCGGAAGGAAAGGGTGAGACAACTGCAACGAGAGAAACTTGGCAACTGCGGGTGGGACCTCCAAGATTGAAAAAATGAGGATCTACCATGGTCTATCCATATTTAATTTATAGGATGTAAACACATATATATATAGAAAATTAATTATATAATATATATATATATTATCATAATATAATATTATATAGTATAATATAATATTATATAGTATAATATTATATAATATAATATCATATCATATAATATAATATAATATGATATAATATAATATATAATATAATATAATATATTAAATAAAAACAAATAATAATAATGATAATAATAAAACAATAATATATACGTTATATATATAATATGTGTTTGTTTGTTTTTTTTAATATATGTATATATGTATAGTATTTACACATATGTATGTACATATACAAACCAAGTACTTATAGTTACATACATAATATCTAAACCATAGAATTCACCTTTGTTGTTCTTTGCGTCAGCAATGGCTATCCTTGGGGGGCCCCACCTTGTAGGAATGAACCATCCACCATGGTTCCCGTGGGGGATGGGATTCCAGCGTTTTTGGGAAGCTGCTGGGAATAACTATGGCTGATGTTGTTTGATCTTTTATGGCCCCCTTCACAGTCAAGGCCCGAGTTATACCAGTTATAAGTACTAAGAAAACCCCATCAAAATAGAATGTGTTTTATCCCATAGAAAAAACCAGTTAGTTCACTAATAGCCATGGCTATAACTGCAGGAACCTGCAAATCCCAGGGCAGATCTGATTTAGCTCAGGCATGCAGAGCAAGACGCATCGGAGCAGTGGCTAATCATCGGGCTGATGGTTTCCTCGTTGATTTGCGCTTTCCGTGGGAGACAACAAAATAAACTACCCTCTGGTAAACAGCCACATAACTATGGGAAATCACCATTTTTAATGGGAAATTCTACTATAAATGGCCATTTTCAATAGCTATGTTAAATTACCAGAGGGTACCCTCTGGTAATCAAACATGGAAATTAAACATCCGATAGGTTTTAAACGGGTCTTGATGGGAAACCATCTACAAATGGGGGATTTTCCAACAAACCATGATTGCAACAGGGTAGTGGCTAAGCCAGTGCCGTGCCGTGATTTGTGGCGCAGGCTCTTACTGGAACAATGTGGCCCCCCCAAACGTGATGTTGGTTGATGAATCCCATTAGCTATAGTTATGAGTATCATAAACCATTCATAAGTTACTGTATAAATTAATTATAAATATCATAAATCATAGTTACTGAAGTTACTTAAACTAATTTATCTATCTTGGCGGCCCCACAGTGTACTAAACCATCTCTCGCAGCATCCCGTCCCATTGTCCTGCAAAGATCTGCAGCAATGCACCTGTCTGGCTGCATCCAAACATCGATTCGATGCATCTGCAAAAGCGTCCAATTATATATATATATCATTTTGAGTGGGTAAATCAGCTATGTTTTATGGTCATTTTCAATAGCGATGTTAAATTACCAAAGGGTATATCCATATATATATATATATACAGTTATGGCCATTTATTAGTTATAACTGGTTATTTCAATGGGATTATACATTCTATAAATGGCATATATAAATATAATATAATATATATATATATATATATGTGCAT
Source organism: Cladocopium goreaui (assembly GCA_947184155.2). Taxonomy (NCBI): domain Eukaryota; class Dinophyceae; order Suessiales; family Symbiodiniaceae; genus Cladocopium; species Cladocopium goreaui. The sequence goes on from CAMXCT020002935.1 coordinate 394,234, forward strand.
ATACAATCATATACATATATATTGGTAAATTATAACGACCTCACTGTTCTCCCTCACTGGAATCATGGTTAGTAAAGGGAATTATCCCCAAATGGCCTTAATTCAGGTTAGTGAAATATTTTAATATACCCATATATATATATAGAATAGGAGGCAAGACCTGATTCTATCTCCACTTGATGGGCAATATTGCGCTATGGATGCTGAACAACTTTGCTAAGTTGCTAGTCACTTGTTTTGTTTTTTTTGCAAGAATTTTGCCTCTGGAATCCGCAAGTCTTCGATCCTTGCCATTTATTAACCACACCTTCTTCGGGGTATACCCCAATGTTGACTAGCTCCATGTGAGAAGCTGGGGGATTCAAACCCCCTTGGCAATGGCACTTCCGATTTCGGACGTCAAAATCATTTCCCAGTTGACCGCGTTTTTTCGTAGCCACAAAGATCGTAGCCATGAAGATTGGTTGAAGATACCAACATGATTGGGTAACCCATGTTTGGTAAATTGAGGATCGAGGTAACTCTAGGTACAGGTCATTTCTGAGCTGTCGGGTTTTGGAGCTGGCGCAGACCGACGGGATTTCCAGGAAAATCATGGGCCAGGGATCCCGTCTAATTCACAAACTTAGTATCAAACAAACTATATTTGATGCTTTGTGGGTGACTCGTTACACTTTTTTCCATTTGATAATCAAAATGGCTGGAAAATTACCCACATGTAGTTCCATGATTTTGCCATGTCCTTTGATGCCCATATATTTTCATTGTTGCTGTTTCCCAGCCATGTAAAAAAAAAGCAGTTAACTTTGCTACCCTGCATGGATCGCTGAGGTTCTTTTCGTGCTGATCATGTTGGGCACTGGAATCTACGCCATCCGCAGTGCCGAAGAAAATCGGTAACGACATTGGCATCGAGGCGATTTATTCGTCGTCACTTCGTCACTTGGATGGGATGGTACAGGTCTTGGGGGCCACCGGGCCACCTTTTAAGTGAGTGGGATCTGGTTGGGTAAATTGATGATTCCATCTAGCCTCTTCAGCAGGGCCTTGCCTAAGATTAAGACATCACTAGACATCCAACTGCCTAAGATCAACATCGGCACCTGATCGCACTTCTGACCCACTTGTTTGGGACGTTCTACCTATGGTCACTACATGCAAAGGTGAATGGTTCTCCCAGAAACACGTTAAGCTTCACAGGGTGGGAAACTCAGCTGATGGTAGACGGAAGGCAAGGTATCAACCATATTTTTGTCAATGGCCATTTCAGACACCAATCTATTGGAGCTACCCACCATGCATGAGGCTTATGTAAGGGCTCTATAAGGGTATATATCTCCCGGATATGGCTTTACATTGACTACATAACACCGTAGCTCTATTTTAGGATCCTGAAATTCTGTCAGGATCATCCCTCGAAATTTCCTTCAACTTCAGTGTGCTGTTGGTCTCGACCCTCGGGCCTTCCCAGGTCCGAGAACGCGGCTGACCTCGAGGTGATGTTCGGCTGGCCGACTCGGCTGGCGCTGATTCTGGTTTTTAGTACTTCCAGCTGTCATTTCAGCCATGGATTTCGACGACTTCGCTATCGTGGCGTGAACGAAGAACCGAGGAGGCGTGGATACTCGTGCGGAGCGAAAAGAGAGCCTGATGCTGAATTTGGCGCTGACACCGTGATACCCCAGTGATTCAGGTTGATCCCAAGTAATTGATATGGGTGATATAAAATTTAAGAGAATTCGCTCATACCATCTTTAGGATTCTTTAGGTGTATCCCGGTGCTTTGTGAAAAATATCCAGGATGTTTCTGGTTTTGTACTATTGGCTATTTGATGGTCGCAATTTTGACATTACCTGGTAAAAGTATGAAGATTATGGATGATTATGGGGTAAAACACAATTTTGAAGGGTACTTGGAGGGTCTAGCTATTCACGTTTGGCTTTCAAACATTGTATTGTTGGCATTTGTTGGCTACATTTTACATCATTTTACCATATTTTACCACAACTAAACAACTGGAGGCCTTGTGAAAAACACATCTGGCCATCTGCCGAGGCTCCACGAGATGGACCGGGCCATGGACCGGGCCCCATGAGTTTCGGCCGCTCGGTTTTCTTTCGCCGAAGCCATGGGCTGTTTTTTCAAGGGGCGTATGTTGAAGCAGAAAAGACATGTTACCCTCTGGTAAACATACAAAAAGCTATTGAAAATCACCATTTATAGTGGATTTTCCCATTGAAAATTGTGATTTTCCATAGTTATGTTAGTTTACCAGAGAGTATTTCAGTTGAAGCCCTGAAACCAGGTATTTTTAGACTTATTTCATGTTGTTTCAGTGGGGTTATCATGAAAAATCGATTCATAGATGGGCTTATTTCACAAGAAAAACTGCTATTTTGGGCCACAACTGGGGGACTGGGAACTTGCTGATATAAAGATACCTTACCTAATTACCCGGCGTATACAATTTGGGAGTGAATGAAAGGGGTTAAAAGGCCTGCTTAATGTGCTTTTTTTGTGTTTAAGAGGTAAGCCGGATATAACCTAAGTCAAAGGGACTGTATATACGGATGAGGCCTTATTCCCCTTGAAAATATCATGGGGAATGGAACGACCCTCTTGTAAACAGCCACATAACGAACTGGAAAATCATCATGCTATTAATGGGAAAATCCACTATGTCTATGGCCATTTTCAAGTTCGCAAACTGTTTGTTTACCAGAGGGTATAGTAAGAGGACTATTTAGTGGCAAATAGCCTCTGGTAGACTAACAGCTATTGAACATGGCCCAGTCGAAATAGCCTCTGTTTACCAAGAGGGTTTTTCTTCAGACAGAAGTGTTGAAATCGTGCTGAAATCATCCCCGGACGATCCCACCATGATAAAACAGCCACCGAAACGTGGCTGGTAGAAGTGGCTGCCGAGGCCTGAGAAGTGCTGTCAGAGTCAGATATGTTTCATGATATTTTATGGAGTGTTCTGCAAGTCATTTTCCCAAAAAGTTTTTTTTTAATGTAGATTTGTAGCTATAGTACCTGTGAATGTGTTTGGTTTTTGTTGGTTATGAATTCATGTATATGTGAATTATGTGATGATTATTATATGTGTATATACCCTCTGGATCCCTCCGGTACGTTTCACATAGCTATAATGCATAAATTCCCCAAGGTTGGAGTTCGATGATGTCCCATTAACACTTCCATCTACCCTCTGGTAAACTAACATAGCTATTGAAAATGGCAATTTATAGTGGATTTACCCATTAAAAATGATGATTTTCCATAGCTATGTTAAATTACCAGAGGGTAGCGCTGGGGATTCCGAACGATGTTTGATGATTGAGTCAACTGAAGGATACTCCACAGCGGTTCTTTCGTCAACTGTCAGGTCCCAAGACCGATGGCAACTCCTTTGGCGGGGATGCCCTGGAGTTTGGGGTGAAGTATGAGGAAGTGGTGGCCGATCTTGGTCAGTTATGGTTGCCCTCCGGGAATTTAAGATATGGAGGTACCCCAATAGCTGGATGGTTTATTTCATGGAAAATCCATGAAAATCCCGTTAAAATGAATGGGGGGTAACCATATTCCAGGAAACCTCCATATAGCTATGGAAAATGACCAACTTATATAGTTGGATGATTTACCTATTGAACGTAGTGATTTTCCGTGGCTATGTTAAATGACCAGAGGGTAGATTACTTATTTGGTTATCAAATCAATCCCATATGCTCCATGGTAATGTCAACCCCGCATTAACAAACCATGGTTTATTAATTAGGCGGTTACTCCTCCAATAGTCATAATATGATACTTAAATGGTACCCTCCCAACCAAACAGTCTAGGGGTGAATTAATCCAGGGTTGACATTACTGGAATATGTAAGAACATTTGCCCCCAAAATCACCCAGTTTTGTTGGTAAATAGTCCAAAAACATAGCACCTGCTGAGGGTGTCGCATCACTGGAGGGGTACTGCGTTTAATCCTTTATTTGGTTGCTATGTTTATGGAAAACATAACAATAACATGCAATAACCAGCAAGATTGCAAACCAGCAACATTGTAACATCTTGTAAGATGTTTTTTTTTTTTGTGAACTATCAAATATTGACCATGTTTTCAACGCCATCAGAAAAATGAAGGTCACCATCATTGGGATGCTCCCTTCATCCGATTCCAGGATATCACTAGATGGGAGAGGAGAAACATCACAAACGATTCAAAGCCCTGCTTGTTTGGGTGTCTGAACATAGATTTTCATGGAACATATATGAACATATGGTGGCTAAGAATCCCATATGCCCATGTATTGAATATTCATGATGCTTCATGGAACATATGATGGCTAAGAATCCCATATGCGAACCATGGTGCTGGAATATGTATGAACATTTGCCCCCAAAATCACCCAAATGTTGGTAAATATTCAAAAAACATGGAGTATATGGTACCCCATTCTCAGCCAAAGCCATTTGATTCTTAAAGTCAGCGTCGGAGCCGGACGGCCTTGTTCAGCGACTTCAGAGTGGGCTTCTGCACGAAGATGTTTAAACATTTCAAATGATGTCGAACGGATCAATCATCAAGTTATGAAATCAGTAAGTCAATCCATTCACTGTGAGTCTCACTCATCAACTGACCAGCCGTTGTTATTCATCTGGTTGGTGGTTTCAAACATTTTTTTTTTCCATTTCATATATGGGATGTCATCCTTCCCATGGACGAACTCCATCATGTTTGCAAGATGGTGAAATTGCACCACCCAGATTATTATTAACCATCATTAACCATCATTAACCATATAATAACCATTAATATTAACCATATATTAATGTTTTTTTTTCGAAAAAATAATAACCATTAATATTAACCATTAATATTATTATTATATTACCAACCAATGGTAGGTTATTGCACCACCAAATCGCCGCATCCAGCCTCGCGGTGTCGCGTCTCAGGTGGCACTCGGAACGGAAGTGGCACCAACGGTGTGGGCCTTGGGGATTCCGAGGCTACCCCGGCCATCTTTGACCGAAGACCATCTTAGGATACGTCGAAAGCCAACGAAACATAGGGAAAATCACCATGTTTAATGGGAAAAATAGGGAAAATCACCATTTTTAATGGAAAACCCATGGATATTTTCTGGTAAAAGTGTAAACATAGAAAAAACTGATGGGAAAGATCCACCATGCTATTAATGGGGAAACTCACTATTTCGACTGGGCCATGTTCAATAGCTATGTTTGTTTACCACAGGGTACCCCCCATTTTAGGAAAGATCCATGTACGTGTTTTGTGTGTTTGTTTCCTTTGTATCAAAAAACATCAAAAAGGCCGTTTGCAATGAGATGGTTGCCGCTGTATTGTGCTGCATGCGCAAGTGCGGCGTTATGTTACTCGATTGTTCCTCGATGATCTAGACAGTACTTACCAGAGCTGTACTAGTTTTTTTTTTTGTGGTTGTTTCAATTTCCCTCGGCATTTGCTCATCAATGGCCACAGTTTTGACCCTTTTCCAGTTGTAAGTCAGTAAGTCAACCCATTCATGGAATGATAACCCCATTTATCATGAAAATGCTGGCTGCCCCCCCCAGTTGCGCCCCCCCCGGATTGCAAGGTGGCACCAAAAATTAATAGCAGGTTATTAAGTTTTTTGGTTCCGGTTTGGAGGCGCGCACTGAAGACAAGGCGCGCAAATAATCACAAGCATGTGGTTTTGATATTAGATGGTTATTAAAGGTTTCTCTTCCATTTTGGAGCTCGCGCGTTGGAAATACAGCGCGCAAACACTCAAGGGCAGGTGTTTTCTTATTAGCTGTTTATTAAGGGTTTCAGTTCCGTTTTGGAGCTCGAGCGTTGGAATCGCAGTGCGTAAACAGCCATGGGCATATGCTTTCTTATTAGCTGGTTATTAAGGGATTCTGCTTTGGAAGATTTGAGAGCAAAAGGTTTGCAATTGAAGATTTGGCCTGTCATTATTTTATGAGGCGCATCGTGGGGAGGCAACCAGAATTCCAATTCGTATCCATTTACTTTGAAATATTTTGGATCCCCAATGAATGTTTCACAGAAGGCTAACCCCTCCCCCCCCTAGCCGCCCCCGCCTATAGTAGGCCTTAATTAAGGCCAAATTAAGGGTTGAGTGGGTTTCCCCAATTTTTGGTTCAAAGTGCTTAATTTGGCCTTAATTCTTTGATGGGATTACTGAATTGGCTTTCAAGGGTCTTTCCTACATTCATAGAATTTTGTCTTGGGTCAAAAGAGTAAACATGTGTACAAACAAAGACCCAAGTGAATTTTTGAACAAACAGAGGAACGCATCAAATCAAATTAAGATTTTAACCAAAAAAAAGGAAATTGAACGTTTCCAAGTTACGAATAAAGAACTGCGCTGAAGCGAACAAGCAACTATTTTGACTTTCACGCTTCAACGTTCGCAAGTTTCCAGATTAGACCCAATTAAACCCAACGAACAAAAACCACAAGGAAAAATCAAATTTTCCAAACCAAGACTAAATTAAGGGCCAATTAAGCTTCAAATGGTGGAAAACACAGGGAAAACACAATTTTCCTAATTAAGGCCAAATTAAGGCCTAATTAAGGCCTAATTAAGACTCAAATGGTGGAAAACACCGGGAAAACACAATTTTCCAAATTAAGACCAAATTAAAGCCTAATTAAATTAAGGCCCAATTAGAGCCTAATTAAGGCCTAATTAAGGCTCAAATGGTGAAAAACAAAGGGAAAACACAATTTAATGAAAAACAATGCAAAAACAATGAAAACTGATGAAAAACATTGCAAAAACAATGAAAAATTAATGAAATTTAATGAAAAACAATGCAAAAACAATGAAAAAATAATGAAAAGGTTTGGCTCGAGGACTTCGACCCTGGCTCGAGGACTTCGACCCGTACAAGTCGTTTTTCCGCGCACGCGCGCGCGCGCGTTAGCGGAAAGACTGGCCCGAGGACTTCGACCCATCCACCCGGGGTACTACAACGGGGAAACACAACGGGGAAACAAAAAGGGAACACAACGGGAAAAAAATGGAAAAACGAAAAATGAAAAAAAAATATATCTATAAATTTTAATTTTATTTAAGTGCTTTAAAACAATGTATGTATATAAATCGAATGAAAAAAAAAACGAAAATTTCAGATTTTTTTTGGAAATATGTTTTTTCATTTTTTCATTTGATTTAAATGCCATAGTGTATCAAAATGTTTTAAAACATATTTTTACCATAAACTAAATCAAAAAAATGAAAAAATATTTCCAAAAAAATCTGAAATTTTCGTTTTTTTTCATTCGATTTATATACATACATTGTTTTAAAGCACTTAAATAAAATTAAAATTTATAGATATATTTGTTTTTTTCATTTTTCGTTTTTCCATTTTTTTCCCGTTGTGTTCCCTTTTTGTTTCCCCGTTGTGTTTACCCGTTGTAGTACCCCGGGTGGATGGGTCGAAGTCCTCGGGCCAGTCTTTCCGCTAACGCGCGCGCGCGCGTGCGCGGAAAAACGACTTGTACGGGTCGAAGTCCTCGAGCCAGGGTCGAAGTCCTCGAGCCAAACCTTTTCATTATTTTTTCATTGTTTTTGCATTGTTTTTCATTAAATTTCATTAATTTTTCATTGTTTTTGCAATGTTTTTCATCAGTTTTCATTGGTTTTCATTGTTTTTGCATTGTTTTTCATCTAATTAAGGCCTAATTAAGGCCCAATTAAGGCCTAATTAAGGTTTAATTAAGGCTCAAATGGTGGACTAATTAAGGCCCAATTAAGGCCTAATTAAGGCCTAATTAAGGCTCAAATGGTGGAAAAAACCATGGGAAATCCAATTTTCCATATTAAGACCAAATTCAGGATCCAATGGTGGAAAAGCACAAGCACATTTTAAATTTCTGAAATACATATACAATGCGAAGGACCTAAGTAAGCGTAATTCCAATCAATTTGACATGATAGACATTGGAAATACGCCGCCTGGATTGTACACCAAATGAAGAAATATATTTCCACCAAACTTACACCCATCCAGGTCATGAAATGCATCCAAAGACCGGACTACATTGGGAGAAGTGGACCAAATAGGACCAAATTAAGGATTTTCATCCAAAGAATTTGGAATACACTGGAGAAATTGAATAAACATGAAACACGGCAAATGTCACCAAAATTAAGACTGAATTAAGCTAATTTGGCCTTAACTAGGCTTTATTTTTTTCCACCAAAATAAGGCCTAGTTAAGGCCTTATTAAGGCCTTATTAAGGCCTTAATGTGGTTTTCTGGGAAGGGGGGGGCTAGGGGGGGGGTTAGCTCTCTATGAATGTTGGAACTTCAAACCGCAATGCATGAGTTTCAGGGGGTATTGGATGGGCTATTAAATGGGTATTATCCATCTAATACTTTTCTGGGGTCAGTGAATGTCAACAATAGAAATGTAAGAACCAGAGTTTTTTTATTGGAATTCCATTGTAAATATATGAAAGTATAGTTGGTTGTTATGCAGTGAGATTTGGTTGTCCGTGTGTCCTCTCAAACCTGCCATCCCCACAAATGGCTAGAATTGGCTAGAATCCTAAAGGGACGAGCTCAAACCGGCCAGCCAAGTGCCACAAAGTGGACAGGACAAAGCCCCTCGCAGCTTGGAAAAACAAAAATGTCATCACTATTTGTCGTCACTCATGAGCAGTGAGTGGGTGTCCCTTGCGCACCCAAAAACTTTGTTTTTACATAAGGGGTAGTTGTCACCACAAACGTTTAGGGTTGCTTTGGGAAATGTATTCGGAAGACGGGCCTCACGGCCTTGCCACAATGCTTCTCACAATAAAGGAATATGAATGCTGGCCAGCATTTATCATTTGCTGGAAGCTGATTTTTCCACCCTGCAAAACTATGACATTGCCCATCTCAAAACCTCAATAACCATCTATGAGTGGTTTCAAGCAGCTCGTGGGAAGTGGAGGTATTGGGACCGCTTCCAAAAATAGTTTCCCACCAAAAATATTTAATAACAATCTATTAGTGGTTTCAAGCAACTCGTGGAAGGTGGCATTATTTTGACAGCACCACAAACTCATTGCCCACCTGAAATCCTTCATAGCCATCTATTACTGATTTCAATGGGAAACCGATAAAATGCGCAGTTCCAAATGGCAAAATCTCTGTTAATAAGCTGTCGATAGCTGGTTAATAACTTGTTTTGTGTCCCAACAAATAGAGGTCTATTAGCTGGTTAATAACCTGATACTAAGGGCTTATTAACCTTCACTGCTCGTTGCATCCCGTTTATGTTCTTATTTTTCTGGGGGGGGGCGCAACTGGGGGGGGCAGCCAGCATTTTCATGAATTTATACTGGTTGGTGGTTTGGAACATTTTTTACTGTTCCATATATTGGGAATAATAATCCCAACTGACTTTCATATTTTTCAGAGGTGTGGCTCAACCACCAACCAGTATATATTTATAGCCATAGATGTCCCAAATTCCCATTGGTTGGTTGATTAATAGAGGGGTTTGAAACTACCCCTTTAACAACAGGAAAGGATGATAGATGGGATTAACCAGCTCCCGGCCCAAACCTATTTTTACCAGACTAATGGGAATTCCAGGATCCTAAAATGGAGGTACGTTAGTACCATATGTTTGGCCATTTTTTGTGGGGATATTTTCTTACATAGCCCTGAAGAATAGGCCTTATATATGGAATCGGTACCTCCAATTTTTATCGGTTCCTGAGATGGCCAGTGACAAAAGGACATTATTGTTTATAACATTTTATAACCATAAAAGTAACTGGTAAAGGGCTTTAAGATGCTTTAAGTGCAGGAAATCAATATTAAAGTCATCAATTTTTGTTGCCACAAGACATTTTTGGGAGGTCGATGGGATTTCTTTTGGCACGAGTTGCTGTGAAATCCAGAGACAATCATCCTTGCGACTTCCCAAAATTCGAAGAGAAGAAGAAATGGGAGGGGATCCCCAAAATGGTTGGTTTACAATGGAAAATCCCAATCTAAAATGGATGTGATAACTATAGGGGTACCCCCATTTCAGGAAACCTCCAAATAACAATTTAGAAAAAACAACGACCTCCTCTATGGATAAGAAATACCGTGGGGGTTGTCTGAAAATTTCGGGGAACCACAGTCCAATGGATGATCATATTAGTTAAAATCACGATAATTTCTACAGGATGGTGCCCCCCAGTTATAAGTTTGTCTATAAACCCCATTAACTATAGTTATATTTGCCATAAACCATAGTTATGGGAGTTATGTTCACCAACTTAGTTAACTATGGGGCACCACCTTGTAGGGTATCCCTCATTTTCAGATACCCAAAGTTGTTTTTTTTCTTGGTAAAACCCAGATTTTCCGTGGGAAAATCTCATGCCGAAATCGCGCCATCTTCAGATCCCAGGTTCGTCGATGAGTTTCGGACCTTCAGGCGCCGGTCTCAGGCATCCAAATTGAAGCGACTGCATGGCTACCCTCTGGTAATGACTAACAGTTCGCTATTGAAAATGGTCATAGAAATAGTTGATTTACTCATTAAAACAATTTATATATTTTATGGTACTTGTAACATCTTATAACGGTTAATACTTGGTGAATGATAGTGGTTAGTTTTGGTTAATAACTATGTTAATGAAAAATAATGGTTCACTGGTTGGTGGCTTCAAACATGGCTTTTATTTTCCATTTCATATATGGGATGTCATCCTTCCCATTGACTTTCAAATTTTTCAGAGGGGTTGAACCCACCAACCAGTCATTTAGTTCGTTGATTTACCCATTAATAGCATTGTGATTTTCCATAGTTTTTTGTATGTTTACCAGAGGCTAGAAACCATGCAAACGTACGCTTCGTAAGAAAGTCACCATGTGCTCTGGGTGATGTAAAAGTCTGATGTGCAAAAAAACATCTCCAAACACAATGAAAATTAAATACATGTTAACACTTTTTTGTTTTTGGTTTTACCTTTAAGACTGATTTCACTTTTTTTTCAAACCATTGAACATCACCATGATTAATGGCTACATCATCGAACTAAATTAGCAATGACTTCCACTCCCGAACATGCTGGCCGGGCGCTCTCTTTGGAAGTTCACGACCTGGTTAAGAACGGGCATATCTTTCTACTTGTTGGCGAACTACCTACGGATCCTAAGTAGGATAGTTCAGCCTGGTTACGTTGGTGGATTGACCCGCTCCTTATCCCACGAACAAAACCAGGCTGAACGAAGCGACACGGACTTCGGATCCGTGGGTAGTGAGCCGTTCGCCACTGATCTTCCTACTGACCTGAACCGATCATCGGATCATGCCATTTCAATGGCCATGCAACAGGAACCGATTTATTGGAGGTACCTACCATTTGTAAGGCCTATTTTTTAGGCCTAAATTTCAGGGAATATCCCCAGAAAATATGGCCTTATATGGTATAGTACCTCCATTTTAGGATCCTGAAATTCCCATTGACCATTTGGAAGGTGGTTAGCAAGCATGGTGAGTAAGTCCCCCCTCAGAGGTTGTTCCATGTTGGGGTTTCCATAGTCATTGGGGGTACCCCAATAGCTGGATGGTTTAGTTCATGGAAAATCCGATTAAAATGGATGATAACTAGGGGTACCCCAATTTTAGGAAACCTCCATGTATTAGTGGATCATGACTGTGCGTACGAACCGTTTTACCAAGTGAGCCATTAAAAATAGCCTGCTTGATGAGTTAATTTGTTGGGACTTATACTATCTAATTGAGTCGGGATTAATGAATATTATAACCCATACAGTTATGGCCATTTATTATTATATAGTTATAACTGGTTATAAATGGGATTATACATTTTATAAATGGGGTTTTCTTAGTACTTATAACTGGTACTGTATAACTCGGGCCTTAACTGTAGAAGAGAAACCATTTTCAACCAACTAGAATTTTATGAGATGGGATGGTAGAATGATCCAGTGAGGTTGAAAACGGTTTCCCATTTTTTTTTTAGGTTGTGTGAGTCCCTGAGTCCCTGAGTCCCTATCCCATCCCATCTCATCAAAAACGAAAAAAAGTGGTGCCCCCGTGGCCACGAAATCGCAAAGTTGGGGGCCAGATAACTCCATACTTTCACTGTGGTTTATGGATGTTTCTGACGAAGTATAACGAACTAGTTACTGGGCCAGTTACTGGGGTGAATCTAAACCAACAAACATAACTGAAGGCCTGGGAGGCAACCACATACCTGGGGTAACTGCCTCCACTTTTTAGTTTATAATCCCCGGTAACTATATATAGTGATAAGTTATAAGTATCATAAACCATGGTTATTGGCAGTTATGATCCAACTTAGCGATTTCGTTAACGGGGTCCCCACGTTGTAATTGCTTCATAGCTGGGATGATACGTTCAACTTTTCGTCCTTGGGCCAAGCCTTGCCGCCCTAGGTGGAGTGAGCTTTCCTGATTCAGGCGGCAGTTACGGCTCAGGTATGTTTGTTGGATAAGATTCACCCCAGCAACTGGCCCAGTAACTAGTTCGTTATAGTTCGTTATAGTTCGTTATAAGGACCATAAACCATCGTTAAATTGGAGTTATGCTTACCAACTTAGCTATTTAGGAGGCCCCATATTGTACACGTTATGTTGGCTGTTTAAATATGTTTAAATAAGGATACCCTCTCGTAAACTAACGTAGCTATGGAAAATGGATATAAATGACAATGTGTGAATACGTAAATCATGTATAGATGGTCTATTTTCCATAGCTGTGTTAGTTCACTGGAGGATAAACCAACCATCCATTTCATGGTGATATAACTGGTTGGTGGTTTGGAACATGTTTTATTTTTCCATATATTGGGAATAATGATCCCAAGTGACTATTTTTTTTCAGAAGGGTTGAAACCACCAACTAGATAATGATTGTATAATCATGTACAACCAACAACAATATCACAATATCACAATTAACGGATTGAATTAATGTAACAACTGCAATCAGGAAAGCTTTGTTCTTACCCACGAAGATACTGTCATATACTGTAGAAACTTTAGACCTTCCTGCACAGTTAAAGCCAATTCAGTACATAAACATCAGGCTTTTGACTATGTTGCTGGTTGGTGGTTGGAACATGAATTTTATTTTTCCGTATATTGGGAATAATCATCATTTGACGAACTCTTATTTTTCAGAGGGGTAGGTATACCACCAACCAGGTCGATATTTCCTCAGGTCATTGGTTTCACTCCCAGCAGATGCTTTGATGTCCCCGATTGGTTTGATGTCGGAGGCAAGATGAGCTTTGCCCCAAAAGACCCACCAGGTGAGGAATGGGCGTTCAACCATGGAGGAATGGGTGCCCAATCTCAGGGCTGTTCCAATCCATTACAGGTAAGGCCCAGAAAAAAAGTTTTTATAAATGGTGTTAAAGTTATACTTTTTTTTAAAAAATATGGGGTTATTATTCCATAAATGGGCTTAAAACATCTTCAAACTGACCTATAACTTATAACTAGTGGGCCATAACTGTACACAAGGTGAGGCCTTCCAGTGAAATGTTGGTCGGTAAATCCCACGAAAACTATAGATATATCCTCCCATAAACCATAGTTCAAGTTATATGCGTCAATGTCAACTTAGCTATTGTTTGGGAGTCTCACCTTGTAAGTGTATATATATATATATACTTATGTTATAGATAGAACTGGAACCTGAGGTACAACTGGAACCATCCAGCAGATATGGGGGTTCCTTTAGCAAATCCGTCAAGATTGGTCAAGGTTCTTCTACCACGCTATCCACTTCTGGGGTAGAAGACGTTCCAAATCTTTAGATTGTTGGTTTTTACCCTCCAGCGATCAAAGATGGTTTGCTGAAAGAATTCACTTAGTTATCATTAACTCTGAGGTTTGGAACATGATTTTTATTTTTCCATATATTGGGAATTTCATCATCCCAACTGACGAACTCATATTTTTCAGAGGGGTAGGTATACCACCGACCAGATAATTTCAAGCCATGTGTGCACCGTAGGGATTCACGTGGTGCTTCATATGCGTATTTTTCACAGTTCGACCCGGGTCAAGCACCAAAAAAAATCAAGACCCATATATATATATTGTATATATAATGTATATATATATATATGGGCTGGTAGATTAAAAGCTACAAAACCATGGAATTTTGGACAAGTGCAAATGTTGCAGTTATGGCCATTTATTAGTTATAACTGGTTATTTCTATGGGATTATACATTCTATAAATGGGGTTTTCTTAGTACTTATAACTGGTATAACTCGGGCCTTAACTGTGGGATTCATATTCCAGCACCCGAACTCACAGAGTCGAGCGATCAGTGCAGTTTTTTTTTTCATCAGTTGCTGCCGGAAAAATCATCAGCCATGGTGCCCCCAGCCACGTGATGTGAACGTTGGTAAACATAATCCCCAGTAACTATAGATATATCTAAACCGGCCCCTCTATTTTTACCAAAATCAATGGGAGATCTTCAGGATCCTAAATTTGATTGGAGGTACGTGAGTACCATATGTTTGGCCATATTTTGTGGGGATATTTTCTTACATAGGCCTAAAAAATAGGCCTTATATATGGAATCGATACCTCCAATCAATCGGATCCTGAAATTCCCATTGACATTTCGCAGCAAACGATGACCATGATCCCATGAGAATCATTGAAAATCTATCAATGGAATTTCTTGTCCATATAGTCATATAGTTATTAATTGCCCTAATATGCTTACCATGGTGCTGGAATATGAATCCCAACATTTGCACTTGTCCAAAATCACCCAGTTTTGTAGGTTCTTTATATAGCAAGCAGCACCATGGAGCATATGGGTTATAGATTTCAATAGGGAGTCCAGTTCGGATTATCATTCTATCTTGCTTTTAAATATATATATATATGTATATTTGTATATGTATATTTGTATATATATATATATATTTGTATATATATATATATGTATATATATATATATATGTATATATTATATATATATTATATATATGTATATATATATATGTATATTTGTATATGTATATTTGTATGTATATATATATATATGTATTTGTATATATATATATATATTTGTATATATATATATATTTGTATATATATATATATCTTATTTCAAGTTAGTGAAATCTTACAGTGTAATTGACCCAGAACTATATTTTACAACTTTGATGGGTGACTCTTAAGCAGTCACGTCGCAGGTCGTGGAACGACCATGAGCTTTTCACCCAGCGATCCACCTGGAGGCTTTGGCGGCCCGGACCACCGGCCAGTGGTGTTTGTTGGTGAAACATATGGGAATATTGAATGACATCAACTAATTAATGTATAATATACCAATATGGGGATAAACTGGTAATTAGGATATCATGGGAATAACTTGAAATCTGTAATTTAACTACAAAGGAGGGCCCTCCAGTTATGTTCGTTGGTTTGTAAACCCCGCGAAAAATACTCTAGTTAATTCTAGTTATAGGTACCACAAACCCGAGTTTTGGGTGTTAAACACCAAATAATTTATATAGCCTATAGCTATGGATTTAATGAAAATTATAGGTAAAGATATCTGATTCGTGACAGCCAAGTTGGCCACAAAACTCCCATAGCTATGGTTTATGATACAAACGTAACCCTAGTTCATGGAGGCCACATAAACGAACAAACAAACGTGGGAGGCCCCACATTGCAATGACCCTCTGGTAAACTAACATAACCATGGAAAATCACTATTTTAATAGGTACATCAACTATAAATGTGCCATTTTCAATAACTATGCACCACCTGGGATGGTTAAAACCCTATATATAAATAATGGGATAAACCATCTATCAACTGGTGCAGGATTTCTTCCATCCACAGTAGGCTTTGACGGTTTAGGGTCATGCCAAAGTACCACACATACTGGGACAAAAATTCCTGGGTTCAACGCCCTCACATCCCTTAAAGTGGCAGCCGTCTTTGTCAGCCAGGATATTGAAGACGGTTTAAGAAAGATTATGAGTGTTTTCATTTTTTCCAGACGTGCATCTATATATTTTCCAGATAGATATCATCTATATGTATGCATGACGTGGATGACGCAAAATATGGATCACATATGGATCCGAGTTGAAGTCATAACTGTAAATGGTGTGGTAATCTACGTGTAAACGACCAGCCGACATAATCATCTACGTGTTCCTGTTAGACAAAAATCTTCAAGCAACTTGACCAATAGAAATAGTCATACGGCATCACACCATGGTTGTTGAAGGAACGACCCATCAGCAATGTCATAATGTCATAAGCAGAGTAATCCCTTCTATATAACCCATATGCTCCATGTATGCTATATTTACATACATTTGGGTGATTTTAAGGGTATACATGGAGCATTTGGGTAATATTAAACCTGGATGAATGTGATGATGACCTCACGTCGTGACGTCGCTGGAATGACGGCTAATGTATAGGGAATCATCAACAAAGCTGGCCATGAGTTTCAGCTATTTTCAGGTTAGTGAGTTATTTTATGTTTATATCATATTAAGTTGTTTTTTAAGTAATTTGTATGTCAACTTAATATTTAGTTTATGTTAGTGCATGTGTAAGTTGATTTTCCGATGATATAAACACCTTCATTTCGTTCATGTTTTTTAACATAAGAGATGATGCTGACAACCGCCAGCCCAGTACCCTTGCAGCGGCCTTCACACGACAAAGCATGAGAACAACAGCTGTTTTACATGTCTGGGAGGACGGCCCCGGAAGCAAACACAACTTGAAGGTGAAAGAAATTGCCTGCTGGTTCGTGGTTTGGAACATGACTTTTATTTTCCTCAATAGTTGGGATGATGGTCCAATCTGACTTTCATATTTTTCAGGGGGGTGGAACCACCAATTAGCCTGTGTTTGAATGGTCGTTCCTTGTACTACTTCTACGTCTTTCAAATGCCCAGACACTCAAAGCACCAGTACAAGTGGGTAGGTGATGTTGCCTTATGTGGTAGGGATAAAGTGAGTGTCTAGGTACATAGTGCCATAAACATGTGGGAAATGTGTAGGAATGAGTCAAGACTTTGGTTGAACAGATACAGTTTTATTCGTTTTCAGGAAAAGATGTTTTTGAACAACATACTGGATACGTCTAAATACCAACATGTTGAAGTCAAATACGTGTTTTTTTCATCCTGAAGTGAATAGGCCATATGTTCAAAGATATTCCCGGTTTAGGGATTCATAACATGTCCAGAATGTCTTTCTCCACGATGGCTGATTGGGAAACATGATGCTGAACATTAAAGAGATATGCTAGCAAAAACAACTGGCTAATATTCACATATATTAACATATTTTGACATCAATAGATCTGGGCAACATGTTTCATGATTCGCTGGCCTGATAGCAAGAACTTGGTCATATTAACATATATTAACACTGGTTGGTGGCTTGGAACATGAATTTTCTTTTTCCATATATATATATATATAATATATATAATATATATAATATATATATAATACATAATATAATATATATATATAATATATAATATATAATATATATATAATATAATATATATATATATATTGGGAATTTCAATCCATCCCAACTGACTCATATTTTTCAGAGGGTTCAACGGGCTCAACCACCAGCTCAGGGAAGATGACCTTCGGCGATCCACTGGGAGGTGCTTTTTGTTCAGAAACCCGACGCGGCAAACACCGTGTCGAAAAAAAGCATCAACGGAACAGTTTCAGTAGGACTTATGGTAGATATATCTATATTTAATGGGATTATAAACCAACTTATAAACCCTATGGTTATTTCACAGTTCGCCATGGTATAGATGGCCCATAGAAATAGATGGTTTACCGAACTTAAAAAATGGGTGGATCTTTCCATGGCGAACTGTTAGTCATAACCAGATGGTATGTTTCACTAAGAAACAGACGGATTTCATGGGATTTTTTGGATGATTTCTTAGTGATTTCAACGGATGTTTATCACTTCGTTACAACTAAGGTTGATATGGGATACCCTCTTGGTAATTTAATATAGCTATTGAACATGGCTTTTTATAGTGGGAAAATCCACTATAAATTGTCATTTTCAATAGCTACGTTAAATTACCAGAGGGTACAACGAGAGTGTTCATAAGTTCATAAGCTAAAAAAAAAATATTCAGACCTCGCAGCTGGAGGCCCCGAAATTTCAGGGCCTTTTTGATGTGGCGCGGTGTCTGAAAATGCTGGGTTTTTTACGCGAAATCATGGCTACTGATTGGTGGTTTGGATCATGGCTTTTAGTTTTTCCGTATATTGAAAATCATCATCCCAACTGACGAACTCATATTTTTCAGAGGGGTAGGTATACCACCAACCAGGCTATTTTGATAGGAACAAGTGGTGCTTCACCAATGGATTGGACGGGAGTTGTTCAAAAAAAAAGATCAAACACATCGGCGAAGGGATTCGATGGGACGAATATTGGTTTCAGCCTAAACCATCCCAACCATCCCAACTATCACCATATGGAAGGTTCATAGCATTGGATTTCCTGAGGTTGTTTGTTTCTGCAGTTATGGCCATTTATTAGTTATAACTGGTATTTCTCTGGGATTATAGATTCTATAAATGGGGTTTTTGTTAGTACTTATAACTGGTATAACTCGGGCCTTAACTGTGTTTGTTTAGTCCATAAACACCACGGAGTGCAGCGCAGGAAAGATGAGTTTCAGTCCGAACGACCCACCGCCCGCAGGCGATGGTGAATCATGGGTAAGACGACGTACTTGGTGGCGAACTACCCACTTAGTAAGTGGGTTATAACCCCAGTGATTTACATGGGATAAGGAGCGGGTTAATCCACTTATAACTGGGGTGAACTAACCCACTTACGATTCGTGGGACGAACCACCAAGTAATCAAAGATATTCATACAATGGGATTTTAATCGCTGATTGTTGATAGCTAAGTTGACTTAATGGGATTTTAATCGCTGATTGTTGATCGCTAAGTTGACTTAATGGGATTTATAGTTGATTGTTGATAGCTAAGTTGGGGTTCACATAACTCCAATTTCACTGTGGTTTATGGTACTTATAACGAACTAGCTATTGGACTTATAAACCAACTTATAACTAGGGGGGCCACATTGTAGGGATTCTATGGGAATGTAATCTATCAAGATATAAAACTACAGCAATGATAGTGAATAATAGTGATGACGGTGATGATGATGATCATTATTATTAATTACTATTATCATTATACTAACAATACTGTGAACCGTGAACAGTAATGTAATGGTAATATATGGCAATAATAATCAAGGCTATTTGTCATACAACTAGTGATGGTGATGATACTCATGATTTGTACTATTATTGCTATTACTAGTACTATTACTGTCATCAACATTATTACTACATTCCATGATGATGATGATGATGATGATGATGATGATGATGATGATGATGCTGATGATGATGATGATGATGATGATGATTAAGAAGACGAAGATGAAGATGAAGATGAAGGTCGCTCCTCTGTTTGACGAAAACACACAAATCGGAAACTACAATGGCTTGATGATTCTCTTCGAGAACAGATTCTAGCGTTCGTCAACTGGCTCCTGACTTTATGACGAAGCCGGTTTATCGACAGTCATGAACAAACAGACGTATTGGTTTTATGGGTTTAACTGATTCTTTCTGGCTTATAGCACCCAAATAGATAGACAAGTTGGCAACCTAGAAAATATGGAGGAAACATTGATAATCATCATCTAGTTCCCTTCCTGATGTCACACTTTTCGGCATCTTTCTTCGGAGTACTACGATATTTGGGCAATCCGACAGATGCCGACAGCCAGGCAAGATGAGTTTCAGCCCTAGCGATCCTCCAGCCGGAGGCAGTGGGGTCTCCCCACAGTTAAAGCCCTGAAGCCAGTTTTTTATTTGGGGGAGGGGTGGTTAGTATTTCATAAATAGGTTTGTAAATAACTTATTACTGGTAAACATGGTTATACATGGTTATTTGTCATGGTTATGAATGGGGGTATTTTTCCGTAAATGAGGTGATTTCACTGACTTACAACTGGTACTCGTATTTGGGGCCATAACTGTTTTTGTATGTTGCCTTTATGAACCCCATCAATGAACCCTCGAAATATTGTGTTCTATCCACCATAAACCATAGTTACCCTGGTTATTTGCACCAGCTTAGCTATCAAACTCGGGGTCCCTCCTTGCAGGTATTTGCCAGCCAATACTAGCACGTGGTTGTAACATGTGATTGTAACCGCAAACAAAACATGATGCTGGTTGGTGGTTTCAAACATTTTGTTATTTTCAATTTCATATATGGGATGTCATCCTTCCCATTGACGAACTCATATTTTTCAAGATGGTTATTGCACCACCAGCCAGTGATGGCATGCCGTGAGATTATGACGCCCACTGTAGTATGTTGACATGTTTTTCCGATCCAAGGATTTTCCGATAATCCAATGATTTTACCATCTGGTTATTTAACAGTTCGCCATGGGAAATCACCCATAGAAATAGATGGTTTACCTATTAATAGCATGGTGGATCTTTCCATGGCAAACTGTTAGTCATAACCAGATGGTACTGTTGTATTCACCAACCAGATTATACCATCATTAACCATATAATAACCATTAATATTCACCATTAATATTAATAGTATAATCCCTTTGGGAAAATCACCATTCTCGCTATGATGGGATATGTTTCACCATATGTTTTCCGGCCAGATTTGACCGGGGATGCTGCTCAATGGTTTTGTGAAATGAGGGATATGAAAGCATGGTAAATGTATGAACATGTCATGGGAAAATATGGGCTTTATATGGTTTTATAGTTTTACATGGTGAGAAAACAGGAAAACAAGAAAACAACATTTTTGTTAAAGGATTTCACTGGGCCAAGTTGGGTAGCTTTCACAGCAACGTTGCCCAGAAAGAGAAGAATCGGCACCTCTTGAGACTGACGCCGAGATGTCTTCAGCAGCCAGTGTCAACGCCGTCAACGCCAAAGACGGTGGCGATGGGGCTACCCAGCTTCCTGCTGCTATGGATGGCTGGGGACTATGGATGAACATCTTTGGATGTCCTCGGTCGTGACAGGTCTTGAATTCTAATACTCCCCCCACAAAAGGACAGGTCAATGCGAAAATCATTGCACTGAATAGTGGATTTTCCGGCAAACTATATATGTTTGACTACAAAGGGTATATTCAATCATATCCCATTAAATCCCATGAAAACCATATAAATCCTTCTTTGTTGACGGTTAAATCCCATTGTGTTGGCCCAACCACATTTCTGCTGCCTCGGTGAAGGCAAGATGAGTTTCAGCCCCAATGAACCCGGAGGTGGGGCTGGTTTTAGTGTACTGACTGGTAGGTGGAAGTTCCAAAACATAAACAAAGTGATCGACCAAAAATCATGAGACCTCTACAGTTTTGGGCCTTCACCAGTATCAGTTCTAAGTTATATGTCAGTGAAATAAGCCCATTTATAACCATAACAAAACTGGTAGAGGACTTTAACTGTACCGGAAATCCTTGGATCATTGGGATGGAACATCTGAGTTTTTAGTATGTCAGCTTAAGCTGCGCAGATCGTTTTGATGTAGGATCTGGGGTGCCTTGAAGCCTTGCAGTGGTTACACTACCGGTAAGTCTCAATCCTTCCAAGACAGGAATGTTTCTTGATGCGTTTAGCATTGGTTCCATGTGGAACAGGTATGACTATGACTATGATGATTGATCATAAAGGCAAGAGTACGGTTCATGCGATCCTTCCTGGGAAAATCGTAAGAATCTTTGAACTGAACATATGAAATTCATGTTTGAGATTGTTCGCTTTACAAACCGAACCATTATCTACAGTCTTGTCACTGTGAGTGTGTATATACATGTATATACTATATACACATATCTATCATATACTCCCCGTTTGCTTCAACCTTGGAAAAATGACATGATCATCCCATATCATCCCAATGATCCACCAGGCACTCCGGGCTTGGTGTTTTTTTTGTCATCCCCAAAAAGATGCAGAGATTTGTGAGAAAAATCCCGTTATCCCTATTGAAAAATAGAGATTTAAGTGAGTTATCCCTATTGAAAAATAGGGATTTGTGTTTTCATCTATTAATGGCATAGGGTTCAATAGGGAATTCATCTTATATTGCGCTTTCATATACAGGTTTCATCGTAGAATTGTTTTGAGATACAAGGGATGGGTAGGCCCCCCCAGTGATGGTTGTTTGTTTATAAACCCCAGTAGTGTATGGATAAATTTAATAAAACAATCCCACTGCGAAGTCACTAGAAGTGATGGTTATTAAGGGAAACTAGCCCAAGAATTTAAGTTAGTGAGTATATTGTTGAAATGTGTCCATTTTTTCCATATCATATACATTATATGTATAATATTGTATAATATGTAATATAATATGTAATATTAATGTATATATATATAGGGTAGAGGCCTGAGGTTCCCCGGAAGGCAATTGAAGTTCTTTGTTGTCAATTTTTCCGGGGAACCTCAAGCCTCTCCCCTATATTAGATATGTCCAAACACCTTCTGAGACTGTATTTGGAGTTGCTTTTTGGGGTCTAAACATCTTCTCAGAGGGTATTTGAAGCACTAGGGATATATATATATAATATAATAAATATATATATATATATATTTAAATTTATGTGCATATATATATATACTATATATTTCGAATTATTTTGTTGCCTCATTTCTTTCTCCAGATGGTGTTTTGGCCATCGCACGAATCCCACCAGGCAAGATGAGCTTCGGTCCATCGGACCCTCCAGGCTGCACGGCCAAATCGCGGTTGGTTGGGGGCCACATAACTCCAATTTATGGTTCATGCAATGTGGGGCCCCCTAGATAGCTAAGTTGGCGTTCACATAACTCCAATAACTATGGTTTATGGTACTTATAACTATAGTTATTGGGGCTTATGGGGCCCCACATTGTGGTACTTATAACATCTTATAATGGTTAATACTTGGTGAATGATAGTGGTTAGTGTTGGTTAACAACTATTAATGAGGAATAATGGTTCACTGGTTGGTGGTTTCAAACATGGCGTTTATTTTCCATTTCATATATGGGAGAATCCTTCCCACTGACGAACTCATATTTTTCAAGATGGTTAAAACCACCAACCAGATGGTTTATGGTACTTATAACATCTTATAACTTGTATATAACTATAGATAGTATTTCGAGGTTTATAAACCATGGTTTATACCTCCAATAACCATGGTTTATGACATTTTAACTATAGTTATTGGGTTTTACAATCCAGCAAACATCACTAGCTGGTGACTTTATAACTCCAATTTCACTATATATGGTTTATGGTACTTGTAACGAACTAATTACTAGGGTGAATCTGAACTCTAAACCAACAAACATACTTGGTGGTTCATCCCACTTAGTAGGTGGGTTATAACCCCAGTTATAAGTGGATTAACCCTACTTATCCCATTTATAACTGGGGTTATAACCCACCTACTAAGTGGGATGAACCACCAAGTAGTTTCATGTTCAGGTAATATCACTTTGGTTACAAGCACACCTCCACATCAGACGAGCAAAACATCCGAAGAACTGTTCCAGGTCTACAGTTAAAGCCCGAAATATCAGTTACCCTCTGGTAAACGTTTACAAAACTATGGAAAATCATCATTTTCAATGGGAAAATCCACTATAAATGGTCATTTTCAATAGCTATGTTAGTTTACCAGAGGGTATGTTTATGGTTATAAGATGTTATAAGTTATAACTGGCTATTTCCATGCGGTTATTCCATAAATGGGGTGACTTACAACGTGGGGACGTCCAGTTCGAAGTTGGTTTGTAAACCCCATTAACTCTAGTTGTAAGTACCATAAACTGCCATAAACTATAGGTACTGGAGTTATTAACCAAATTAGCTATTTAGGGGGCCCCACTTTGTACTGACTTATTCCTGATATTTTGGGCGACCGCATTTGGAAATGTTGGCTTTGCGAGTCATTTTTGGAGGTGAAAGCGAGCCTTTGACATATTAATCTGTGGTTTGCCTCCATAAAAAATTGGGTACACCCGGTACACCCAAGAAAAGGCTACTCTAAAGTGAAACATCATGATAAATCATGGCGGGTTTGGTATGCCCTATTTTCAGACAGACCCACGTATACCGGAAAGGTCGCATCAAAGAGAATGGGTACGTCAGAACATCTTTCTCAAATGCCACCAAAGTCATTTAGTTCCATGAATGGAAATCAGCCTGGTGTTGGCTCATCTCTCATTTTTTCTCCTGTTCACCACTTTACTTTCTTGTTTCAAATACAATGTGGGGCCCCCTAGTGATGTTAGTTGGTTTATAAGCCGCAATAACTATAGTTATAAGTACCATAAACCATAGCTATTGGAGTTATAAACCAACTTAGCTATCAAGGGGGCCCCACATTGTATGTTTAGATTTATTTGGGATGATTATCCAAGTTGAGACCACCGACCCGCCTTTTTTTGGTATCGCCTATAGTATCCTTGAGTTGGAAGCTGGTGCATAAGATCCTCCAAGTATAGAGATATCTACCAAAGAATCCAGCGATTTATTTCCAAGAATTTAGGCATCGAAACAGAGATCCCCAGGTTTGATACTAAAGTCAGTGTCTATTGTTGATCATTAGTTGTGATAGTAATAATAACAATGCTAATAATTATGAATAACTAATAACAATAATGATAGCAACAGTAATATTCATACATATGTATATATAGGCTTGTCCAGGCTTCTGGAACTGCGTAAACCGGAATACGATTGGGGGTTGGGGTGGGGTGGGATGTTAACGTTCATGTGAACTTGGCGGCGCAGTTGATGTACGCACAACGGGTGGGGGGGAGGTGGGGTGGGATTTAACGTCATTGCTTGAGGCAGCAGTTGATGCTACGCACACACACGGGGGGGGGGGGTGGGGTGGGATGTTACGTTCATGTGAACTTGCGGCAGCAGTTGATGCTACGCACACGCGAGGTGGGGGGGGTGTGGGTGGGATGTTACGTTCATGTGAACTTGCGCAGCAGTTGATGCTACGCACACGCGGGGTGGTGGTGGGGGGTGGGGTGGGGGGGTGGGTGGTGGGAATGTTAACGTTCATGTGAACTTGCGGCAGCAGTTGATGCTACGCACACCAGGGCCTGGCAAATATATATATATATACATATATATATATATACTGAATATATTTACCGACATTTTTGGTGATATATACTGATGATGATGATGATGATGATGATGCTGATGATGATGATGATGATGATGCTGATGATGATGATGAGGATGATGATGATGAACATGACCCAAATGAAACTTGTTAATTCCGCGACGAAATTTTGTCACGGAATGGACAAGTTTTACCAACCTAATTCAGGTTTACGCAGTTCCAGAAGCCTGGACGAGGCTATATATACAATATAAATATCATATACCATTATACATTACCCTCTGGTTATTTAACAGTTCGCCATGGTATAGATGGCCCATAAAAATAGATGGTTTACCTATTTTAATAGCATGGTGGATCTTTCCATGGCCAACTGTTAGTCATAACCAGAGGGTAAGTTGTCTTCAACAACCAGATGATACCATCATTAACCATATAATAACCATTAATATTAACCATATATTAATAGTATATTTCCTTGAAGAATCCTGTGAAAATCGCCGCTTGCATTCCCTAGGTAAGATGAGTTTTGCCCCTTCGGATCCACCAGGCGATGAGTTGCGAGCTTGGAGCGTCGAGCTTGGACGGGTTTTGAAGGTTTGGATGTAGGAAACACATATGATTCATATGATTCGTATGGAAAGTTATAACTGGATTAACCCTACTTATCCCATGTCAATCACTGGGGTTATAACCCACTTACAAAGTGGGATGAGCCACCAAGTATATATATATATACATTCATATGGGGACTATGGTGATCAACCTGATAAACCAACCATAGATGATGATATAAGATGATGATATATACCAAATAGAACTATAGTTTATATGTCCCATAAACCATACAATGTGGGGGCCCCAAACGTGATGTGAACGTTGGTTTAGATTCGCCCCAATAACTAGTTCGTTATTTGCGTACCAAAAACCATAGTGAAATTGGAGTTTTAAACCATAGTAAATAATGTTCAATAATGTTCAATAAATTACATTTATGTAAGTGAATCAAAGGGGTGTTTCAGTAATTTAAATAATGAGTCAGATAAATGTTCAATAATGATTATAGTAAGTGAATTTAAATGTTCATAAATGTTTACAAGATGTGAATACACCACAATCTGGGTAAATTATAACGACCCCACTGTTCTCCCTCACTGGAATCATGGTTAGTATAAGGAATCATCCCAAAATGGCCGAACATTTCAGGTTAGTGAAATATTACATTTTACCCAGATATGATTCATATGATCATGTAAAATTACGTAAATGTTAAAAACATGATTATAGTAAGTGAATATCAATGTTCATAAATGTTCAGAATATGTGAATATGCCATGATCTGGGTAAATTATAACGACCTCCCTGTTCTCCCTCACTATCATCATGGTTAGTAAGGGGAAATCATCCCCAAATGGCCTTAGTGAAATATTATAATCTACCCAGGTAAATGTTCAAGCATGATAATACAATGTCTAATTACATAACATGTTTACCACGTTTTACCATAATCAAATATACTATGTACTTAAGTTTCTGGGCAATATATATGATTATATATATATAGTCAGTGTTAGAGTAAAGTACTATATATATATAGGATAACATCATGTATTGATTCATATCACAAGATGTTGGTAAATATACTTTTTTTTTCTTTCAAAAAAACTTACATGATCATAATGATGTACAATGTGGTGCCCCCAAGATACCTAAGTTGGCTTATAACTTATAACTCTCATTTCACGTTTGGACTTATGGTAGATATATCGAACTAGTTAATGGGATTGTAAACCAACTTATATCTGGGGGGCACCACCTTGTAGGATTCGATATTTTTCTACGGAGAGAATAAAAAAGGTGGCGCCGGTGCCAGGAAAATCTTTGAGCTTCAGCCCCAACGATCCCCCTGGAGGCGCCCGCAATGCATGAGAGCTGAGTTTCTGCTTAAAACGACCTACGGTAAACATACCAAAAACTATGGCCAATTGGGTAAATCCACTATTTCTATGGAAAATCACCATTTTTAATGGGTAAATCCACTATATTTTGGGGTTCACATAACTCCAATAACTATAGTTTATGGTACTTATAACTATAGTTATTGGGGCTTATAAACCAACGTTCACATCACGTTTGGGGGCCCCACATTGTGGTACTTATATAACATCTTATAATGGTTAATACTTGGTGAATGATAGTGGCTAGTGGTGGTTAATACTAGTAACTATTAACGAGGAATAATGTTTTTAATGGGCAAATCAACTATTTCTATGGCCATGGCTTCAACAGCGAAGTGTTAGTTTAGCAGAGGATAGCTGGTTTAATGAAAGATTTATAAAAGATATACTGTAAGTGATGAAGTGATGGTGTTTTATTGTTCCATTGCCTTTTTTTACATGGTATTTTCCTGGAGGTGTTGTGTTATTTTCCGATGGCTGAGTTCTCCATTTGCAGAATCTGTAGGGAAACAATAGAGTGCATACACACATTCCTCATAGGCAAAACTATAGAGTAATAGAACCGTATTTTATTGGTTGAAATGGTTGATATTATCCAACATTTTTGTTTCAAAACATTAGACTAAGTCCTCAGAAAGCCAATTGATAATAAAACACCCACGCTGACAAGTATTGACACCACACATGGTTTACTGGATGAATTGTAGCGACAGACTTTGACTTTCAGCAATTTGGGGACTAGATTTCTTTACAATATATCCATTAAAAGTGAAACAGTCGGAGAGGATTTGATTGGCTGTTCAACTTACTGTTTGGAGTTTGCCACAGTGCGTTATTGTTTCGAGTTTCTATGGCTCTCTTGTGATGAGCACTTCTTGAAGTTGACTCACCATATGCAGTGCACACTTCAAACGACAATACAAGTAGCAACAAACTCTGCTGGAAAAATGGACGCTTAATTTCAAATTGCCGATTGATTGGAAAAGAAATAAGATGACATAAGTTCCCCATATGCGAACCATGGTCCTTGAATATGAATCCCAACATTTACCACCAAAATCAGCCAGTTTTGTAGGTTTTAATCTACCAGCACCATGGGTTCGCATTTGGACTCTCCAATATGTTCGGATTGGCTGAGACATGAGACCCCAGAGCCGGTGTCGACTTGTGATTGAACTTTAAAACCCGATATAATCCATATGTTTTATCCATTTTATCCGTGTTTCATAGCCATTTTTGGTGGCTTCCATAGTGGGCTACCCCTTAAAATTGGTGGTTTTCAATGGAAATTCCTATTGAAATCGATGATTTTTTTTCGGGGTATCATTTTAGGAACCCAGTCATCTGAGTGCCTCATCCATGGCAATCCCGGTCACGCGCCACTTTAAACAAGAAGCGCCGTCCAAGCGGCATGAATAGTTACATATAACAGTTACTAGATGTCACATCTAGTCAAAATTCATAAATTCAAATCAATTCAACATCAACAACACATATCTATGTGTATATATATAATGATATAATCAACAGATTCCATTCGCTCAGTTATAAATAAACCGTGCGCAGACTGCCTGTCTTTTTCGCAGATGGACGCCAGGCACAGGGAAGATGAGCTTCTCTCCTGAGCCTCCAAGTATGGGAGGAGGTGGTCTGGCCTTTGGGAGCCAATATGGAGATTTTATGAGATTTTGATTCAGATGGAACCCAGAAAAAAACATGCTGTTTACCAATGGTGAAATAAATGGTTATAAATAGTTTTATATGATTATCAATGGGGTTATCATTCCATAAATCGGTTATAACATAGTATAACATGTTATAACTGACTTATCACTGGTAAAGAGCCATAGCTGTATGTTACTGGTCTTTATTGGTTAAGCTTCAATGAATATGATAATATTAACCAACAATAAATGAAAAACATCGGGATATCATCAGACAAAAGGTTGATAATATGGACCGAGTGACTGCAATTTTTGAAACAAACCTACCTCCAAAGGGTACTGTATTCTCGAACTGGACCAAGAGTGTACAGTTAAGGCCCTTTACCAGTTATAAGTACTTATAACCCCATTTATAGAATGTATAATCCCATAGAAATAACCAGTTATAACTAATAGCCATGGCCATAACTGTAGGTCCTTTCTTCATGCCTTCTTTTAAGCATCGCCGATGCCGGTTGGTTGCACCCCCTGACAAATCCTGACGATAGGGTTGGCCAGTGAATATTCTGCTGGTGATTTTATCCCATTGTTTCATGCCTATAACTTATAAAGAACCATGACTCACGTATCATTTGCGTTCATTTGCTCACTTTTGGTGAAGTTTGATATCCTCCTAAACATAAACAACATGACACATTACAATCAGCCATAGTTTTTCGACCATGGCTCGCAGGGAAGATGAGTTTCAGCCCCAATGATCCTCCAGGCCAGGGTTTCGACAAGAAACATGGTGACTTGGTGACCAAGAAAACCAGGGGTCTTCATCAAGAAATGATGCTTTACCTAGCAAAACAGTGGCCTTAAGCAACAAGACCCGCGATTTAGCACACAAGCCTGTGGTTTCTAACTGGGTTTGACAAATTGTAGAATTTGGTCTTAGAATTTAAGTTGCGTTTTCGCCCCTGGTCCAGTGGTGCTGTGTCATAAGAATGCGCCGCGAGAAAGAATATGATGACCAGATCAACTTTGGTTTTCTCAAACTTTGACCCATGCCCATCTGAGCCATTGAACATACCATTTGTGATTGGTTACAACAGAGGGGTTTGTTACTATGTGATTTATTTTGAGATTATGATACTTTCAACACATAATTAGCAAGATACTTATTTACCAGCCAGCAACCGACCAGTATGCCCAGTGATGTTTTAGGATAGCTATTGAAAAGGGTCCGTTCATAGATGAATTGCCTACAGTTCTGGCCTTTTACCATGAGATCACCCCATTTATGGAATTATAACTCCACTTATAACCATTTAGAATTGGTATTTCGGGATGTATTTCGGGCCTGAACTGTATCAAAGGTGGCAAACAAACCGCCGCCACACCAGGCAAGATGAGTTTCAGCCCTGAAGCGCCAGGCGAGTTTCAGCACTGATACCAGGGATTTGGGAAATCCACCAGATTTCTGGGCAGAAATGCACAGTTTAAAGCCCGAAGTACCAGTTATTTTGATGTTTTTTTTTGGGGGGTGATCATTCCATAGGGATCCATAGGGTATAGTAGAGTTATATAGGGTTATTTCCATTGACTATAACCTGTATTTGGGCCATTTCACGGCAGGGAAACGTTTGTTTATAAAGTTGTTTTCGCAGCCCTGCAAATCCAAGGAAAGAACTGGGTAGCCTTGAAACTTGTGACATCACATGGAACTTCGTTGTAGCAAAAACATTTCGCTAACTGAATGTGAATAACCCACTTGAGGATGCAGGTCCACTAAGAAGTGGCTAACAGTTGTTGATCATGAACGGAATGACTTTCCAGGGCCCTCTGATCGACTCTGAGCGTGTCACTGGACATGGCGGCCGTGTAGGGACGAAGTTTACCGTCGAACCGAGGCCAATGCCAGGAGTCATCTGGACGTCGGGTCCCGTTTGGTACGGGTCATCAATCCTGAGGGCGAAGAGACATGCCCTTGGCACTGCGGCAGTGCACGACGACGAAGATACTGGATGCGAGCAGGCTGATTTGCGCTGTCGAAACGCTTTTGTAAGTTGACTTTGTACAGCTCACCATAGTAGGGATTATATCATAGTATATCCTGGTGAATATTGGTAATTATAGATGATCTATACTACTATAGATGATTTAGTGTCATTTTGTCTCGTTGACAGAATCATGAATTTCGTGTCTGAAAGGGTCGTTTTGGATGCCCAAAAGCTTGAGGAACTCATCATCACCTGAATCACCCGTGGTCAAGTCGACCTCCTAAAAAGATATATTTTAATGTCTGGGTCAGTACAAAGTGGGGCCCCCATGGCCATGAAATCGCGATTGGTTGGGGGCCACCTAACTCCAATTCCACTTTATGGTACGCAAATCTCGAATTAGTTACTGGGGATTATAAACCAACTAACATAAGGTAAGTAGGTTTATAACTCCAATTTCACCAGGGTTAATAGGGACTATAACTATAGTTGCTGGGGATTATGAACAAACTTATAACTGTGGGCCCCACATTGTACATGTCAACAGCAAATAGTCACCTCGCATTGGGTCCCAATGCTCATCCCAATATATATATATATGAAAACGAAAGACATGGGATGTAAAAACCAGGGTGCCACAGTGACATGGATTTGTGTGAAAACCAGGTAAATCGAAGTATTTTTCCTACTTGGTGGCGAACTACCCACGGCTCATGGGCTCGGCTCGTGAGTTATAACTCACCCCAGTTTTTTGAGTGGATTATATAACCCTACTTGTCCCATTTGTAACTGGGGTTTATCATGGTTTTGTATTGGTTTATCATGGTTTATCACCATTTTCCCTATCATTTTCCCTAGTGTTTGATGGCCCGTCCCCATCTTCCCCATCTCCGCAGTCCCGAAGGCAAGATGAGTTTTGGTCCCAGCGAGCCTTCTGGAGGTCTGAGTATGCCGACACCAGGATAGCCCATACAATAGAAAGAAAGAAAGATAGATAGGTTAGATAGATTAGATAGCTGCTTATATTCGGTATCTTTTATAGATATAGATTAGACATATTAGATAGATTGGATAGACTAGATAGACTAGATAGACTAGATAAATTCGATAAATGAAATAGATGAGATATATCAGATAGATGAATTATTAGATAGAATAGATAGATTATTTGTATTACAGTAGATATTTTAGATAGATTAGACTGATTAGTTAGATTAGCTAGATTAGATAGATCAGATGACATAGATGGATTAGATGGATTAGATAGGCTAGATCAGTTAGATAGATGAGACAAATTAGATTGGATAGATTTTAAAGATTGGATAGATAGATGCTGGAATGCCCATCTAAACTTATTGGCGTATATTGGTGCAGCCCGATATCCGCCAACTTGCGTTCTACGGCTGCCAGCACGTTGCCTACTGGGTGGCGAACTACCCACGAATCCTAAGTGGCTTATTTCACCACAGTTATATATATATATATGTATGAGTGGATTAACCCGCTCCTTATCCCATGTAAATCACTGTGGTTATAACCCACTTACTAAGTGGGATGAACCACCAAGTAGACGTGCTTTGGGGGCTTCGTGGATGATGTCCCTTTCTATGTTCTGGAGTTGGAAGAAGCCGCTTTTTACTAAGCCTTAAGCTAACAAAAATCTTGAGTCAGCACCGCAAGAGCTGCAGTCCTGCCCGGCTCAGAGATGGATCGATCAACTAATAGATCGATAGATCAGTGGATCGATAGATCGATAGATAGATACTTTGACTACCTTGACTCAATTTAGCCGCATTCTGGTCGTCTGCAAAGAGAATTCGGTGGCGCTCCCCCCTTGACCGAGTCAAAGCCCTGATTGGCCGAGTAGTCAGTGATAAATGCTGGAGCATTCCCGTGCTGCTGGCGGCTCTGGCGGCGGAGTCGAGCTGCTGAGCAATGGGTCAGGATTGCAACACTGGGAGAGCTTCAACATCGCCTTTATGGCAGCCCAACAGAATGGCACTGCCAGTGAGATTCTTGTGGTACGGATGCTACACAGCCTTGCTGGTTTTCGGGGACAAATGCCAAACCCCTGGCATCAACTCGATGCTGTCAGGTTTTCAAACCTTGGAGCTTACAAACTAATAAAGGTCCTGACGGTCAGGTCCCCAGTTTTTAGGTGGTTGTATAGACCCTAACAAACCCACTAACTACTTACTGGCGGTTAAGCGGGAATAAGGGAATACAAAAACTATGCCCCATGGCAAGTTCCAAGTGCTTGATGATGTGGTTCAATGTTTACACCAGTGTCTCTGGTTAAAAATATCCATTTGTGATGATGAGTTGGTTGGAGAATGGAATTGTACTATTTAATTATGACATGATCAAAATAAAAAAATGAAAGGCCAGTTGCCTCAGTTAAATAAGATCTAGACCAAATGTATTTAAATGTGGACTAATTAGTAATATTAATAGATCAATTGTATCAAATTATTGCCCTTAAAATTAATGGATCATGTTGCATTGCCCCATGCTGAAGAAGCATCATCAATCACATGCATTGCCCCATGCTGCAGAAGCATAACATGCATTTTCCCATGCTGAAGAAGCATCATCACATGCATTGCCCCATGCTGCAGAAGCATAACATGCATTTTCCCATGCTGAAGAAGCATCACATGCACTGAAAATTGCCCAAATCAGATGCCAGTGAAGCATCCATGCTAAAGAAACAACCATTCTTGGAAACATCCATGCTGTTTTTTTTGGAATCTTTAATGATATTTTGGCCAGGATCAAAATTCATGGCAATTCGAACAGCCAAGATCAGTGTGCTAAGGTGGCACTGACGCATCTGTTCAGAATGAGGAAGATTGCAAAAAGCGGCCAGCTAGCTGGCCACATGCCAGCTTGCTGGCAACTGAAACAACCCCAAAACGGCTAAGAGGCCAGCTAGCTGGCAAGAGTAAGACATAATATGAAACAAAATATGAAACAACAAACTGGCCAAACACCGTAAGGGTCTTTTGGCCAGTTTGTTGTCTATATTTTGCATTTAATTTATTACAAGACATTGACTGGCCAGCTCACTTGCCAAAGGCCCTTTCTTTACATGCATGGCGACGGGTGATGCCCACAGTGAGTGTCAGTGCGCTGCTTCTTGGGCTCAATTTGATTTGCGTCAATTTCAATCGGAGGTCGAAGGGAGCCCCGACCGTCGGCGAATGATCTTCCGCATGGCCTCTTTCAAGTCTATGCTTGAGAGCCACTTCTGAGTTGAGGCTGAAAAGAAGCGAAAATAGTTTGAAAAACGTCGGTCAAACAAAATCAAACCTCAGTCAGTGAACAGCAATAACATCCAAGCCGCGGAGTTGTTCCTCAAATAGTTGTACTTCGCCTTGAGAAGCTCCAGCGGCATCCTGTGCAAGAGGCGTTTTTGAACCATCATCGGGCATGGCGCTGGCTTCTCCTTGGCTCGCGTCCATTGTCCCATTTTGCTGGCTTGGATGGTTTTCGCAGTCACAGAAGGGGGCGGTGGTCGCATCATTCCCATGGATACAAATGAGGCTCTTGACAATGGACGACGTTTGGCCTGGGAAATTTTGCGGCAGTCAAGTGTAAGTTTCAGTCAAGCCAGCTGGCAGCGCACATTTATGATCAGCCAGCAATCTGGCCATGCAAAAAAACACTTTATCAGTCGCGGTGCTTCGCCATTGGAAGAACAAATTTGAAGGACCAGCAAGCTGGCCATTTCAACACCAGCAAGCTGGCCATTTCAGGACCAGCAAGCTAGCCAATTCAGGTTATCATTTCAAAATTTCAAAGGGTGACAATCATTTTCACCATTTGATTCCAGGCACTGGTAGTCAGTCCATTCCTGACCAGCAGTGGTCTTACCACTGGTCGTTGCTAAAGAGGGTTGTGTTTCCAGACCTTCAAGTCTGTCTGGAAAAGGCCAAGCATGCACCACCCATAGATGTCGTCCGCAGATGCATACAGGACTGCCGTGAGCAACACGGATCTGCCGGCGGAGTCCCACACCTCAACTCATCGATGATATTGTTTCGCAAGTTGACCTGGATAAAAACCAAAGCTCATTGTGTACATAGAGTGGACATTTGATGATATCAGTTACTATTTTTTAAGTTTGAAGGCAAGAAACGCCACGGAAAAAAACCTTCTCCAACGTAGGCAACATCTCGAAGATCATGGATGTGCACAGTGCCACCCGCTTGTACTGCCTCAGATCAACCCAGAAAAAATGTTCAAAATCAATGGCAAAAAACTGCCTGGGCACGGAACCATGTTCTAAATGCAAACTGATAGTACCGTCATCAACCAGCAAGCTGAAACAACCAAACAGTTTCAACCAGCAAGCTGGTCCAATCATCAACCAGCAAGCTGGTCCAATCAACTAGCAAGCTGGTTCAATCATCAACCAGCAAGCTGGTCCAATAATCAACTAAGCTGGTTCAATCATCAACCAGCAAGCTGGCTGGGTCAATCATCAACCAGCAAGCTCGTCCAATCATCAACCAGCAAGCTGGTCCAATCATCAACTAAGCTGGTTCAATCATCAACCAGCAAGCTCGCTGGGTCAATCATCAACCAGCAAGCTGGTCCAATCATCAACCAGCAGCTGGTCCAATCATCAACCAGCAAGCTGGTTCAAAGCTGGACTACTTTACTTGAATCGAACAAGTTGCAACAGCACATCTTCCGATTCACCATTGGTGATGGCATCCTTCAGGGCGAACAAGTAGGTATGCTCTGGCTCTTCAGGGGCGACTCGGCGCAGGTTGCCCTTCGACACCGAGAGGTCTTCCGCAACAGCAATGACAGTCGGGCGGTCAAAGAGAGCCGGTCCGTCTTTGAAGATCTTGGACTGCAGCCTTTTGACGGAATCCCTGTTGATTGGCACCTTTGGCGCTGCGCTCCACTAAGACCTCAAAATGAAGATATTTTTACTTTAGGCACTTAATGAAGATATTAGTAGTTATATGAACTTATCATAGAAGTGATTTTTACCTATTTTCACTGATTTTCACTTATTTTGCTTACTTTTTTATGTTTTTTTGTAATGAGACTAGCATTGATTATAGACGAGAGTTTTTTCGTCATATACTTTTTGAAAAGAGTTTTTTGCGTCAAATACATCTTTTTTTTCTTCATGGTGATTATTGTTCTTTTTAGGGTTCATCCTGTTCAGGAGTTATCCTTTTCAGGAATTATCCTTTTCAGGAACTACTCTATTCAGAATGAATCCTTTTCAGGAACTATCCCTTTCAGGAATTTTCCCTCTCACTGCGGCACAGAAGAAGCATAATCTGGTTGCCATCATTGAGGCGCAGAAGAAGGAAAAACAATCTGAAGGATGCTTCTTGAACAGAACTTTTACGAGTTTGGAAAGTAATTGCACCAAAAAAATAGTTCAAAGCGACCGACTACAAAATTCCTAGCAGCAAAAAACTTTTGATGCTCGAGAGTTCGATCAATCTAAACTTATAAATGTTGTATATTTCTCCATGTATTTTTATTTCAAAGACGTTTTTATTTTTTCGGATTATCAGACTAGACAGTGAAATTTCAGGAAGCACATATTTTTTTAAAATGACATTTCCATCTCTTTGCAAATTTTAAGTTTTTAAAAATATAGATAACATATTTCATTTTTTAAATTATGTTGGAACTTAATATAGTTCACTTCCTGCAATTCCTTCCCTTTGTATGGAAAAAATAATTCATATTTCCTTTGAAAAGGACCGCTTGTTTTTCTATAGCTGACCTTGTTGATCTTTTTGTCTTTTCATTACATTATATATATATATTTAAATATATATAATGAAAATATGGGGATGTCTCAAAATGAGGTGTCCGTTTTTTCCCTTAAAGTAACCATTTTGGAACCAAAAACGGACACCTCATTTTGAGACATATCCATATTTGTTTTGAATTTAAGCATATATCTATAGAGAAAAAGGATCAAAAATTATCAATTAATCATAAATTTTCTTAGGTGTCTAAGTTGCTCAAACTTTAAATATTTTCAAATTTTTTTAAATTTTCTTAATGTTCTGATTTTCTATTTTTTGGAATTTTCTGAATTTTCTGATTTTTCTAAATTTTCTGAATTTTTGAAATTTTCTGAATTTTCTGAATTATATATATATATATTTCTGAATTTTCTGACTTTTCTGAATTTGAATTTGTTTTGACATTTTTGGTTGTTTGTACATTTCTTAGATATATAAATTCCCACAATTTGCCTGCTTGATATAGTGAACATTTTCTTACAGGAACCTTTTTTTTATATAAACTGGCATCTTGAAATCTATATTTTTCCAGGAAGGAACCTTTTTTTACAGTGAGTATCTCTTACAGGAACTGACACCTAGCAAATGGTTTGTTCTCATTTTTTTTTTCAAACTGTTTCTTCCCAGTAAGTGTCCTTCACACGAACTGATCCCTACCAAAAGGTTTCTTCACAGTCATTATCCTTCACAAACTCTTTCTTCCCAGTCAGTATCCTGCAGAGAACTATTCCCTACAATTTTTTTCCTTTCAAGGAAGCATCCTGCAGAGAACTATTCCCTACAATTTTTTCCTTTCCAGGAAGTATCCTGCAGAGAACTATTCCCTACATTTTTTTCCTTTCCAGGAAGTATCCTGCAGAGAACTATTCCCTACAAAATTTTTCCTTTCCAGGAAGTATCCTGCAGAGAGCTATTCCCTACAATTTTTTCCTTTCCAGGAAGTATCCTGCAGAGAACTATTCCCTACATTTTTTTCCTTTCCAGGAAGTATCCTGCAGAGAACTATTCCCTAAAAAAAAATCCTTTCCAGGAAGTATCCTGCAGAAAACTATTCCCTACAAAAATGTTCCTTTCCAGAAAGTATCCTTCAGAGAAATATTCCCTACACAATTTTTCCTTTCCAGGAAGTATTCTTCAGAGAACTATTCCCTACACAATTTTTCCTTTCCAGGAAGTATTTTTCAGAGAACTATTCCCTACAATCTTTTTCCTTTCCAGGAAGTATCCTGCAGAGAACTATTCCCTACATTTTTTTTCCTTTCCAGGAAGTATCCTGCAGAGAACTATTCCCTACAAAATCTTTTCTTTCCAGGAAGTATCCTGCAGAGAACTATTCCCTACAATTTTTTTCCTTTCCAGGAAGTATCCTGCAGAGAACTATTCCCTACAAAATTTTTCCTTTCCAGGAAGTATCCTGCAGAGAACTATTCCCTACATTTTTTTTTCCTTTCCAGGAAGTATCCTGCAGAGAAACATTCCCTACATTTTTTTTTCCTTTCCAGGAAGTATCCTGCAGAGAAACATTCCCTTAAAAAAATCCTGTGGATGTATCAAGCACACAGAAAAATCAAATTTCACTTCTTATCGCTTCTTTTCGCTTATTTTGGCTTATTTTGACTAATATTCTACTATATTTGCTTACATCTTCCTCATTATGTTTTAAGTTCACCTAAAAAATTAGTGGAACTTATAACAAAACATTTTTGAAAAAGCAATTTGAACAAGATATTAGAAGGATAATAGTAACTTATCATATACTTATAAATTCATTAAGTGCCTAAAGTAAAAACATCTTCATTTTGAGGTCTCAGTGGCGAGCCATCTTGCCGGCCACAAGGCCGGTATTGGAAATGCATTTTTTAAGTTAGTTTCTATATTCCCTGAAGGTTTCTGTATTCCCTTAGTTTTCTCAGTTGAAAACCTTCGGACTGTTGAGAGACATGGGTGGATCCACCTGAAAAAGCTCCTCTCAACAGTGCCGAGCGCTCGGCGCTGTTGAGAGCACTGGGGTGGATCCACCCATGTCTCTCAACAGCAGGAGGTTTTGTGGCAGTACTCTTTGCATTCTGTTTCCCTTAACTGTTCAAACGGGTCAGGCAGTGTTCGTCAACACTGTCTTCAAAGCTGCGATGCAGACCGCTGGGACCTATGATGCCGCTGGCAACCTGTTCTGGATCAACTTCAAGTGCTGAGACCTCAAAATGAAGATGTTTTTACTTTAGGCACTTAATGAATTTATAAGTATATGATAAGTTACTATTATCCTTCTAATATCTTGTTCAAATTGTTTTTTCAAAAATGTTTTGTTATAAGTTCCACTAAATTTTTAGGTGAACTTATAACATAATAAGGAAGATCTAAGCAAATATAGTAGAATATTAGTCAAACATAAGCCAAAATAAGCGAAAAGAAGCGATAAGAAGTGAAATTTGATTTTTTTGTGTGTTTGATAGATCCAAAGGATTTTTTTTAAGGGAATATTTCTCTGCAGGATACTTCCTGGAAAGGAAAAAAAATAGGGAATATTTCTCTGCAGGATACTTCCAGGGAAAGGACAAATTTTGTAGGGAATAGTTCTCTGCAGGATACTTCCTGGAAAGGAAAAAAATTGTAGGGAATAGTTCTCTGCAGGATACTTCCTGGAAAGGAAAAGATTTTGTAGGGAATAGTTCTCTGAAAAATACTTCCTGGAAA
Source organism: Cladocopium goreaui (assembly GCA_947184155.2). Lineage (NCBI taxonomy): Eukaryota > Dinophyceae > Suessiales > Symbiodiniaceae > Cladocopium > Cladocopium goreaui. Next base: position 433,626 of record CAMXCT020002935.1, read on the forward strand.
GGAAAAATTGTGTAGGGAATAGTTCTCTGCAGGATACTTCCTGGAAAGAAAAGATTTTGTAGGGAATAGTTCTCTGCAGGATGCTTCCTTGAAAGGAAAAAAAATGTTGGGAATAGTTCTCTGCAGGATACTTCCTGGAAAGGACAAATTTTGTAGGGAATAGTTCTCTGAAGGATACTTCCTGGAAAGGAAAAAAAATGTAGGGAATAGTTCTCTGCAGGATACTTCCTGGAATGGAAAAATTTTGTAGGGAATAGTTCTCTGCAGGATACTTCCTGGAAAGGAAGAAAATTGTAGGGAATAGTTCTCTGCAGGATACTTCCTGGAAAGGAAAAAAATTGTAGGGAATAGTTCTCTGCAGGATGCTTCTTTGAAAGGGAAAAAAATGTAGGGAATAGTTCTCTGCAGGATACTGACTGGGAAGAAAGAGTTTGTGAAGGATAATGGCTGTGAAGAAACCTTTTGGTAGGGATCAGTTCGTGTGAAGGACACTTACTGGGAAGAAACAGATTGAAACAAAAGATGAGAACAAACCATTTGCTAGGTGTCAGTTCCTGTAAGAGATACTCACTGTAAAAAAAGGTTCCTTCCTGGAAAAATATAGATTTCAAGATGCCAGTTTATATAAAAAAAAGGTTCCTGTAAGAAAATGTTCACTATATCAAGCAGGCAAATTGTGGGAATTTATATATCTAAGAAATGTACAAACAACGAAAAATGTCAAAAAAAAAATCAGAAAATTGAGAAAATTCAGAAAATTCAGAAACTTCAGAAAATTCAGAAAATATAATTCAGAAAATTTAGAAAATTCAGAAATATATATATATAATTCAGAAAATTCAGAAGATTCAGAAAATTTCAAAAATTCAGAAAATTTAGAAAAATTAAGACAATTCAGAAAATTCAGAAAATTCAAAAAAATTACAAAAAATAGAAAAATCAGAACATTAAGAAAATTTATAAATTTTGAGAATATTTAAAGTTTGAGCAACTTAGACACCTCAGAAAATTTATGATTAATTGATAATTTTTGATCCTTTTTCTCTATAGATATATGCTTAAATTCAAAACAAATATGGATATGTCTCAAAATGAGGTGTCCGTTTTTGGTTCCAAAATGGTTACTTTAAGGGAAAAAACGGACACCTCATTTTGAGACATCCCCATATTTTCATTATATATATTTAAATATATATATATAATGTAATGAAAAGACAAAAAGATCAACAAGGTCAGCTATAGAAAAACAAGCGGTCCTTTTCAAAGGAAATATGAATTACTTTTTTTCCATACAAAGGGAAGGAATTGCAGGAAGTGAACTATATTAAGTTCCAACATAATTTAAAAAATGAAATATGTTATCTATATTTTTAAAAACTTAAAATTTGCAAAGAGATGGAAATGTCATTAAAAAAAATATGTGCTTCCTGAAATTTCACTGTCTAGTCTGATAATCCGAAAAAATAAAAACGTCTTTGAAATAAAAATACATGGAGAAATATACAACATTTATAAGTTTAGATTGATCGAACTCTCGAGCATCAAAAGTTTTTTGCTGCTAGGAATTTTGTAGTCGGTCGCTTTGAACTATTTTTTTTGGTGCAATTACTTTCCAAACTCGTAAGAGTTCTGTTCAAGAAGCATCCTTCAGATTGTTTTTTCTTCTTCTGTGCCTCAATGATGGCAACCAGATTATGCTTCTTCTGCGCCGCAATGAGAGGGAAAATTCCTGAGAGGGATAGTTCCTGAAAAGGATTCATTCTGAATAGAGTAGTTCCTGAAAAGGATAATTCCTGAAAAGGATAACTCCTGAACAGGATGAACCCTAAAAAGAACAATAATCACCATGAAGAAAAAAAAGATGTATTTGACGCAAAAAACTCTTTTCAAAAAGTATATGACGAAAAAACTCTCGTCTATAATCAATGCTAGTCTCATTAAAAAAAAACATAAAAAAGTAAGCAAAATAAGTGAAAATCAGTGAAAATAGGTAAAAATCACTTCTATGATAAGTTCATATAACTACTAATATCTTCATTAAGTGCCTAAAGTAAAAAGATCTTCACTTTGAGGTCTTAGTGGAGCGCAGCGCCAAAGGTGCCAATCAACAGGGACTCCGTCCAAAGGCTGCAGTCCAAGATCTTCAAAGACGGACCGGCTCCCTTTGACCGCCCGACTGTCATTGCTGTTGCGGAAGATCTCTCGGTGTCGAAGGGCAACCTGCGCCGAGTCTCCCCTGAAGAGCCAGAGCATGCCTACTTGTTCGCCCTGAAGGATGCAATCACCAATGGTGAATCGGAAGATGTGCTGTTGCAACTTGTTCGATTTAAGTAAAGTAGTCCAGCTTTGAACCAGCTTGCTGGTTGATGATTGGACCAGCTTGCTGGTTGATGATTGGACCAGCTTGCTGGTTGATGATTGACCCAGCCAGCTTGCTGGTTGATGATTGAACCAGCTTAGTTGATGATTGGACCAGCTTGCTGGTTGATGATTGGACCAGCTTGCTGGTTGATGATTGGACCAGCTTGCTGGTTGATGATTGACCCAGCCAGCTTGCTGGTTGATGATTGAACCAGCTTGCTAGTTGATGATTGGACCAGCTTGCTGGTTGATGATTGAACCAGCTTGCTAGTTGATGATTGGACCAGCTTGCTGGTTGATGATTGAACCAGCTTGCTAGTTGATTGGACCGGCTTGCTGGTTGATGATTGGACCAGCTTGCTGGTTGAAACTGTTTGGTTGTTTCAGCTTGCTGGTTGATGATGGTACTATCAGTTTGCATTTAGAACATGGTTCCGTGCCCAGGCAGTTTTTTGCCATTGATTTTGAGCATTTTTTCTGAGGCAGTACAAGCGGGTGGCACTGTGCACATCCATGATCTTCGAGATGTTGCCTACGTTGAAGAAGGTTTTTTCCGTGGCGTTTCTTGCCTTCAAACTTAAAAAATAGTAACTGATATCATCAAATGTCCACTCTATGTACACAATGAGCTTTGGTTTTTATCCAGGTCAACTTGCGAAACAATATCATCGATGAGTTGAGGTGTGGGACTCCGCCGGCAGATCCGTGTTGCTCACGGCAGTCCTGTATGCATCTGCGGACGACATCTATGGGTGGTGCATGCTTGGCCTTTTCCAGACAGACTTGAAGGTCTGGAAACACAACCCTCTTTAGCAACGACCAGTGGTAAGACCACTGCTGGTCAGGAATGGACTGACTACCAGTGCCTGGAATCAAATGGTGAAAATGATTGTCACCGATTGAAATTTTGAAATGATAACCTGAATTGGCTAGCTTGCTGGTCCTGAAATGGCCAGCTTGCTGGTGTTGAAATGGCCAGCTTGCTGGTCCTTCAAATTTGTTCTTCCAATGGCGAAGCACCGCGACTGATAAAGTGTTTGTTTGCATGGCCAGATTGCTGGCTGATCATAAATGTGCGCTGCCAGCTGGCTTGACTGAAACTTACACTTGACTGCCGCAAAATTTCCCAGGCCAAATGTCGTCCATTGTCAAGAGCCTCATTTGTATCCATGGGAATGATGCGACCACCGCCCCCTTCTGTGACTGCGAAAACCATCCAAGCCAGCAAAATGGGACAATGGACGCGAGCCAAGGAGAAGCCAGCGCCATGCCCGATGATGGTTCAAAAACGCCTCTTGCACAGGATGCCGCTGGAGCTTCTCAAGGCGAAGTACAACTATTTGAGGAACAACTCCGCGGCTTGGATGTTATTGCTGTTCACTGACTGAGGTTTGATTTTGTTTGACCGACGTTTTTCAAACTATTTTCGCTTCTTTTCAGCCTCAACTCAGAAGTGGCTCTCAAGCATAGACTTGGAAGAGGCCATGCGGAAGATCATTCGCCGATGGTCGGGGCTCCCTTCGAGCTCCGATTGAAATTGACGCAAATCAAATTGAGCCCAAGAAGCAGTGTACTGACACTCACTGTGGGCATCACCCGTCGCCATGCATGTAAAGAAAGGGCCTTTGGCAAGTGAGCTGGCCAGTCAATGTTTTGTAATAAATTAAATGTAAAATATAGACAACAAACTGGCCAAAAGACCCTTACGGTGTTTGGCCAGTTTGTTGTTTCATATTTTGTTTCATATTATGTCTTACTCTTGCCAACTAGCTGGCCTCTTAGCCGTTTTGGGGTTGTTTCAGTTGCCAGCAAGCTGGCATGTGGCCAGCTAGCTGGCCGCTTTTTGCAATCTTCCTCATTCTGAACAGATGCGTCAGTGCCACCTTAGCACACTGATCTTGGCTGTTCGAATTTCCATGAATTTTGATCCTGGCCAAAATATCATTAAAGATTCCAAAAAAAACAGCATGGATGTTTCCAAGAATGGTTGTTTCTTTAGCATGGATGCTTCACTGGCATCTGACTTGGGCAATTTTCAGTGAAGGTGATGCTTCTTCAGCATGGGAAAATGCATGTTATGCTTCTGCAGCATGGGGCAATGCATGTGATGATGCTTCTTCAGCATGGGAAAATGCATGTTATGCTTCTGCAGCATGGGGCAATGCATGTGATGATGCTTCTTCAGCATGGGGCAATGCAACATGATCCATTAATTTTAAGGGCAATAATGTGATACAATTGATCTATTAATATTATTAATTAGCCCATATTTAAATACATTTGGTCTAGACCTTATTTAACTGAGGCAACTGGCCTTTCATTTTTTATTTTGATCATGTCATAATTGTAATAGTACAATTCCATTCTCCAACCAACTCATCATCACAAATGGATATTTTTAACCGGAGACACTGGTGTAAACATTGAACCACATCATCAAGCACTTGGAACTTGCCATGGGGCATAGTTTTTGTATTCCCTTATTCCCGCTTAACCGCCAGCAAGACTATAGTATTTTTCGCCATAAAGCATAGAATTCACCAAGTTATGTGCGTCAATTTTGCTATCTTAAACGGGTACCTCACCTTGTAGTAGGCATTTGCACAACCAGATCATCAGAGAAATGGAGGGTAAACAAGAGGTACTTTGCCACAAAATCGGATGATGTATATTATACAATGTGGTGCCCCCGTTCGATAGCTAAGTTGGTTTATAACTCTAATAACTAGGACTTATGGTAGATATATCGAACTAGTTAATGGGATTATAAACCAACTTATAACTGGGGGGGGCACCACCTTGTATTATACAAAATATTACAGAATATATTCGACAGACGTTTTGTTGTGTGAATGATACATCGTAATCCACGTTTTCACAATTTGCGTAGGCTTACCTTTGGATAATATTATATAACATCCATAATTTTCCTAGCTGTGGATGCAAGGCTTGTCAGTGAGTGCGAAACTTTTTGGTAACGGGGGTCCGACCACATGTGTTTTCGTTGCTTCAGAAAACTGTACCTCAGGTACAAGGTGGTGCCCCCCCAGTTATAAGTTGGTTTATAATCCCATTAACTATAGATATATCTACCATAAGTCCTAGTTATTAGAGTTATAAACCAACTTAGCTATCTTGGGGGCACCACATTGTATGAATCAGTTCGCTTTGTACAACATTCCAGTGGTTTTGTTCAGCTGTCAAATAAAAAGAGAGACACGCCAAAAAATATTTCCCATGAAATCGGATAATTCAACGTTCAAGCAGGGCAAGAAACAATATATATATATATATATATTGTAATACATTATTATATATATTATTATTATTCATTATATATATTATCATATATATACATATGTATTTATATATGTATAAATATATATACTGTATATATATATATGTAATTCTTTATGTATATTCTTTAAATTGTGTGTTAATTTTCGTTTCAGGAATATTCCCAATCAAACCCGTTCCCCAGCGTACAAGATCCTTCACTTGGTTTCAATATGGTTTGTGTATGCCCTTGACCCAATCCATTGATCATCAAACTCATCAAACATCCCTCTGGTAGCCTCTGGTAATTTAACAGTTTGCTATTGAAAATGACCATACCCTCTGGTAAACATACAAAAAACTATTTAAAATGGTGATTTTCCATAGTTATAGTGGATTTACCCATTAAACATGGTGATTTTCCATAGAAATAGTGGGTTTACACATTGAAAATGGTGATTTTCCATAGTTATGTGTCAGTTTACCAGAGGGTAGCTCCATGATTCTTCCTTGTAAAAATCTACCTTTTTTTTGTCCTGGTTCACTCATGTTGGCCGCTAGATTCACCCCGCTAAGTCCTATGTTCCCATTTTCAATGGAGCAAAATCCTCCGTTTTCCACGCGAAAGAACGTCGTTTCCAGGTAGCGGCATGAGTTTCAAGCCTGATGGGCCCTCCAATTTCAACCCCCTTGGACAGAGTCTTGGGCTATTGAAGTGACACGCTAGAGGTACTGCTGGTAGGAAAGTGTAGATGATTCCTGAACGATCAATCATTCTGTTGTATTTTGTGAAATCGCAGGGAAACTATACGTACATATGATGTTCGACCATCTCAAGCAAATATGAGTGTTATGACTTGAAGGTTCAGAATGTTATCCAAAGAAAATGCGGAAATTAATGCATAGATAGAGCTACAAGGCATGCTGAGATAAACAACAAAATGGGAGATGAATCGAAGGTTGCGAATGACCTCAGCAGTGGCTGTTGAGCCATTGAGCGATACACACTATCATATATACCATCTGGCTATTTAACAGTTTGCCATGTATAGATGGCCCATAAAAATAGAAGTTTACCGAACTTAAAAATGGTGATTTTCCATGGCAAACTGTTAAATAACCAGATGGTATATATATATATATATATATCTGCTTAAATTATCATAACGGCCTCTCTGCCACCTCATCGGAATCAGATTGTTTTTTTTTCGGGGAAAATGCCCCAAAATCAACTTATCCTTATTTCAGATGAGTGACATATTACAATTCAGTCAAATATTAATTAATATAATTGTATTATGTGCGAGGTTGAAGAGGGCCCCTTCCGAAAGTAAGTAGACTGCCAACAAACAGTTGTGTATAATAGGGATATTTGGCCTGGAAGTTGGTGGCATGATGGCAACACCACTTTTGACGGAAAATCACCATTGTCTGATAGAAAAAACACTACTGTATTTTAGTGGCAATCATTTATATATATATATACATATACATATATATAAATCTGGTTCAATTACAACGACCTCACTGTGACCTCTCTGGAATAATGGTTTATAAGGGGAATCATCCCCAAATGGCCTTAATTCAGGTACAAGGTTGCCT